>CM060901.1:846945607-847545607 GCA_030737815.1 Allium fistulosum
TATTATGTTTTAAAAGGAGAAATTTAGTTTATATTATAAAGTGGTTTATTTTAAAGTATATATTTTTAATAAAGTATTAAAGTAGTTTGATTTCAATGTTATAAAATATATTTAAAATAAAGTGTTTTTAAATTATTTTAAAACTAAAAGTATTTTGTACTTGGTGATTCAGTGGAAATAATTATTTGGGAAATGTATTCCGTAAGCGGAAACTGTTTGAAATTGTTTTCAAATGAGCTTTGAAAATTTGAAAATATATCTTGGAAAGATATTTGGGCAAATAAATAATGTGGGAAATTATTTATTGTGTGATGGTTGCTTGTGGATGTTAATTGATAGTTAAATAACCGACTATCAATATTGGCCAAATGCGCTGATCGTTTCGAAGAGACCGGGATCGGGTTTCCGTATACCGGGATTCTAGGTATGGAAACTCGAATACCACTTCGATCCGGTTTGTACGTTTCGTGTAACGTGTTCGGAGTCGAAGATGGAGCTGTGAAGTGCAAGGGCTAGTCGCTACTAATCCTGAGGATATTTCCAAAATGGATGTAGTAGGAATAGTGCCTTCGGTTCCGTTCGAACCCGGGACGGACTTGTATGGACGGATGCTTTCGTGACATCGTCAGGTGGACGATGGGCATTCTAAGGGATATGTGCTATAAATGTATCGTTTAGCCTCGAACCTCATCAACCGGGAATGACTGAAAATCAGGGGTTATGCAGCAAGGCTTCGTGGGTAGCCCCCACTTGAGAGTAAGGTCATCCCTGTCTAGATGTCCCTTTATTTCGGCTTAGTGGTGCGGTTGCTGATCCCAACCGTGGGGTGATTTTATTTGGAATTATCCAGTAAGGGATGATTCCGGCCTTGTGTTGCAGGGGAGCGGGCGTACTCCTCGGTACTGTGATCTAGGCCACGTACTGTGACAGGTGGTACCCCAGTGCCTAGTCATTCGTTGGAAATCCATTCTCCCTACGTGCCTTGTACGTGTTTTGTTTGTATACCTAATATGCTGGAATTTAATCATGTAACAATTTCAGCTATTTGAATAAGTATTTGTAAATAGACACTATTATAATACCAGAGGATTTTATAAAAAGTGTTTTACCTATCGTAAGGTAAAAACCCGACATGTTTATTTGTGGCGTGGTTTTACGAGATGCTTTTGTTTTTCAAAGGATTTTGAAACTTTAATAATCAAATTGAGTGTGATTTTCTCACGCTGGTATTCCAGACTGACTCGGGTGTTGTTTTATACAATGCTCGGGTCAGACCGAGATAAACAGGTTCAGATTGTAGCTGTGGAGCTCAGGAGACGAGCTGGATGGCGATACGTACTTCCATATTTGTTTATTGTTCCGCTGTGTATTTGGATGTATGTCATTGATGTGATGAACTCTGATGATGTATTCTGTAAATATATTGTATAAACAGATATATTTTTCTGTTTGAGTAAAGATCTGTTTTGTATATATTATATTTTATTCCGCTGCGATGTGAGATTCTGTTGTTGATTTTCTGTTTCTTCTTCTTCTACCTCTTCTTCTTTAACACAAATGGTTCGATTTTCCGGGACTGGAAAGTCGGGTCGTTACAGTCTGCTTCAGCAATACCAAACTGAACACATAATTGACTGAACACCCGTTGATTCTGGGTGGTTGAAGTTCTTTTCGGGGGATCATCCAAGGGATTTGCTATTAGGAAGACCTCTCCAGCTTGCCCTACTATCTCTTCTTGTTGAGAAGTCATTCTACACAAGGAACTGGACATTCAAATATGAAGGTGCATGTTTCCTAAAAGCGTGTGAAGTGTTGTGCGAAGGTAATAAAATAACAAGTAAATAAAATTAATAATACTGGTTGGCATACGTCAATTCAGGAAAATTCAAGACTTGTTATTAAAACTGAGAGTAGTGTCAATGCAGATAACATTCGATAGCAAGCAGTTCTAACTGTGGGAATTTTGCGTTGACACTTCATTCAAGTTAGTCAATTCGTAGCATTTCACACTCGATTGAGTTCATTTTATTTTACTTAAGTAGAATATTGTCTCTTGATCTAATCCATCGTTCGATGTGGGCAGTCAACGATGAGTATATTCGTCCCAGTTTTCTGCAAATGTTGTATTTAACAGGTTATTAGCAATCAAGTCAATACAATCTGTGAAAAAGTACAAGTTCAAACAGTTCAAATTTGCAGTTCAGTCAAGTTCTGTGAAAATTTTGCAAGTGTTCAAGTCCTTAAGTCGCAGGAACGACTTAAGACTAGCTCAGGATTACTTAGGCCATCCAGATCAAGTTCAAACGGCCTAGCATAGATCGAGCTCCCCTAAGTCGCTCTACTCAAATTTTGGAGTGTATCAATTGTCTTCCTACAAGTTAAAACTAAGTCGCAAGTTCTTAAGTCGTTCAGGTTCTTTTAAGTTGCAAGTTCTTAAGACGTTCAGATTCTTTTAAGTCGCGAGTTCTTAAGTCGTTCTGGTTCTTTTAAGTCGCAAGTTCTTAAGTCATTCAGACTCTTTTAAGTCGCAAGTTCTTAAGTCGTTCAGATTCTTTTAAGTTGCAAGTTCTTAAGTCGTTCAGATTCTTTTAAGTCGCAAGGCTCTTAGGTCGTTTGATGCTTTAGGTCGCTCTAAGAGTAACTCGGAAATGCCGAATTTTCTTCCATCAAAAAACCCTAAGTCCTGCTCTCCACTCGCATGTTGTCGCGTGTCCATCCCCCTTACCTCACCAGAAACACTGCAACATAACCCGCTATCCACTAACCCGTTAACCTAATATCTCCTCATCTCCCCCAAACACCTAAAACTTCATCGCCTTCTCCGAATTTCCAAAACTAACATTTTCCAAATAATCCCATGAGATCCTGAGCCGATTCATTTTTTAAAAGCAACTACCAATGATTCGACGATGATCAAAGGGCGAAATGGAGTACAATTTTACAACATGGTAACAGAAATTGCATAGAACTGATGATAGGAGAATCGATGGAAGACGCAATAGATGGATGATCGGCGTTACCTAAATTCGCTGTTGGAAATGATGATCGAAATAACGATGGAATTTCGCTTTGAAGTTCCGGAGCTCAGAAATTCGTCAACGGCAGTTTCAAAGGTTAGAGCAAGTAAAGAGAAGGAAGAAGAAGCCGAGCAACTTATAGGCGGGAAAAGTGGAATTCGAATCGGCTTAGCACGACCTAACAACTCCAGCGACTCACGACTTAGCAACTCAGATGGAACGAGTTAAAAAGTGTCGAAGCACACGACCTAGTCCCTAAGCATATACTTCGAGGGGCAAGTGTTAACACTACTTTTTCAACGACCTAGCACTCAGCGGTCTACGACTTACCGATCTAATGGACTCAAGCGACTTAAGCAACTCAAGGCTTCAACGACCTAACGACTTAGCGAGCTAAGAGACTCACCGGCTCAACGACCTAACGAGTTAGCGACCTAGCGACCTAACGAGTTAGCGACCTAACGACCTAACGAGTTAGCGACCTAGCGACCTAGCAAGTAGCAACTCAGGAAAAGGGAACGACTTAACATGCTCCAGAGTAAAGCCACACGACCTATCTCTTCCATTAGGTTGCTCACGACTTGCCTCTTCTTTTAGATCGCTCACGACTTAATTTGGCCGAGATAACTTTTGTATTCACTACATTAGGTCGCTCACACCTAGTAACTCGCCCAGGATAGCTCCACTAAGTCGCGGACGACTTAGTTACCTCGAGACATTCTTAGGTCACACGATTCATAGGTCGCATACGACCTATCACAGCCGACCTAAGGACTGCTCCTCCTATAAATACCCCACTTACTCCACATTGAAGGGGGACTTTTTTCCAGACTTTGAAGCGCCGAAACTCTACTGCATTCACGACTTCTACAACACCTCTACTACCAAAAACATTCCAAACTACCTAAAGAGAAGATCAACTACATTCAAGATGGATTCCAAAATCTCATTTGCATTGTAGTGCTAATTACTCGTATCGATTGTTGAGTAATCGAAGGAATTCTTGTAAAGCTTGTAATCGAACTTGTGATAAAGAAGATAAAGTGGACGTAGGCTTGATTTTGAGCCGAACCACTATAAAATTGCCGTCTCTTTACTTTTACTGCAATTATCTGCTTGTTATAGTTCCCGTACCAACGGGTGGTGCTTTCACTTTACTAATACTCACACCGGGGTGTTAGCGTTTGATTTTTACGTTAACAATTGGTTTTCCCGATGGAATAAATCCTTGATTGAACGTTGCAATTCCATAGTAAAATAACGAACTATCGAATTTGGAAACAAACGTAACTTTGGAAATATCTAGGAGAAACACGTGAGTTATATGGCATAATCATCTCCTATGATATTGTACTATGCGAATAAATCTCTTTTTGTTCTTCTAGGACAATGATAAGGAAATTCATCCACTAATGGTTAGGAGGTGATCTCCAATCTTATCTTTGACTGTTTATTTCCTAAAGAACGGAGTTGAGTTTACCAGGAATTATCGAATGTTATTTCAAAGAGACCGGGACCAGATATGTTATCCGAAAACCACTTCATCCAACAAATGCGTTTCGAAGTGAAGACATCTGGAAGATGATGGGATTTGGAGACGGAGTTCTGAAATGTTTCGTTCAGGCCCGAAACGAACTTGTATGGATGAATTCTAGCATTGATTTAGTTGCCTAGTGGGCAATATTAGCATTCTAAGATGGTTTTCTAGGAGGAAATAGTAAGAGCGTAGCCTCTTCATGCCTCATACTTGGGAAATGAATAAAGTAGGGACATGCGGCAGGGCTTAGTGGGTCGCACCTAAGTAAGGTATGATCATCCCAAATCTAGAGCGATATTCATGTATGCTTGGGGATCCCATTGGCTGACTGTTGATTTCAACCAAGGGGTGATCATATTCGGTACTACTCGAGAAGGGTTAGTGTCGATCCTGAGTAGTAAAGGTGAAATGTGTTGTAGCCTCCCGTACATTTTATCTAGAGGTGTACGGATTCGGTGGGTAGACCCTTACCCTTTCATAGTTGGAATCCATTATCCACTATGAGCCTTCGGTTTTGATTGTAGAACCTAGTATGCTAGAATTCAATTAATGTAAAAATCTCGGTTATGATTAGTAAGTACTTGTATACTAGACGCTAGAGGATTTCATATGAAATGTTTTGGTTGTCGTAAGGCAAAAACCCGTCCATGTTTATGTGCGGCGTGGTCTTACGAGAAACCTTTATTTTCAAAGGTTTCTTATAACTTTAAAAATCCAATTGGTGTGTTTTTCTCACGCTGGTTTTCCAGACTGACTCAGGTGTTATTTTATTATAATGCTTGGGTCAGACCGAGCATATTACAGATTAGTTTGGATGTTGGAGCTTCAGAAGATGAGCTAGAGGCCCAGAGACGTATTTACGTAGATGGTTATTTTTCCACTATGTTCATTGTGGTATTTATCAGCAAATTGTAAGGAAAGGTTGTATAATTGTCCAGGCTGAAATAGGTTTGTATACTCTGATTGATGTGTGTATATACATATATTACAGTTTGACTTTTCTATAAAGATTCGTTGTATATTAGAAATTATTCATTCCACTATGAGATTCTGTATTGTTTAGTTTCTTTCTTCTTTTTCTTCTTCTTCTCTTCTTCTTTCTTCTTTCTTTCCCCATAACTATTCCCCTTTTCTTTCGATTTGGGTTGGTCATGTGTGGTTTATTGACAGCTTGAGTTGTATGGAAAGACGGGTCGTTACAAGTCTCAAATGGACTATCATCAAAAATATGGTAATAACAATTCAAAATTTCTTTAGAGCCAAAAAGATACTAAATATGTAGAATACAATAACTTATGATTTTTGTTTGATGATAATAAACATATATATATATATATTCATTTAAATGTATTTGCTATTATACTATTTTATTGTGTCACATAATTAAATAAATATTTGTTGAATAAAATAAATAACTCAGAATTCATATTCAAACAATTATTTTATTCAAACAAACATTTTATTACAAATTCAAATAGTACAAATTTGAGCTCTCACTACATATATACACTTTCAATTATAATACAATTTCAATTACAACACAATTTTCAATTTACAATGTCACCTCACAACATATTCACTCAACACTCGTATTTGATCTTCAACTCTATTCCAGTTCGTATCCCGCATCTGAATTATCTGCAAAATAAATACTGACGCGGTAAAATTGCAAAAGAAATATTTTTGTAGTGTACAATGAAGTGTGTGTTTGAAAATATTATTTGCCTCAGTTATTTGGGTTGTTCGTCATCATTTATTTTATTCCATCATATACGAACAACTTGTGACATGCACAGTGTATCACTGTACATGCCACAAGGTCGTGCACACCGATATACACTTGCTTAAAACTACAGGGACAGGTGAGCACAAGGTCAAACCCAACCAAATGGTGGATTCAACTCAGATGCAAATAAATGTACACATGCAACCCAATCAGACTCCAAGTAAATAACTAACAAGTGCACAAGACAAGTGTGTCAAGACAACCTGACTTAGAGTGAAGCCAGTGAAACAATAAAAAATTAAACTCGAGCAAATCACAATACATATATACACACATACATATCTATGTATGTAAGTATACACATGGTAACACACAAGTGAACATGTGCAATTTGAACAAGTGATCATGATCAGGTGGAAGGCATAGTCAGAGTACACAAGAATAAAGTGAACCCAGATCAGAAGCAACAGTGAAGACCAACCATGTGCAACCATTCAAACCAGACTCGGGTGAACCAGTAATGTATAACATGAATGTGCAGATCAACATACATCAATGCAAACCAAGGCAATGAACAAAACAAAAGACACAGCAGCTTCGCACATGTATATACATAGTGCATACATATGAAACAGAGACTCGAATAAACATGAAATACCGGACTCATCAAGATCAAAATAAACCAGACTACAATAACCAGACGCAACAACAAGCCAGCAGTTCGACTTAAGGAAACTATCAATTTAACTCGAAGACAATACAACTAAGTAGTGCAACAAACCATAGACAATGAAACCAGAAAAGCAAGAACCAGGTCAACAACACAACCAGTCAAGACCACATGAATCAGAGGATTGCAACCAAGACCAGACCACTCGAAGCAAACAAATGAACCAGTCATCATCAACATGAAACACAAGCCAGTGCAATTAAAATAAAGAACACACAAGTTCATATGCAAGTATTCAAAAAGGACAGAGGATATGCATGCATTCAGACATGTATATATGTAGTGATGACTAGACTTCAAGTATACATATGCAATGCTACCATGACCAGATAAGTGAAACAATGGTCACTCACAATGACAAGTGCACCAAACCACAAAACTCAACACAGTAGAGACATCAAGCCAACCAAGTGGATAGGCATAAAAATCATACACATATATACATACATATATCTATGTATATACATGTTTATATGGTTACAGTAATCACAGTTGCAAGTCACGGTTCAAATAATGTTGCAGTGAATTTCAAAATGAACAAGTCGGTGAATTGAAAGTCAAAGCCAGCGAAAAACTTTTTTTATGGAACTCGCAGGTGATAAACACCAATTTAAAAGTCAAAATATTATCACAATTTCAAATGCCGAAGTTATAGGAACCAACCCAAAGCAACTTCGATCACGTGAACAAATCAAGGAGAAAAAAGAACGAAACCAACTCAAGAAATTCAAATCCATCAACTATTGAACAAGTCAGTGCAATCACCATCATTTAAGCAAAATCGAATGACCAAGCAAGTGTCACAAAGAATTCAAAAAGAAATATATGACCATATATTTATGGATTTTATCCCTATTTAATCCCATATCATCATCAGCATTCAAGTGATTCGAGTTCAACAAAGCTAGAGCAAGATACAAATTCAATCACAAATTAATAACTCGAATTGAGTTCAAATACAAGTAACTGCAACAGAGAAATTATATGGAAAAAATCACAACTCAGTGGCTGAGTTGTGGCTGGGTTTTGAGCGTAGAGTTAGGCTAGTCATTAGTGGGTGTCGTAAGTTTACGTGTGTAAGCGTCTGACTACTTAATTTCTGGTAGAAACCTTGGGGGAAGCACGTAGGCAGGTTTTGCCGAAGCTGGGTAAATTTGCGTGTGATCTCCTCTGCTTTATTTACTATTTTTTTTTTTTCACATTAATTTTTATTATTATTAGTATCACCCTATTCACCCCCCCCCCCCTCTAGGGTAAAAACGATCCTACAAGTGGTATCAGAGCGAGGTTCAAAAACCAATTTTTGTTTTAAAAATTTGAATATTTGAAATGGCTTCTTTTAATAATGCTTTTGCTTAGGGTTAGTCCATAGTTAGACCACTCATGTTCAATGGTGAATATGCTTATTGGATAAATAGAATGAAATTTTTTCTGAAAACCATTGATGCTTGAAATATTGTTGAAACGGGATATAGGACACCAACAATTATGGTAGATAATCAAAAAGTTGAAAAACCTATGGATCAATGGACAGATCTAGAAAATAAATTGCAAAATGCTCTAAAGCTATAATTCTGTTATTTGTTCATTAGATCAAATTGAATTTAATCGTGTCTCGCATTTTCTAACTGCGTAGGAAATTTGGCATACGCTTGAAGTGACTCACGAAGGAACCTCTCAGGTTAAAGAATTTCGCCTCGCCATGCTTAGTACCGAGTATGAGAACTTCACAATGGCAAAGGATGAAAGTGTCAAAGAAATGTATGGTCGACTTTCTAATCTCGTATACAAATCAAAAGCTTTCAGAAAACCATACATAGAATTGGAAATAGTCCGAAAAATCCTAATAATTCTACCATGGAATTTTGAAGCGAAAGTGACTGCCATTCAGGAATCAAAAGATTTGAAACAAATTAAAATTGAAGAACTCATTGAAAATCTCACCACTTATGAGCTAGAAATCAAATTCAAGGAAGAACGTAAAGGAGGAGATACTCGAAAGAAATCAATAGCTCTTAAAGGAACAACAGAAAGTGAAGATGATGATGATGGAGCAGCAGAACTGGCGCTGATAATAAAGAAATTCAAAAGGTGGAATCACAAGTATGGAAATCCAGCTCTAAATCAACAATTGAAGAACAGAATAGCCAAAGTCCTAGACGACTCAGAAGAGCAGGAGATCAATTGTCACAACTGCAATAAACCCAGTCATATCAAGCCAAATTGTCCTCAAAATAGACTCAGCCAAGGAAAGAAACAGAAAAGAAGAAATTTTGCAGCAACTTGGAAAGAAAGTGATTCAGATAATAATGAAAGCACTGGTAGTGAGAATGAAAAAGAAAATCTGTGTCTTCGAGGAGATACAATTAACAGCGATGATGACGAGCCAAGCGAGGTATCAAAACTTACTCACTCTCAGTTACTTATATATTTTCATGAAGTAAATGGTTGTTTTGAAAGACTTAGGGAGAAGTACGCTAAAATTGAATCACAAAGAGATAGTTTGATAGAATTAAATAAGCAGCTTGATCAATTGGTTAAAAACTATCAAAATAAGTGCCCTAAGTGTGATAAGTGTCCATCAATTGAAGAAGAAATTAAAAAAATCAGAAATTAAAATTAGATCTCTTGAAAATGAAATTATGATTTTGAAAGAAAGTGAAAATACTAGGAGAGAAAATTCTATTAAAAAGTGCACAATGTTATTGAATGAAAATGAATCACTTAAGTCACAAGTCCAACAATTGTCTACAACTTTAGAAAAATTTTCCAAAGGAGAAAGAACGCTAAATATGTTATTAGGGAAACAAGCTGTTAATACTGTTAGAAAAGGACTTGGGTACACTCAATCTGAAAGAGTTAGAAGTAAAATTAATCGTGTCAAATCCGAGTGCACAATTTGTAGAAAAATTGGACACAATCAAAACAATTGTTGGTATAGGCCCAAACACGTGAATACCATACCAATTTGGGTTCCTAAAGGCACAAATATAAAGTCCCTTAAAGTCAAACAAATCTGGGTTCCAAAAGGAACAAACATAAACTGTCTTGGTTCTACACAAACTTGTTCTTCAAAATATTTTGTCACTAACAATCATGGACCTATAAAAACAAATAAGTCACAAAAATATTTCCTCGTGTAGGTGTGTTGGCAGGCTAAGAAACAACAAGAGTGATACTTGGATTCTGGCTTTTCTAGGTACATGACGAGCGACAAATCAAAGTTCCTTAGCCTAGTACAATGGTGGCAGAATCACAATGGGCAAAATTATCGGTAAAGGTAAAATAGATAACGGTACATTTATCTTGAACGATATATTATATATTGAAAATCTGCACCATAATCTGATTTAAATCAGCCAGTTATGTGATAAGGAAATAAATGTTGATTTTGATTTTGAGTTATGCAAAAATATTGACCAATCACCTTTTCATGACATTGTGAGTACCTCTAGCGTCTTTGAACTAGTTCACATAAATTTGTTTGGACTAATGATATTACAAGTTTAGGTGGTAAGAAAAGTTGTTTTGTATTGGTTGATGATTACTTAAGATACACGTGGATATATTTGTTTATTTAAATGATTCTAGACCTGACATTATGTTCACTGTTTGTTTGTCCACGGTTTCAATTCAAATCCAAAAGAATTTCATTTAAAAGCTGTAAAAAAGATTTTAAGGTATTTGTTGCACGCTCCACGATTTGGTCTATGGAATCCAGCGAATGATAACTTTGAATTAAAGGGATATTCAGATGCAGAATATGCTGGTAGTCTAGTTGATAGAAAAAATACTAGTGGAACGTGTTGTATGTTGGGATATTCGTTAGTTGCATAGTCAAGTCAAAAAAAAAATTTGAACGAGTCCCACTTATGATCTCACAAATAATTTTGTACATCATGTTTTCACCAAGCATATAGATGTTAGACATCATTTCATTAGAGATCATATTTTCAAAGAAAATATCTGCACACTACAACAAAAGGTCTCTTTTATAGCGGCATATAGCCGCTATTAATAACAACCATAGCGGTTTGATAAGCGCTGTACATCGACATGTTATAAAAAACTGTTGAATATTTATAACACAAAATATGCCGCTATGGTTGAGCTTAGTTTTATAACGCAAATTCGCCGCTATGGTACATTAATTCAATAGCTCATTTTAGCCGCTATAATACAGCTAAATCTCAACGGAACTGGAAATCTTTATAACACCTTTTTGCCGCTATAAAATATTTATTCAATAGCTCATTATAGCCGCTATAATACAGCTAAATCAACATGTTATATTATTGATAAATTCTTTTACAGCTCATATATGCCGCTATAAAAATCGTAGATACACTTTTCAAGAGCTATGCCTATATATTACATTTTAATAATAGCAATCAAACTAAATCTTCATAAACAAATAAAGATTATAATCAACAAAGCCTTGTTAACACAAAGAAACAGAAAATGTTAAAACAAGTGCATGCTCAGATAGAAATGTGATATATATTTTTCATTACAGTGTACAAATATTAAAGCAAGTGCATGAACTAGAAACTACATTATTTCTGCCAATCAGACAACCAACTGAGCCTGCTTCTCCTCCATCATGGCAACTCACTGTTTGATCCCACCCCGGCAGCACCGAACCATTTACTTAGGAAATTCTGCCTACTATTGCAACTGCGTGCGGTTTATCATACATTCTCATTGCTAGCAATCCACACCTCACACTTCAAGCTACTAGCTCCAGCAACTCAGCAACCCCTGTTTTTTAGGCCTGCTGCACTATGATTTTTCCTTGTCAAAACAGTCCATATAAGCCAATATTGGTATGTTCAGCATAAGAATTTGTATATGATGTTCAGAATGAAATTACCTTAACGTAGTAATGAATCTGGATTAATTTGTATATAATGCGTGCCTACTTTTAATTTATTTTCATATAAGTAGAGATCAAATATATTCATAAGCCATGTACTGTATTCTGTAATTTATTTTAGTGTTAGCTACTGGGTGACTAAAAATGAAGCACTAGTCAAGTAGTTTTGTAAAATGTAAAACAGTTTACTACGTCGGTAAATTTATATTTTGAATATATTCATAATCAAAACTGATTGTGGGTAGCAACGCATGTCTGTAATATGAAAACATCACCTCAATCACATATTTGGATCAAAATAACAGTTGAAAAGGTAACATTCAAAATGGTAATGTGATAAACGCGTGAAGGTAACATTCAAAATGGTATAGCTCCTCCAACACAAATGATTGTGCCGATGATTTTAGCCATGCTTCGTCTATTTAATTGCACTTTCTCCAGCCTGCACAATTCGGTAAAATGAATTATATGGCTTACAAATATATAGTTTGTTTAAAATTTTGATCATGTCTTTGAGTTATATACTAAGTTACTAACCCTATAAAAGCAGCCATTACAAATGTTATGGCAGGAATTATGTTTGTGACTGCATTGGCAAGTGATGCTGATGAATATTTGATGCCTTGGTAATATAGATACTGAGTCATGGTCACACTGCAAAATACAAATGATGATGAAAAATTACAGAATATATACTTTGATCACTAAACTTAGAATATCATATCTCCTTGATAATATCAAGTGCAGAACACCTTCACCGAAAATTGAAAAGGAGAAATAAGCAGTGACAATCTTACATACCCAATGAAAGCAGTAACAAACACCAGGCTAAATCCTTTGAAACACAATGTAACTCTACCTCTTCCCCTATGATTATCAAACAATTAGTCAGCACCATGAAGCGTAAATAAACACTATATCTTTGTAATATTATTTTTTTATCAAGCACCTTCTAAGTGCTAAAATAGTAGCAGGTGCTAGAACAACAGCAGCTGAAGTCTGTCTATAAACAACAAAAATCATAGGACTAACTCCTCTAAAAAATGCTATTTTGGCTGAAAGAGCTATTCCTGCATATATCAGTTGTATTGCAACCATTGCAAATACTGGTTTATTTTCCTCTATCCAATTGTTTCTCATCATTGCTTCTGCTAGTTGTTTTATAAATGTATATATTTCAGGTTACTTATAGCCTGATTAAGTGAGACCTGTATGTATTGTGTGCTATGCTATAGTTTTTTTTACTATATATTGTGTACACACTGGATAGGCAAGTTATAAAATTAAATTATAAAGATATTTCATCATGTCATTCTCTCATTTACCCTTTTCTATTCTAAAAAAACAACTTAGGTAGCCTTCATCTTATATTTAGTAAGATTGTTTCACCAAGTCAGCTGAGCACATATCGTTATCATTTATCAACTGAATATATGCTGAAAATGTTCGCTTAATTTAGTTAATTTTCAAACCATCAAATACGTGTGTTACATGTCATGAGAATGAGGTGACGCTTTTCGGAATTAGTTATATACTGTGATCCATTAGTCTTCAAGATAAAAAAAACTTCACGCGTTTATCACATTACCATTAGTATACAAGGCGTTCACGTTGGAATTTTAAATTTCTAACATGTTCTTTGTGATAGTAATATTTGGAAACATTTCTAATTTTCTCGAAAGCTCTAAAATGTATTTCTAAAGGATGTTTGCATACACACACACAGAGAGAGAGAGAGAGAGCTTATTTTGGTTGTATATCTAATTCTTTCTTAACTCTTGAATATTATACCTTATCACTGTCGGTTTGGCAATTGCCTCATCTGAATTGATCATTCTCAGTGTGCTTGCATTTTCAAACTGCTCATTAACTAATTAAAAACAAATTGTACATACCTTAACCTGTGAATTCCCATATTGCTGCAGCAGCTGGTTTTCCTCTTTTGTTTTGCTATAGCGTTCAATTACCGATTTCATACTGGTCATATATTATCACAGATATTAATATGTTAGTTTATTTTAAAGTTAATCAGGATCCTACTTATTAAACCCATAGGAAAAACAATATTTAAAATCAAAATTTAAATATTTGTATAAATATATGGCTTGTGAATGTTCGCTATTGAGTATAATTGTAGAATCCATAAGTTCAGAAATGAAATTAATTTAGCTTTGTCCAACAAACCAAAATCAAACAAAAACAAAAACAAAGGCTGTTTGAATATTTTGTTCATGTAGTATTGGCATAAGACTTATACAATCAGCAAAAAACTCCTATAACATATGAATTGCAATAATTATCAGTTTAAAATAAGATATATTACTTATTTTATAAAAGTATAACAGAGTTACATTAAACATATAACAAAAAATAAAACAAAAACAAAAAAGATTTTGTCAAATAGTAGCATAGGTAATCAAGTTGTTTACCATCTTGGTGAAGATGAGTTGAATAAGATAACAAAAATTAATATTTTCTAGTCATAAAATAATACAAATTTTATTTCAGACATTCTTTTTGAAACCTGTACTTAGTTCAGTTGGGGTTGATCTTTCTCAGGGATTGCCCTTGGATGAACATAAGCGAATCCTTGTGCACAGTAGAATATTTGCACGATTAAAATTTTTTGGGATGATTTATTACCAATGTATAAGTTAACAAACTCTTAGTTCAGACTTTGAGTGCTATGCTTCAACGTTGATGTCTAATACATAACAAAAAAATTTCTTATATTACCAGCACATATAGAAGTTAAATTCATGATAGATTCTTTTTTTTCTGATAAGAAACAAAATTACACTAAGTTAAACAAAAAGGAACAACCTAGAAAGTTAGTGATCAAAAGATCTCACAAACAAATGGCCTCCATCTCAAAAATTGATATTATATACTTCAATCAAACTGATAGCAAGCCGAGAACGATCTATCCAAGTAGAAGAAGAAGAAAACGAAAAAAGATGAATGATAATTCAGGAGATACATACAACTTCAACTATAACCAATAATATCAAAACAAAGAAATAGATTAAATTTTGTTAAAAAAACATAAAACTTGACGCATACCTAGTATTTGAGTACTCATGAAGGCGACCAGTGCTGGAGAAAATGATCAAACCAACCTCGGCATCACAAAGAATGGCGAATTCTTTTGCCTTTTTTCAGCAATCCATTCCTCCTCTTCATGAATGTTGTCTGCTTGTACTGTTGTCTATTCCCTTTATCACAATCTTTCCCCTTCCCATAATTAATTGGATCCCGATATCAAACCTTAGATTGTCATTGCCATGTCGCTGCTGCCGATTACGCCGATGTCCCTGGAGTCTTGGGCATAAAAAGGACCAAACCCTAATTTTGGAATTAAGAAATATGCGGCCGAGATGGGGGATTGGAATGGATAAGCGTAAGAAAAATAAAAAATTACGAGTAAGGGTAACTTTTTGTGAATTATTTACTAGTTTACCAACTCGTGAATCCCTTCAAAAGCAGGGAAGAAAGAGATGGGAGCAACGGTGATAGTTGAACTTCCAGGCGACTTCGACTTGCTCCAATATCAGATATCGATTTTGGGCACTTAACTCACGAAGAAGATGTAAAAAGATGGGGATTTTTACTTTGAGCGAAGTTATTTGGGTGTGAGTAGAAGACGTAGGAGAATTTGAGGAAGAGGGAAATAATTAAAAATGAGGCGGCCTTGGAAATATACAGGAAGAGCCCGCTTTAAAAAGCGTTACTTTGTTAATATCTTTTCTAAATAAAAAAAATTAAAACAAATAATAACGCTTTGGAATAAAGCGTTATCTATATGGCGTTATAAAATGTAACTTTTCTTGTAGTGGCATAAATTTCATTTTGACTGTTTTTCAATTGGCAAACATTTCTTACAAAACCCCTTTCAGAAAATAGTTTTGTCAAATTCATCTCAGTTTAGGCATTTTAGAAATTTGATACTTTTTGAATTTGATCTTAAATGTCTATGTTAACTATTCTGACTCCCTACTGATTATCAAAAAGAAAAATAGTTACTGAAAAAGGTGATGAGTGTTGATATTAATCATACATTATGGATTGAAAAAGTATATTTAGTAAATTTCTTTAAAAATTTAAATAAGATTTATAATAACTTTTGTTGGTAAAAATTCCATGACCATCTCTATTTCTATCATATTTCTAACGAACATCACTCATCAAAATCCAATATAGTATTTCAAAATGTGGTATTTTAAACGGGAAATTATTCATTTTTTTAGAATTAATTAGCAATAAAAACATCCAAAGTATTCACTCTCATTTAAAAGTCCTCACGGTTATGCATCGGTGAATTACTTGGAACATTTGATTATGTGCTTTCATGCTCAGTTAAAAATCCTCACGGTTATGCATGTATGGAACACATATAAAAATTGATTATTAAATAAGCAAACTAATTCTAATCCCATTTAAACGTCTTCACGGTTATGCGTGATTAGAAGATACTTGAAATTCATTTTTTTTAAATTTAATGTACTACTAATCTCATTTAAAAGTCCTAACGGTTATGCATGGTTAGTAAGTATTTAACAGTTTCCTATTATAAATATATCACAAATGAAGACTACTATATGGTTTTGTATACCGACATCACCCCTATCACTCTAAAATGGAATATGCGCCTAACAGAGTATTTATGGTTTTTGATCTTTTATTGAAATTTAATATACATACTCGATTAGGTATTAATGTTGTATTAATGTATATCACTTTATCTCTACTTTTCTAACACTATTACTCTTTTGCTGATAACAAAAGGGGGAGAGAAGATAAGATTTTTGTAAGCATATTCTCATATAGGCTCATTGCATTTGCTTTTTATTTTATTTGCATATTTTTTCATGCATATGTGAAGGGGGAGCATTGTTGTAGGGGGGCATTCAAATAGGGGGCACTCATGAAATTCATCAAGACCAAATACATTTAATAGAGTCAAAATCTTAATATATGTTTATTATCATAAAAAGGGGGAGATTGTAGAATACAATAGCCTATGATTTTTGTTTGATGATAATAAACATATTTATATTCGTTTAAATGTATTTGCTATTGTACTATTTTATTTTGTCACATAATTAAATAAATATTTGTTAAATAAAATAAATAACTCAGAATTCATATTCAGACAAATATTTTATTCAAACAAATATTTTATTACAAATTCAAATAGCACAAATTTGAGCTCTCGCTAAATTTATACACTTTCAATTATAATACAATTTCAATTACAACACGTTTTTCAATTTACAATGTCACCTCACTACATATTCACTCAACACTCGTATTTGATCTTCAACTATATTCCACTTTGTATCACGCATCTGAATTATCTGCAAAATAAACACTGACGAGGTAAAATTGAAAAAGAAATATTTTTGCAGTGTACAATGAAGTGTGTGTTTGAAAATATTATTTGCCTCAGTTATTTGCGTTGTTCGTCATCATTTATTTTTAATCCATCAAACACGAACAACTTGTGACATGCACAGTGTATCACTGTACATGCCATAAGGCCGTGCACACCGATATACACTTGCTTAAAACTGCAGGGACAGATGAGCACAAGGTCAAACCCAACCAAATGGTGGATTCAACTCAGGTGCAAAATAATGTACACATGCAACCCAATCAAACCCCAAGTACAAAGCAAAAACAACTAACAAGACAAGTGTGTCAAGACAACCAGACTAAGAGTGAAGCCAATGAAACAATAACAAATTAAACCCGAGCAAATCACAACGCATATACACACACATACATATGTATGTATGTATACACATGATAACACACAAGTGAACACGTGCAATTTGAACAAGTGATCATGATCAGGTGAAAGGCATAGTCAGAGTACACAAGAATAAAGTGAACCCAGATCAGAAGCAACAGTGAAGACCAACCATGTGCAACCATTCAAACCAGACTCGGGTGAACCGGTAACGTATAACATGAATGTGCAGATCAACATACATCAATGCAGACCAGGGCAGTGAACAAAACAAAAGACACAGCAGCTTCGCACATGTATATACACAGTGCATACATATGAAACAGAGACTCGAATAAACATGAAGTACCGGACTCATCAAGATCAAAATAAACCAGACTACAATAACCAGAGGAAACAACAAGCCAGCAGTTCGACTTAAAGCAACTATCAATTTAACTCGAAGACAATACAACTAAGTAGTGCAACAAACCATAGACAATGAAACCAGAAAAGCAAGAACCAGGTCAACAACACAACCAGTCAAGACCACATGAATCAGAGGATTGCAACCAAGACCAGACCACTCGAAGCAAACAAATGAACCAGTCATCATCAACATGAAACACAAGCCAGTGCAATTAAAATGAAGAACACACAAGTTCATATGCAAGTATTCAAAAAGGACAGAGGATATGCATGCATTCAGACATGTATATATGTAGTGATGACTAGACTTCAAGTATACATATGCAAGGCTACCATGACCAGATAAGTGAAACAATGGCCAGGCTCACAACGACAAGCGCACCAAACCACAAAACTCAACACAGTAGAGACATCAAGCCAACCAAGTGGATAGGCATAAAAATCATACACATATATACATACATATATGTGTTTATATACATGTTTATATGGTTACAGTAATCATAGTTTCAAGTCATAGTTTCAAGTCATAGTTCAAATAACATTGCAGTGAATTTCAAAATGAACAAGTCGGTGAATTGAAAGTCAAAGCCAGTAAAAAACTTTTTTTATGGAACTCGCAGGTGACAAACACCAATTTAAAAGTCAAAATATTATCACAATTTCAAATGCCGAAGTTATAGGAACCGACCCAAAGCAACTTCGATCACGTGAACAAATCAAGGAGAAAAAAGAACGAAACCGACTCAAGAAATTCAAATCCATCAGCTATTGAACAAGTCAGTGCAATCACTATCATTTAAGCAAAATCGAACGGCCAAGCAAGTGTCACGAAGAATTCAAAAAGAAATATACGATTGTATATTTAGGGATTTTATCCCTATTTAATCCCACATCATCATCGGCATTCAAGTGATTCGAATTTAAGCAAAACTAGAGCAAGATACAAATTCAATCACAAATCAATAACTCTAATTGAGTTTGAATACAAGCAACTACAACAGAGAAATTGTACGGCAAAAATCACATACCAAATTCACAGTTTCGAACTCACTCTTGAAAGCGACCGTGAGCTAAATCGAAGAAGCATTGAAGCCAATTATGGAACAACCAACAATCAATTTGAATGTTTGTTTAAAGCGGCGCTAAATTTCAAAGCGCTAGTTTTGAAGAGGAACAAATTGGAAGCAGCCATTGATTTCACAAAGCAAAGGAGGCGGCACGAAAATAAAAGGAAACGGGCCAGAGTTTGTTTACAAGGGAAAGACCGCATCTTTCATTTGGGTCGAAGAATAACAAAAAGGGAAGATCACATTTTATTGTACTTGGGCCGGCCTTTATTTTGTATTGGGCTAAGTTATTTATAAATTAAGGTTTATTTTATTTATTGTTTTATTTGTTTTGTAATTTTCTTTTTTAAAATTGGTGAGTTTTCTAGTTGTGTAATTAGGTACAAACTATGCAGCATAGTTTGAGAATTCACAACTCAGTGGCTGAGTTGTGGCAGGGTTTTGAGCATAGAGTTAGGTTAGTCATTAGAGGGTGTCACAAGTTTACGTGTATAAGCGTCTGACTACTTAATTTCTAGTAGAAACCTTGGGGCAGCACGTAAGCAGGGTTTTGCCGAAGCTAGGTAAATTTGTGTGTGACCTCTTCTGCTTTATTTACTGTTATTATTTTTATTTCCACATTAATTTTTATTATTATTAGTATCACCCTATTCACCTCGCTCTAGGGTAAAAACGATTCTACAAAATATTCATCCCAAAGCCTCTAAAGAAAATCATCAGTAATGAAATAATAATACAGTGAGACAGTGCCTAACGACACAAAGTAAACCCAGCCACATAGTGCCGTGGTCTAGCAACATGAAGTGGACCAATATGAA
The DNA here is from genome assembly GCA_030737815.1 of Allium fistulosum. Classification (NCBI taxonomy): domain Eukaryota; kingdom Viridiplantae; phylum Streptophyta; class Magnoliopsida; order Asparagales; family Amaryllidaceae; genus Allium; species Allium fistulosum. The sequence goes on from CM060901.1 coordinate 846,965,542, forward strand.
AATAGTCTAATGACACAAAGTAGACTGACTATGCGAATTTACCTAATGACACAAAGTAGGTAAACATTATCAAACCGAGTACCCAAAAAATAATACAGCGACATAGAACCTAACGACACGGTGTAGACCCTGCCATATAGTGTCATGCTCTAACGACACGAAAATATGTAGATAGTCTAACAACAAAAAGTAGAATAACAATGCGAATTTACCTAACGACACAAAGTAGGTAAACATTGTCTAACTGTGTACCAAAATAAATAATATAGCGACACGGAGCCTAACGACACAAAGTATACCCCACCACATAATGTTGTGGTCTAACGACATGAAGTAGACTAACTATGTGAATTTACCTAACGACACAAAGTAGATAAACATTGTCTAGCTATGTACCAAAATAAATAATATAGCGACATGGAGCCTAACGACACGAAGTAGACCACATCATATAGTGTTGTGGTCTAACGACACGATGTAGACCAATATGCGAATAGTCTAACGACAGGAAGTAGACTAACTATGCAAATTTACCTAAAGACACAAAGTTGGTAAATATTGTCTAATTGTGTACCAAATTCAGAAATGTATTGACTCTCGGGTCGATGAAAAAATAAGTCATCGTCTCTCGGTGATCTATCAGCCTGAAATTAGAATACCCTAAGATAATAAAACTCTAAGTATTAATTACTGTCACTCAAGTAATCACAAGATTTTAACTAACTGTCCCATATCAGATAGTCTTTCAAGTATTTACTAAAAGCTAGTGAATTCCACTCAAACTCTATTGAAAAAATTATAATAATAAGCATAAGAATTATATGAAATCCTCATACCAATCCGATAATTCAATCGTTTATTAAAATTCTTTGCCTCACAGAAAATCATGAAATTCCATCGAAATTCAATTCAAACTTGTTTGTTTATAAATCAAAAGAAACGAGTTAGAAGATTTCTAATTTAAAATAAAATTTCTTTACTATAATTTGAAATCAAACCAATATTTCTCATAAATAAAAACTTTCTTTATTTTAAAACCTATATATATAAATTATTTTATTTTAACATCCATACATACATACATATAATTACTTTTCATAATAATTTTTATAAATAATATTATATTTATCTTTTTCCTCTAAAACATTTCCAAATTATTAATATACCTATAATAGTAAAAAAAAATTAGAGGTTTTATGAATAAATATTACTCATCTTAAAAAGATTTTAATAGAAAATTTGAAATAAGAAATAAGTTCAGAATATGATGTAATTTAACTATATTCTATAAATTAAATTCTAGTAAGAACCAAAACAATAAAATCTCATTTTTAAATCTTTTAAAAACATCAAAAAATTTCAAACAACAAACTTATCTAAAATTTGACATATAGAGCCAACATCACTTTATAGAATATAATTCCATGCTATAAAATTATTTAGCGACCCGAGTTACTTTCCGACAACTCCGGTCACACAAACAATGCACAATCACCATATACTCAAGCTACAAAATGTCAAATGCATTTTGATGGTTTTTAACATACATGTCATTTCATAATCGATTATCAAATCGAATTTAATAATTCAACACACAATTAAACCATCAAACAAATTGAAACCATGGCAAGCAATTCAATCATTCACTACCAATTATTATTTTAATCCAAATTCAAACAAGCATGTCTAGGGAATTCATATTGATCACGCATTAAAAACTCAAGTCAAATTGCTACCTAAACCCTAGCACGCTGTGTCCATTTTGCTGCCTTCGCATCAGCCACAGCCACATCCTTCTATGCTCGAATGCCAGTCAACGTAGCGAAGTCAGAACCTCACATGGTCATGCACACACTAGCTCGTCGCTCCTTCTCCATTAAGTCGTGGCTCTAGATTGACGTCCCCCATCATCGGAAGTCGGCCATGAGTCGCCGCCCCTGTCTCCAACACCAAGCCCGAATCGGCCATTTTTAAGTTGCCCGTCTTCTTCCTATCGCGACCTTATGCGAGCCCGCCTCCTCCTTCATGCGTGCGTCGTGCCCTCTAGTGATTGTGCTTGGCCATGCAATCGCTTTTCATTTCTTTTTTTAAATTTCGTTCGAGCTTTGATTTGAACAAAAGTGAATTGATATAGAGAGACGGTATTAACAGAGATAAGGATAAGAGAATGGGTTTTGATTTAAGGAGCGTGATTTCATTTTGGCTGATGGGAATAAAAGATAAAGTATTGAATTCCTTACTTGGGCTTGGGCTTTTATTAATTATTAATAAAAATAATAGATTTTCTCTTCTTCTCTTTTAAACAACCCAATTATTTATTTGTAAAAGAATTTCATCCTAATTTACACTTTGTTTTACGAAATACAACTCGATAACTATACAATTCTATTCAATTCAATATTAGTTCACTCTATTTAATTATTCATCTTTGTCGATTTATAAATTTTATTAAATATCAAATAAACTTCCAATCATTTATTTCAAGTATATAAAATTATTTAGACTTTAAAATATTTTATATTTATTAAAACATCTTATTTAATTTTAATATATTATCTTAAAAGAAATTTATTAATAAATAAAATACCCAAATAACAAAATCCTTTATTAAATTGACTTTAATTGAATAATAATTTGATGTCAAAAATAATAATTATCATAATCAAGTTCAAACAATTCTATTTTAATTAAATCAGCTTAATATTACAGCTTCGAAACAAGGTTGTTATATCTTTCTCCGCCTTTTTCTCTAGCCTTAGGAGAACTAGCTTAGTCTACCCACTTGAAGTTACATAGGTGTCCTTGACGTTAACCTAGCATGGTTAATGGCTCCCTTAACTTCTGTATGAATCATTGTTTTAATTATTTAATTTTATCTCCTTAGCGGATCGACCTTACGTACAACTTTTATACATTGTTCCGACTGATTTTAAGCTTCAAATAAACAAATAAAAATGCCATAAAATATTAATACAACATCTGCACTAATTTAATTTTAATTTATAACATTTATAGTTAATTTTTTCATCGGTCGCTGTAACAAATGCCTTTCGATCCTCGAAAGTCGACACTAATCCATCCACGGTACTCACGTGCCGAATATCCAAGTGCCAAAAATACCAAACGTTAGGGTAAAGAAAAAGAAGAAAAAAACGAACAAGAAAGTGGAGAACAAAAACTGCAGAATCTCACAGTGGAACGATAACATATAATATCAAAAGATAGTACATAGAGCCACTCTAATATACGTAGCATCATACATTTACTAACTAAAGTACTACTATCAGCCTGTCCTTACAATTGTTGATATATATACATAAATTAATGCAGCGGAGATAAATACTACGATAGGTAAAACATCTAGCACCTTTCCAAGAGCCCAATTAACATCAATGAAAACCTGCCTTTCTAAGACTACTCGAAAGAGCACCTATGGAAATTGTAACATGCCCCATTTTGAGCCCCGAAACTAAGCGCTACGGATGTTACAGTCATTCATAGTATTAACTTTCGCTAACATAATGCGGCTATGTTAATCATATATATGTGTGTGTGTGTGTGTGTGTGTCATCAGAAGCAGATGAATATGAAATTTTTTCAAAACACATTACATAAAATAATTTCATATTTAATTTCAAAAATAAGATTTCATATTCATTACATAATCCCATTTGATCACTTATTCAAAGAAAATATAATTGTTACAAATTTCTTCAAGTGCAGCATATGAAGATGTCCGCTTGGTTGATCGGAGTCTTATACTTGGCAATTATAAAGTTTGCTATTACATCCATCAAGCAAAATGAAAACAACATAGTGGATAAAGTAAAGCTCCTAAATAGCTATCGTGCCTCCTGCAGGTCTTTGGAAGTTTATTCGTCCGACTGAAATCTAGAAAATCCTTACTCTTGGCCTACTCAAATGAGCACCCCAGAGTTTAAAGGGAAAAACAGAAACTTTGGGTCAGACAAACAGTCTGGTGTAAATAATAATATAACATCTCAAACCAAAATAGATATCTAGTGAGACCACGCCACTGAGCGAAACGGGTTTTTCCCTTTGCTAATATTTTCTTAAAATATGTCAACCATAAATCATGCACCTGCATTCATTATGGTTAGGACAGAAAATAACATGATCATATGCATGAATGCAACATGGGTAGGTCTGGCTAATTTGTCAACATAGGGTTATGCATTCCCACAATTTACCCAATCTCTCCAAAATGGACCAACTGTCTCAGATCATAGTTTTCCTAGGGTTACTATGATCCTATTAGTTTCCATAGGCCAACTAACAATCTATCTCCAAATATAGTTAGAAGGTCTCCAAGTATGGTTAGGAGGTACTAGGATGGCCAATCCTTAATTAAGCTTAAACAGATATACCACGTCTCCAACTACAGTTAGGAGGTATAATTATCATTCCCCAAATACAGTTATGAGAAACAAGAATAGTCTAAATATGGTTAGGAGTTACATCCAATGCTCCAGATAGGTTTAGGAGTCTTTGATGTAGCTCAGGCCAGGAATGAAGGCATAAGTCGTACGCGACTTATGGAAGGAGTTATGGGTCGTGACCGACTCAAGGAAGCAGAAGACATAAGCGACCGACTTAACATGATGGGAGACTTAAGTCGTGACCGACTTATGAGAGTGGAAGACCTAACTAGTGGAGAGGTGCAGATTATCAAAGATATTAAGTCACCAGGAAGACCTACCGGGTTACGACCTAAGGGAAGTGCTGGGTTACGACCTAAGGGAAGTGCTGGGTTACAACCTAAAAGCTATAGGAGCAAGTGCTGGGAACGACTTAACGGAACAGGTGATAAGTCGTCACCGAGTTACGACTTAGTTAAGTCTCGTGAACGACCTAACGAGTCAGGAGTTAAGTCGCTGAGGATGGAAACCGTTGATTCTCTACCGAGTTAATCTCTACCATTGGTTTCTTTAAGTCGCCGCATGCTTTTAAGTCGCTGAAGCTGTTGTCGTTGTTTTCTCTGCCGAGTTAATCTCTACCGTTGATTGCTTTAAGTCGCTGTTCTGGGATGCCACCAGTTTATAAGTCGTAGGTCATATTTCTGTAAGTCGTATGTGTTGTGTAACATGTTGGTAAGTCGTTGAATAATGTAACTAGGTCGTTACCGACCTAAGTGAGTCGTTGTGTTGTACTTGTATTGTAATAAGTCGCTGTTTGATCTTAGGTCGTCGCCGAGTTAAGGTAAGTCGTAGGTCTGAAGCTATAAGTCGGAACCGACTTAAGAGTTGGTAATTTCTGTTGAAAATTTGTAACGCCTATAAATAGGCCGTGTGAGTCATTTGTAAAGGTTGTTGATTTTTGAATAAAATTTGCTTTTGTTAGCTTTGTGCTTTCATCTAAATTGGTAGTTGAGTGTAATCTCCTATCTCCTCTTTCGGTTAATCGAGTGCGCTCGATTCAACGATTGTAGAAGCCGATTCGCGGAATCAAGTGCGCTTGATCAACGCTTGAAGAATTGAAGATCTTTGAACCCGGTATCGTGCGCGATCAACGAGTTCGGGATAGCTAGAATTCGGTATCTTCGGATCAATGAATTTGGGCATTTCAGTATCTTTCAATCCATCGATTACTACTTTCACCGATCGAAGATTGTTTTGTTTAGTCCGCTGCGTCAGTTTTTGGTATCAGAGCTTGTTTTAGCCAATCATAGCTAGATCGAGACTTGGAGCCTATTCATTTTGAAGTTGAAGTGATTTGCCGAGCTTGAAGTGTTGAGGCGTGATTAAGTTGAAGTGTTCGACTTTGTATCGAAGTTGTTTGATCGGATTTGAGTGGGAGGCCGAAACTTTGTCCATCGTGTTCATCGCGATTTGCAACAAAGTGGAAGTTTTTGATCCGTTTCATTTTGGATCAAAGTCCGAAAAGTGTTTGAATTTTGAAGTGTTGAAGAGTTTGGAAGATTTCAAGTATGCCGCCAAGAAGAGCTAATCGCCACCAAAACGTAGAAGCTTTGTATCGAAGAGAAGAAGCCGATGAGATGGAGCAAAGAATCAATGAAAACTTTAGTGAAAAGCTTAACGAAGGAATTGGCCGGTTAGAGAAGCTTATGACAGAGATGAATCAAAATCGGAGAAGGGTTTCACCTGAATCTAACCATGGGGGTAGTAGAGTCTCGCCACATTCCAATCGAGACAGAAGTGTTGAAAATGATCAAGGGCGTGGGAGGAACGTGAATGATCGTGAACGAAGGAATGAAGATAGAAGGGATGATGGTGGTAGACGTGAAGGTAGTAGAGATGTGGGTGGACGAGATAGACAACGATATACATCTGATTTTGAAGAGGAGTATGATGGTGGTAGTGTTCGAGGACAAGGACGAGGACAAGGAAGAAATTACTCTGAGTATGATCACAAGTGGGAGTCGGGGATGAAGACTGAAATTCCTGAATTGAAAGGTGGTATGCAAGCGGAGGAGTTTCTAGATTGGATGGCTAATGTTGAAGAGATTTTTGACTTCAAAGAAGTTCCAGAACATCGTAGGGTGAAGTTGGTTGCTACGAGGTTGAGGGGTAGAGCTTTGGCGTGGTGGCAGCAAACCAAACTTACACGTGAACGGATGGGGAAGTCAAAGATTGAATCTTGGGAGAAGATGAAGAAATTGATGAAAGCGACATTCTTACCTTATAATTATCAATCGCTTATGTATCAGAGGTTGCAAAACTTGAGACAAGGAACGAAATCTGTGAATGACTATGCTGATGAATTTTATCAACTGATTGCAAGGAACGATATTATGGAGACAGAAGAACAGTTAACAGCCAGATTTGTTGGAGGATTGCGAATGAAGATTCAGGATATGGTTAATATGTTTGATCCCAGATCTGTAGCGGAAGCACATCAGAAAGCGTTGGCTTGGGAGAAACAGGGACGACGAGGAAGTGGTGTGTTTACTAATTCTAACAATCAAGTGAAGGGTGTTGGTGGGAGTTCTAATGTTTCTAAACCTATCAGTAGACCAGTAGTGAAGGAGGCTGAGAAGACAAAGGTTAACAACGGTTTCAAATGTTACAATTGCCAAGAAATGGGTCACAAGAGTAGCGAATGTCCAAAACCGAAGAAGAGAGCTATGATAGCAGAGGTTGAGGATGAGGATGAAGAAGCTGAATGTTCAAATTCACCACCTGATGAGGAGGAAAAAGAAGTGACGGGAGACGATGGTTACAATCTAATGATGAAGAGGTCCTGTTTAACACCAAAGCAAGAGGAGGATTGTAGTTGGTTAAGGAGCAATATTTTTCAGTCAACATGTACTATTCTGGGGAAAGTTTGCAAATTTGTTATTGATGCTGGAAGCTGTGATAATATAATTTCTTCAGAGGCTGTGAGGAAGTTGGCATTGAAGACTGAGAAACATCCGAAGCCATACAAGCTAGCTTGGTTGAGGAAAGGCGGGGAGGTGAAGGTTGGACGAAGGGCTCGTGTGAATTTTTCAATTGGAAAGAAATACAAGGATGAAATCTGGTGCGATGTGGTAGATATGGACGTTTGTCATTTGTTGCTGGGAAGGCCGTGGCAGTATGATAGAGCCGTACAACATGATGGGCGTACCAACAGTTACAGTTTCATGTTTGAAGGCACAAAGATTACTCTAGTTCCAAAGAAGCGACAACAGGAGGAAAACAAGTTGGAGGAAATTGAAGAGCTCAAAACTTTGTTATCTTTGAAGGAATTTGTGAAGGAAGTAGAGGAGGAGCCGGAAGTATTTTTATTGATCGGACGGGAGAGTCAGGAAGTGGTGGAAATACCAGAAGAAGTAAAACCAGTACTGAAAGAATTTGACGATGTATTTCCAGAGGAGTTACCGACGGAGTTGCCACCGTTGAGGGATATCCAACATCAGATAGATCTTGTTCCAGGTGCTGTGTTACCACACATACCACATTATCGAATGAGTCCGAAGGAACATGAAGAGTTGCGGAGGCAGGTGGAGGAACTACTTGAACAGGGGCGTGTGCAGGAGAGTTTAAGTCCTTGTGCTGTACCAGCTTTATTAGTACCCAAAAAGGATGGAACGTGGAGGATGTGCACTGACAGTCGAGCATTGAATAAGATTACTGTAAGATATAGATTTCTGATGCCGAGGCTTGATGATTTATTGGATCAGATCAGTGGGTCCGTAATCTTTTCTAAGATTGATTTGAAGAGCGGTTATCATCAGATTCGCATTAGACCAGGGGATGAATGGAAGACAGCATTCAAGACGAGGGAAGGATTGTATGAATGGCTGGTAATGCCGTTTGGTCTATCGAATGCACCGAGTACATTCATGAGGGTGATGAATCAAATTTTTAGACCGTACATTGGAAAATTTGTGGTGGTTTACTTTGATGATATTCTGATCTACAGTGCGAGTACAGAAGAGCATGTTCAACATTTGAAGAAAGTGTTAATTATTCTTCGTGAAGAACAATTCTATGCTGCTACAAAGAAGTGTGTCTTTATGGCGAGGAGTGTTTTATTTCTGGGATATGTTGTATCGGAAGAAGGAATACAGGTTGACCAAAGTAAAGTCGAAGCGATTAGAGATTGGCCACAGCCCAAGACGATAACGGAAGTTCGTAGTTTTCACGGGTTGGCTTCATTTTATCGGAGGTTTATTCCACACTTTAGTAGTATGATGGCACCTGTTACGGATTGCATGAAGGGTAAACAGTTTGCATGGACGGAGGAAGCCGGGGTTGCTTTTGAGCGAATCAAAGAACTCTTGACGTCTGCACCAATTCTAATATTACCAGATTTTCAGTTAGTGTTTGAACTACATACTAATGCATCCAAGGTTGGAATTGGAGGAGTGTTGAGTCAGAGGGGGCGTCCTATTGCATACTTTAGTGAGAAATTATCAGGAGCAAAGATGAGATACAGTACATATGATGTGGAATTTTATGCTGTTGTGCAATCTATTAAACACTGGAGACGCTATCTATTTCAGAAGGAGTTTGTTCTTTACACTGATCATGAGGCGTTGAAGCATTTACAAGGGCAAGACAAGATTTCAGCGAGACATGCATCGTGGATTGCATATCTGCAACAATTTACTTTTGTTGTTAAACACAAGTCAGGGGTGACAAATCGTGTGGCTGATGCTTTGAATAGGAGGAATCATTTGTTGACAACAATGAAGGTTGAAGTGACGGGGTTTGACATGTTACCAGAATTATTTGACAATGATCCTTATTTTGCAAAGTTTTTTGATAAAGTCAAGGATGGGGAGACGGATGAGTTTATAATGATAGATGGTTTTCTGTTCAAAGGAAATCGATTGTGCATACCGGAGGGTAGTTTGAGAATGAAGATCGTAAAAGAGCTACATGAAGAAGGACACGTGGGTAGAGACCGTACATTACAGTTGATTTCACAATCTTACTTTTGGCCATCGATGAGGAAAGAAGTGGGAAGGTTTGTGGAGAGATGTCATGTTTGCCAAATTTCTAAGGGAACAGCGACAAATGCGGGACTGTATATGCCGTTACCTGTGCCTGTAAAACCATGGGTGGATATCAGTATGGATTTTGTTTTGGGTTTGCCTAGAACTCAAAGGGGGAATGATTCTATATTCGTTGTGGTGGACAGATTTTCCAAAATGGCACACTTTATCGCTTGTAAAAAGACAGCTGATGCCGTCCGGGTTGCTGAATTATTCTTCAAAGAGATATATCGTTTACATGGTTTACCGGAATCCGTTGTTTCTGATCGGGATACCAGATTTTTAAGTCACTTTTGGATAAGTTTATGGAAGATGGTCGGAACAAAACTGAAGTTTAGTAGTGCTTATCATCCGCAAACGGATGGACAGACCGAGGTTGTGAACCGATCGTTGGGAAATTTGTTGAGGTGTATTGTACAAGATAATCTGAAGAGTTGGGATGTGAAGTTAATCCAGGCGGAGTTTGCCCATAATCATGCTGTAAATCGAAGTACTGGGTTCAGTCCATTCCATATTGTATATTCTAGTATGCCAAAAGGACCGTTGGATTTAACGGTAATGCCATATTCAAGGGGGACAGTTAAGAAAGCTGCTGATTTTGTTGACGGGTTGACGGAATGTCATAAAATCATTCAGGAACGATTGAAGAAAGCAAATGAGAAGTACAAACAATCTGCAGATTTGAAACGAAGAAATGTTGAGTTTAATGAAGGAGATATGGTTTATGTAGTGTTAACAAAAGATCGTTTTCCAGTAGGCGCTTATAACAAGTTGAAAGCCAGGAAAATTGGTCCGGTGGAAGTTGTGAAACGAATCAATGAAAATGCTTATAAATTGAAGCTACCAGATGATGTGTATACGTCTGACGTGTTCAATGTTAAACATCTCGTACCATATCATGGGGATGAACGAGCAGATGTGGAAGAATTTACAAATTCGAGGTCGAATTTCTCTCAACCTGGGGAGGATGATGTAGCTCAGGCCAGGAATGAAGGCATAAGTCGTACGCGACTTATGGAAGGAGTTATGGGTCGTGACCGACTCAAGGAAGCAGAAGACATAAGCGACTGACTTAACATGATGGGAGACTTAAGTCGTGACCGACTTATGAGAGTGGAAGACCTAACTAGTGGAGAGGTGCAGATTATCAAAGATATTAAGTCGCCAGGAAGACCTACCGGGTTACGACCTAAGGGAAGTGCTGGGTTACGACCTAAGGGAAGTGCTGGGTTACGACCTAAAAGCTATAGGAGCAAGTGCTGGGAACGACTTAACGGAACAGGTGATAAGTCGTCACCGAGTTATGACTTAGTTAAGTCTCGTGAACGACCTAACGAGTCAGGAGTTAAGTCGCTGAGGATGGAAACCGTTGATTCTCTGCCGAGTTAATCTCTACCATTGGTTTCTTTAAGTCGCCGCATGCTTTTAAGTCGTTGAAGCTGTTGCCGTTGTTTTCTCTGCCGAGTTAATCTCTACCGTTGATTGCTTTAAGTCGCTGTTCTGGGATGCCGCCAGTTTATAAGTCGTAGGTCATATTTCTGTAAGTCGTATGTGTTGTGTAACATGTTGGTAAGTCGTTGAATAATGTAACTAGGTCGTTACCGACCTAAGTGAGTCGTTGTGTTGTACTTGTATTGTAATAAGTCGTTGTTTGATCTTAGGTCGTCGCCGAGTTAAGGTAAGTCGTAGGTCTGAAGCTATAAGTCGGAACCGACTTAAGAGTTGGTAATTTCTGTTGAAAATTTGTAACGCCTATAAATAGGCCGTGTGAGTCATTTGTAAAGGTTGTTGATTTTTGAATAAAATTCTCTTTTGTTAGCTTTGTGCTTTCATCTAAATTGGTAGTTGAGTGTAATCTCCTATCTCCTCTTTCGGTTAATCGAGTGCGCTCGATTCAACGATTGTAGAAGCCGATTCGCGGAATCAAGTGCGCTTGATCAACGCTTGAAGAATTGAAGATCTTTGAACCCGGTATCGTGCGCGATCAACGAGTTCGGGATAGCTAGAATTCGGTATCTTCGGATCAACGAATTTGGGCATTTCAGTATCTTTCAATCCACCGATTACTACTTTCACCGATCGAAGATTGTTTTGTTTAATCCGCTGCGTCAGTCTTCCATCAACTTATATGAGCTTATAGAGCTACGAGTTCCTTCATGTGCATAAACATCCCTTCATCTCACTAAGCCTCATGCATTGGAATCGTGGACCTTTTCCAACCAGGGGCTAACGGCTGAAGTGTATGGTGCGACCTAATACTAGCTCCACATTAAACTTATTATCTAGTCAAATCATATCTTTTGATCAGTCTAAGGCATCCTAACACAATTAGATCTTTCTAATCTCCTAGATGCATTTCTACTCACTCAGAAGTTTAGTCTGACCATACTCACTACTGGAACAACCTAACTGGTTCTTCTGCACTTAAACTTTTCCCAAAATGCATTTATGGGTCATGATAATGTGAGTATAACCATAATAAACATGCAAATACAACTGACCAATGATAACAAAAACATATAACATCCATTGCTCAAATATGTCAATTAATGGTCGTTGGCATCATATAATTACTTAATCTTAAGTAATAACTCCCTTTGGTAATTTCTTATAATAACTTGGGCTTAACAATAAATCATTCCTTGAAAACATTTATCATTATGTGCTTAATCCCCTTAACTCATATGTTAAAACAAGGAAATTATAGCACATTATTTTACCAACTCCTTATGCCAACTTATAATCCAATATAAAATAGCCATTAGTGTTTTTGGTATCGATATGAGGATGTCACACCTCTTCATTATAAGGCATATAATTGTTTATTAGAATATGTTCATAATTATAAACTTGCGGCATCAATGTAGCCGGCATGGGATGTCACATCCCTTTTTATAAAAGCTTTATTAAAGAATTCTGGTTTATATAACGTAAGGTTAAAATGCGAAAATCATTGTTATCGTATCATAGAAATTTATAGGTTGCCGAACCTATTAAATATAGTCTTTTATACATAAAATATATGGTGCCGACATTGATGACATACGACATCCATATTACAAAACCCATTGATATTGGTTGCTTCAAAACAACATCTTTTATGTCGTATATAAGGGATATTGAAACCATTATATAGCAACATTATTGCTACAAAATAGTTAAAGTCGAAAGTAATACCTTCGGCATCACTGCCTTAAGCTATGGCTTCGAAATAAGAAGCATGCAACATCACTGCCCCAGTATAGTTGACATCAAAATAATGGTATGCGATGTCATTTAAAACCTGGGTGAAGACTTGCACCATTAATGCTATATGTTACAGATTTCAAAACAAAGAAACAAGGGAGGTTGGAATAGCTTCGGTGTGTTACAAGATCACCATGTCGACATTGATTTGATGTGGAGGACCTTATACTATATGACTTCAACCCGAACAAATTCATTCCTTACCAACATAGTTGATATCGTATGCATCCATTCACATTGATGTCGAATTCTATAATGGTGACATAAATGTGGGCCATTACCTGAGGTTCCACATTTATATTGGTAGCATGGCAATATCGTAATTAAGATAAAAACTGTTTTATTTTCAATAAAAGCAATTACTTTTCACCAACTCTTAACCCTTTTCAAATTTCTATTAGTTAAAAACAAACTTTACCAATTTCTTTTAAGAAAAACTGGCGTCAATTATTTTCTTTCCCCAAAACCCATTTTGCATGCAACGAATAAGATTAGTCTTTAATATTTATTTTTAAGCTTTTCTACCTTAATAAATTCATATAAAATCATAATCAGTTGGGGAAAATCCCCGAAAATATCTAATAAATCAGAATTCACATATTCATTAACATATATAAATTTCGGGACCAAAATATTTATTTAATTATTTTTAATAATTAAAACCCGCAATAAATGCCCTTTTCTCCTTAGGAAATTTGTAAAATATTTCTATTAACTCGGAAAATTATAAAAATAAATACCCATCTAAAAAATTAAGTTTTTCACAACATATCCGAAAATCAAATCAATATGGAGGTTAAAAACTTAGGTTTTCTCTTAAAACCTATCATAATAATTTCATAAAAACTCCAAATAAACCATCATTTAACCAAATAATGGTATAAACACTCATGGCATAACATATAATCGTCAACAATTTGGAATCAATCACAATCCGAGAATAAAAAACATAAATATGAGATGGTTTTACTATTGCTCACCTTAGATTGGATATGGATTTGTTTTCCCAAGATTTTCCCTTGATTTGCTTTAGTTTTCCTCTTCTAATCTCCCCAGTAATACTCGGCCTTGACTTGCTTATCTTTTGATTGTTTTTTAAGAGTGTAAAAATGAGAATGAATGACAGGGTGAGAACTAAAGGGATAAGGCTCTTTTCCTATCTTTTCCTTATCATTTTTTCTTCTCTGCGGCAAGTTTAAAACAATCTTATTAGTTGATTAGTTAAGGCTAAAACCAATTAATTATCAAATCTCAATCCCCTTATCACAGTACATGTTATTTTATTTTATTTATTTACTTAAATCTCCCAAATGATGTTAATCAAAATCAAGGATGATACAAGCTCCTCTCCTCAAAGAATTTCATCCTCGAAATTCAACAAGGACTACACAAAATAATAAGAACCATGCAAACATTTGTAACAACACATAACAACAATACCGGCTTACCCGACTAGCATATAAGTTTATATACAATAAATATAGAACATACCATCAAAATAATGCAGGATAAGTCATATCTGGTTCCAATACTAAATCTTCCAATGCAGTCGAAGTAATAGTAATCTCTGGATCATGCATGTACTTTCTAAGATGAGAAACATGGAACACATTATGGACTCCTGCTAAACTATTCGGTAACTCTATTCTATAAGCGATTTTCTTGATCCTGTCTATAACAGGGAATGGATCTACATATCTCGGTGCCAACTTCCCAGTCTTTCCAAACCATACCATAATCTTCATTAGTGATACTTTAACAAAAACATGGTCTCCAGGTAAGAACGCTAAATCCTTACGTTTGTTATCCTCATAACTCTTCTGCCTAGACTAACCTCCCTTCATCCGTGCCTGGATTAACTCAATTTTTTCTATGGCTTCTCTCACCATATCTGGACCAAGAACCAATTTGTCTCTGGTCTCCAACCAACATGCTGGTGATTTGAATGGCCTTTCATACAAAGCCTCGAAAGGTGTCATTACTATACTACTCTAATAAGTATTATTATAGGAAAAATCAACCAAGTGCAAATGGTCTTCCCATGACCCACCAAATTCTAGTACATATGCCCTCAATAAATCTTCAAGTACCTTATTGACTCTCTCTGTCTGTCCATCCGTTTGTGAATGATAAGCGGTACTCACCTTAAGCTTGGTACCTAATACCTCTTGTAGACTCTTCTAGAATTCACTAATAAACAAAGTATCCCTATCACTGATAATACTACTAGAAATCACATGCAATCTAACAATATTCCTCATAAACAACTTAGCCAACACAAGTGCTATCCTGGTTGACTTAACAGGAATGAAGTGTGCACTCATGATCAGTCTATCCACTATGACTCAAATACTCTTATTTCCCCTATTTTATTTTGGCAACCCATCAACAAAATTCATAGATATGGAATCCCATTTCCACACCGATATATCAAAAAGCTAAAGCAATCTGATGTTCGACTTTTACTTGCTAGCAATTCAAACATTGCTTTACCCGTAAGCTTACATCCATTTTCATACCTTCCTAGAAGAAACTCCTCTTCATGTCCCGATACATCTCGGTTCCTCCAAAATGAATAGTAAACTTCGATGGATGACACTCCCTAAGAATTTTCTTCCTTAGTTCACTAACATATAGAACACACAATCGTCCTTTCTTTCTTATCCATCCATTCTGGTCAAGACTAAACTCCTTTAAATCATCAATCTCGATTCCACCTTCAAGCCTTCAAATTCTCTCAGCTAGTAATGGATCATCTCTCTACTTAGAAGCAATTCTTTCGATCAATACTGTTCGAATTCCCAAGCAAGAAAACATGGCAGTATTCTGACTAAAACCGGCATTCGATATTAACCGCACACCACTAGTGGTCAATGCATGTAAATCCTTCCATTCTACCAACATAGCTAACACCACATTCTGATGTTTTATGATAACTGTATCAACAACTTTATTTCCTTTCCCTAGCGTATATTCAATACCGAAATCATAAGCTACTAAAAACTCTAGCCATCTCTGCTGTCTCATATTCAACTCCTTCTGAAAGAATAAATACCTCAAGGACCTATGATCCATAAACAACTCGAATTGTTCTCCCAAAAGATAGTGTCTCCACACTTTCAAAGCAAAGATCACAATAGCTGACTCTAAACCATGGGTCGAATATCTAATTTTATGCGATCTAAGTTGTCGAGAAGCGTAGGCAATCACTTTACTTTTCTACACCAAAACAACTCTCGATCCTATTCCATATATATTAGTATACACCACCAAATCCTAAATACCATCTGGCACAACTAACACGGGTGCATTGGTTAATAAATGCTTTAGCTTATGGAATTCTTCCTCACATTTATTGGACTACCCAAACTTTACGTCCTTCCTGGTTAGTTTAGTTAGGATTGCTGCTATTCGAGAGAAATCCTTGATGAATCTTTGGTAATAGCCAGCTAATTTAAGAAAACTTATTATCTCAGTCACTGTCTCAGGTCTCTTCCAATTATTAACAGCTTCTATGTTAGCTAGATCTACTGAAAACCCTTTTTCTGAAACTACATGATAAAGAAATTTCACTTCTCTCTTCCAGAAATGACATTTTGAAAAATTCGCTTTTAGTTGATGCTGCTATAACATTTCAAGCACTATTCTAAGATGAATCTCATGATCTATTTCATCCTTATAATATATCAGAATGTCATCAATGAACACCAACACGAACCTATACAGGTGCTCTAGGAAAATTCGGTTTATTAAATCAACAAAGAAAGCAAACGCATTTGGCAATCCGAATGGCATTACTAACCACTCGTACGAACCATATCTTGTTCGAAATTCCATCAATGGAATACTATCCTCCGCCATTATCAGTTGATGGAACCATGTTGCCAAATCCAATTGGGAAAATACTTTGGCTCTTTAACTGATCAAATAAATCATCGATTCTCGGCATAGGATATCAATTCTTTATCAGTTTCTCGTTCAACATATGATAATCGATATACATTCTCAACGAACCATCTGGTTTCTTCACGAGAACCGTGGCCTCTCCTCAAGATCAATTGCTTGGTCTAATAAAACACTTTCCTTTTAGGTCCACTAGCTACACCTTTAACTCTTTCATCTCAGTGGGTGTCATTCCGCCAGGCGTTCTACCTACTGGTTCAGCTCTAGGTATAAAATCTATTCAAAACTCAATAACTTGTTTCGGTGGTAGTCCTGTAATAGGCTCAAAAACATCTACATACTCTATCACAATAAAAACCTGATTCACTTCATCTTCGACTTCCATTGCACCTAATACAACACAAACATTCAAACTCGAATTCTCAACTGAGTATATAATTTGATCACTGCTATTAGGGTGTCATAATGATATTTTCCTATCCTGGCAAAATATCCAAACATTATATTTGCTCAATGAATCCATACCCAAAATAATCACAAAGCCCAATAAATCAAACACAAACAAATTTCAGGCAAAAGCATGACCTAACAACTCAATTTCTAGATGGTCACATCTCATCCCAAGATTTACATACCCTCCTATCGGATTCGTAACCCTTAAGAAAGTAACAAAATATGATAGTTATAAACTTAACTTATTTATCAAACACTAAGAGATAAATGAATGTGATGCACCAGTATCAAATAATACTCTAACGAGAATGCTATGAACAAAAAGCATACCTTCCATTATAGACATTCCTTTCTCAGCATCAGTCAATCCCGATGTAGACGGCTCCAAAGCAAACACCTTTCCTTTGTCAGTTTTGACTGATTTTGGATATTCATTCTTGAAATTCCCTACCTGGTTACGGTTATAACATGTTGTACTCTTCTTTCCAAAGGTTTTATTCCCATCCCCAGAGCGACACCCATTGGCAAAGTGCCTCTTCTTGTTGCAGCTATAGTAAACAATATCAGCCTTCTTTTTATTGGCAGCTCCACCTTTTTGAGGTCCCTTTTCCTTAAAGAACTTCCTCCTCTTACTCTAAGAACCCTAACTTTTCACTGACTTCTCCTTCCCAAAAGTTGAAAGCGTTTCCTTATTCCTTATCACCATCTCCACCGCTATATTGCTTTGATCTCAAAGACGTCGCATTGTTGCTCCATCAATCTCCGGGTTCAAACCCCAGATAAACTTCTCATTCCTCTTGATCATAGTATTTATAATGGCATATCCACACCTAGACAACTCACCAAACTTAGTGGCATATTCCAACACTGACATTTCTCCTTGCTCTAGATTAGCAAACTTCATAAGCAAAGTTTACTTGGCTACCTTAGATAAAAACCTCTCCTCGAATCTCCTTCAAAATTCAATCTAAGTCAATTCCTCTTCTGGTACACCTACGGTCACCTCATTCCACCAGTACAAAGCAGCTCTCTATAACTGCCTTAATGCCAACCTCCTTTTCTGTTCAACTTTCAAAACCAAGTTAGCAAAGATTCTCTCATAATGCAGTAGCCAATTTTCTACTTTAGTAACATCATCAACTTAGCATAGTTGTTGCCAAAAGGCGCCACGGGATTAGCTCCTCCCGCATTAGCAACATTACCTCCAGACAAACTAGTAGCTGCTCCAGCTTACATCATGTTGACAAAGAAATGATACATAGTCCTCATATCTACCGGTGGGGTTCCAGCACTCACGTTAGCATTTGCAGTTGGATTAGCATTTACTTATCTACCCGGATTCCTTCTAATATTGGTCCAGACATTTTCATTGGTCATGGTGTTTCTGCTACCAAGATTCACTCTTCTGTTTCCTGCTTCTATATCTAGCTTTCTCGTAATCTGCATACGATCCTTAGTAAGATATAGAAGAACGGCCTAAGAGAGAGGGAATACATACTTATATAGCAAAATACAAGTGCATTACTATAGTGTTATCCTATACTCCAATCTTATTTTCTGATTCATTTGGATTATGTTTTCAAATAATCTTTTAAGTTTAAAATTCTTTTAAGTTTTACATAAACCTATGCACTAATACAAAATTGTAACATCCCACATTTTGAGACCCGAAACTAAGCTCTATAGATGCCGCAATCATCCATAGTATTAATTTTCGGTGATAAAATACAACTATATTAATCATATATATATATATATATATATCATCAGAAGCATATGAATATATAAATTTCAAAACACATTACATTAATAAATTTTCACATTTCATTTCAAAAATAAGATTTCATGTTCCTTACATAATCCCATTTGATCCCTCATTTAGAGAAAATATAATTATTATAAAATACTTCAAGTGCAACATACAAAGATGCCTCCTGGTTGAATGGAGTCTAATACTTAGCAATTATACATATTTCCTTTACATCCATTAAGCAAAATGAAAACAACACAACGGATAAAATAAAGCTACTAAATAGCTTTCTTTCCTTCTATACATCTTCAGTAGCTTATTAGTCTAACTAAAATTCGGAGAACCCTTACTCCTGGCCTACTCAAATGAGCACCCGAGAGTTTAAGGGAAAAAATAGAAACTGCGGATCAGACAAATAGTCTGGTGTGAATAATAATATACTATCTCGAACCAAAATAGATATCTAGTGAGACCACGACACTGAGCGGTATAGGTTTTACCCTTAATGGTAGAACCAAAATAGACATCTAGTGAGACCACGCCGCTGAGCGGCATAGGTTTTCCCTTTAATGGTATCTTTTAAAATATGTTAACCATAAATCATGTACCTACATCCACAATGGTTAGAACAGAAAATAACATGATTATATGCATGCATGCTACATGAGTAAGTCTGACTAATCTGTCAACATAGGGTTATGCATTCCCATGGTTTACCTAATTTCCCCAAAATGACCAATTATCTCAAATCATAGTTTACCCACGGTTATTAAGAGCCCATTATTTTTCATAGGCCAACTAACAACCTATCTCTAGATATATTTAGGAGGTCTCCAAGTATGGTTAGGAGGCATCAGGGTGGCCTATCCTTAATTAGGCTTAACCAGATATACCAAGTCTCCAGCTACCCTTAGGAGGTACAATTAATATTCCCCAAATACGGTTAGGAGAAATAATAATACTCCAAATACGGTTAGGAGTTAGATCCAATGATCTAGATACGATTAGGAGTCTTCTATCAACTTATGTGAGCTCTACAAGTTCTTCATGTGCGTAAACATCCCTTCATCTCACTTAGCCCTATGCATCTGGAATCATGGACCTTTTTCAACCGGAGGCTAATGGCTGAAGCATTGGGCACGACCATACACCAATCCCACATTAAATTTATTATCTGGTCTTAATCATATCTTTTGATCGGCCTAAGGCATCCTAAAATAATTAGATCTTTCTGATCTCCTGGATGAAATTCTATTCACTCAAGAGTTTAGTCTGACCATACTCGATACTAGGACAATCTAGCTGGTTCTTTTGCCCTTAAACTTTTCCCAAAATGCGGTTATGGGTCATAACAATGTTAGTGTGACAATAATAATCATGCAAATGCATCTGATCAATGATAACAAAAAGATATAGCATCCATCACTCAAATATGTTCAATCATTGGTTATGGCATCATATAATTACTTAATCTTAAGTAATAACTCCCTTTAGTAATTTCAAATAAAAACTTAGACTGAACAATAATTCATTCTTTGAAAACATTTATCATTATATGCTTAATCCCCTTAATTCATATTTTAAAACAAGGAAAACATAGCCCATTATTTTACCAATCCCTCATGCCAATTTATAATCCAATATAAAATAACCATTTGTGTTTTTGGTATTGATATGAGGATGTCGCACCTCTTCATTATAGGGCATACCATCATTTACTAGAATATGTTTATAATTATAAACTTGCGGCATCAATGTGGCCGGCATGTGATGTCGCGTCCCTTCTTATAAAAGCTTTAATAAAGAATTCTGGTTTATATAACATAAGGCTAAAATGTCAAAGTCATTGTTATCATAACATAGAAATATATATGTGGTTGAACCTATTAAATATATCCTTTTAAACGTAAAATATATGGATACCGGCATTGATAACATACGACATCAATATTACAAAACCCATTTATATCGATTGCTTTACAACAGTGGCTACTACGCCGTATATAAGGGATATCGAAACCATGATATAGTGGCATCATTGGCACAAAATAGTTAAAGTCAAAAATAAAACTTACGGCAACACTGCCTTAAGCTATGGCGTTGAAATAGGAAGCATGCGACATCGCTGCCTCAGTATGCTTAATATCGAAAATAATAGTATGCGACATCATTTAAAACCTAGGTGAAGGATTGCGGCATCAATGCCGTATGTTATTGATTTCAAAAAAGTAATAAGGGAGGTCAGAATAGTTCTGGTGTATTACGAGATCACCATGTCGACACTGATTCGATGCCGAAGACCTTATACTATTTGACTTCATCCCGAACAGATTTGCTCCATACTAACGTAGTTGATATCATATGCATCCATTCACGTTGAGGTCGAATTCTATAGTGGTGACATAATTGTCGACCATTACCTGGGTTTCAGCATTCATGTTGGTAACACGGCAATATTGTAGTTAATATAAAAACTGTTTTATTTCTAATAAAAGAAATTACTTTTCACCAACTCTTAACCCTTATCAAATTTTTATTGGTTAAAAACAAACTTTATCAATTTCTTTTTGGAAAAACTATTGCAAATTGTTTTCTTTTTCCCAAAACCCATTTAGCACCCAACAAATAATATTAATCATTTAATATTTATTTATAAGCTTTTCTAGCTTAATAAATTCATATAAAATCATAATCACTTAAGAAGAATCTCCACAAATCAGAATTCACATATTCTTTAACATATAATTTTTTTTGGAAACAAGATCATTATTTACTTATTTTTAATAATAAATCCCCTTTTCTTCTTAGAAAGTTCATAAAATATTCCTATTAACTCGGAAAATTATGAAAATAAAAAAACATCTTCAAAATTATTTCATAACATATCCAAAAATCGAATCTGTTGAAGGTCAAAAACTTAGATTTTTCTTAAAACCTATCATAAAAATTCCATAAAATTCTAATAAATCATTATTTAACCAAATAATGGTATAAACAATCATGGCATGACATCTAATCATCAACAGTTCATCTTTAATCACAATTCGAGAATAAAACACATAAATATGAGATGGTTTTATTATTATTCATCTTAGATTGGATAAAAAGTTTAAGATTTGATATGGATTTGTTATCCTAGGCTTTTCCCGTTGATTTGCTTTAGTTTTCCTCTTCTAATCTGCCTAGTAATGGCCGCCCTTTACTTTCTTATCTTTTGATTGTTTTTTAGAGTGTAAAATTGAGAATGAATGAAAGGGTGAGAACTTAAGGGATAAGGCTCTTTTCCCTATTTTTCCCTTCTCATTTATCCTTCTCTATGGAAAGTTTTAAAAAAAATCTTATTAGTTGATTAGTTAAGGCCTAATCCAATTAATTGTCAAATATCAATTCCCTTATCATACCACACATTATTCTATTTAATTTATTTACTTAAATCTTTCGAATAATGTTAATCAAAATTATGGATGTTACATAAATACAGGAATATAAAACCATAGGTCAGACATATGTCTGGTGTGAGAAACTCAAGGAATATGTAGCTAGCATATAATAATACTTTTGAGACCGCATGGAATGCCATAATGGTAATCCCCTCAAAAGAACCACTATCTAAGAAGTACATATTGCAATATAATAGATAATGTCTAAGGTGAAGAATATAAATCAGAAAATAGTTGTTGGTGCTTACATTAACCACACCACAACAATATTCAATGGGCATACAAACAAAACCGCAATGGCGCATTTGCATAATGGATTTTCCACAGAGACATCCCCAGTAAAACTCGTAAGTAAACTGTGAACGATCTCCTATGACAAAGGCTGAAAGTTACCTTTCGAGCCTTGTATATCTCTAGACAAAATATACCATAAGGAAAACATAATTGGCCCAATATCCAAACACTTTTGTGAACAAAATGAACCAAGTACCATCAACTCCCCGTGCATAACATATCGATAAGCATACTCTAGATTTGGAGTTGATCGCCTAACCCTTTTAGTTAGCTACACCCAAGATTGTGCATTATGATCTGTCTTTAGCCATATACCGATGGTGAAGTCATGTTCAGCATCTCAACACATGAGCCATCATCACTCGAATAGATCACTAATCTCCATATGGATTCCAACATCTCCAACGTATCTCAGCCTTTAAATGGTTTTCAATAAGTAGAACACTTACCGATCCTGGTCTCTTCAAGACTGAATCGATGAATTTCCGGTTAACTCAATTTCGATTCTTTTAAAATTAAGTGTAAGCTAGACATTTCATATAAATGCTCCTCCCCAGGGGTTCTCAAAGCGTATGAGGTCGTGAAGCTTTTCGTTACTTCTTAAGTTAATTTTGGTCATATTAAACAATAAAGAAATGATCGCATATGGAAATCAAGTCTCGTAAACTTATCACATTTCCAACCTTTCCAACTCTACTATCCCTCGATCAAGTGGGAAGTCGGTAAGTTAGAGCACCATCGTTCCATCCTTACTCGAACATCAATCTTGACTTTTACAGATAGAATCAAGTCTACTTCATAGGCTTTTAGTGCTAAGTACACGACTAAATGTTTTCCATATACAAGTAATCACACAAAGCACAATTAACACACATAAAGCATGATCAAGTCACAAAAATGACTTTTAATCCCCTTTTATATAATTAATTTTTCATTAATTAAAACCTCTTTTAGTAGTAAAACTTCTTTTATCTAATAAAAATTCTTTTATTTGATTTAATTCCATTACTTAATTAAAACATCATTATTTAAGTAAAACTTCATTCTTTAATTAAAACTTCTCTTGTTAATTAAACATCTTTTATTAATTAAACTCCTTTATTAATTAAACTTCTTATTTAATTAAACTTCCAATTTAATTAAACTTCTTATTTATTAAAACTTCACTTATTTAACTAATAACTTAACTTATTAATTAATCTTATTATTAAATTTGTATATAGACTTAATCTCCCTTAATAAAAGATGTATACTTGTATTTACAATTCGCATATTTTAATAAATAAATAAAACCCTACTCCAAGGAGTACATTTTACTATTCTTTTGTACGGTTCATTATTTTACTATTCAGTTATACTTCAAAAGTATTCATATACTTGTC
The DNA here is from genome assembly GCA_030737815.1 of Allium fistulosum. Classification (NCBI taxonomy): domain Eukaryota; kingdom Viridiplantae; phylum Streptophyta; class Magnoliopsida; order Asparagales; family Amaryllidaceae; genus Allium; species Allium fistulosum. Next base: position 846,989,473 of record CM060901.1, read on the forward strand.
TCAAATGATATAATTATATTCATAAATTATTAACAAGACTTACTTACTTTAATTTATAATCAAAGTGGTTAAAAACAAATGTTTTTTTTGAAATGGTACTTTATATACAACAAATAACTGGGACAACATATCACATGTCAATAAACGTTCGAATCACGCTACGCAAGTTTCGAACTTGTGACCTCCCGCACCAAATTCGAATCACCTAACCACTGGGACAATGGTGCTTGTTTTAAAAACAAATGTTACTAAAAACACTATTACTATAAACCTTTATCTTTTATAAGTTAGACTTTTACTTTTCCTATCTTTTTAAAAAAGATTCCATACTTGTTATTATCTTTAAAATTCTATTATTAAAGATCTAATTATATCCTTAAGTGTAAAGATGATTGTTACTTAAACAATGTCATAACAAACCCAAACCCATTTCACACTTAACCATTTTCTTTAAATCCCACTTTTAAAGATTTAGTTACATTTAAGAATTTAAGAAAATTAAAAAATGTCACTACAAACCCAAAACCATTTACTTATAGTTATCTTTAAAATATTCATTATTAAATATCTAATTATATTCCTAAGTATAATTAATAATAAGGGATAAAACCAAATATTACTAAAACATTGTTTACAACAACCCAAAACCATATTTATACTTATCATTAACTAAGACATATATTTTAAAGATCAAAGAAAATACACACTTAGTAATTAAGGTAATACACTGTTAATTAATTTCACAAAGCCATTTATTTTAACTTAAGTGTTAAAATGCAAACTTCCTTATTATATTTTTATAAAATACTTATTTTACTTTTTAAACTTGTATATATATATACACACCTTTAAAATACTTATAATTATGTTTTAGAAGCTTATAGAAAATACCATTTGAAATTTAACAAAAACCAAAAATACACATGTTTTACTAAAAACCCTTACTTTGAAAATTCATAACTAACTATTAAAAAAACATTTTAACTTAAAACTACTTTTCAAATACTCTTATATATTAGAAAATACTTCTAAAAAGAATTAGGAAAAAAGTACTTAATTTTAAACATGATTATCCAACTTACACAAGTCGCCTATAGTGGCTGTGTTGTCTCTATAGTGTGAACTGTATATTTTAACATTTCGCTGTCCAATATCAAAGTGGCAAAAGTTATAACGAAATACTCAAAGTGGCAACCAAAACATAGCGACTTTGATATGTCCACTTTAAAATATACTAACCTAGGCTATAACTTATAAGTTTAACAATTTTACACACTTCGCTGTCCAAAATACTTAAAATATTTTAGAGAACGACCAAAACAAATTATACAATGATATGTTCATAAATCACCAAATCACACAAGTTAAAGTCAGGGATTTCAAAGTGCGTTCATAGTGACTTTCTCATTTCAAACATTCACATACACACTTTTACATCACATATAACATATCCAAACACGTATACATTAAACTGTAACGACCCCGGATTTTAATTAGATTTAAATTGATAATTTATTGAATATTTGAATTAAAATAGTAAAATAAAACGGTAAATAGATTGCGAGTTTCCCCAACTCCAAGTATATTTGTATAAATCGTTTAAAAATTTAAATTATTGTATATATGAGAATATATATCTGTATTTGAGCATATATGAGCAAATTTGAAATAATATATGTGTATATTGAATTCGAGTTTAAATCTAAGTTTAAATGGTTTAATAATAATTAATTTATAATAATTGATATTAAGTTATAAATAGAATCGAAAATATATAAGATAAATTATATAGTATAAAATAGAAACTTATTTACATTATAAAGTAAACACAATTAGACGAATTCCAACAACATATTAAAATAGAAGTTTAATTTTAGTTTAAAGTAATGAGATAAAGTAAATCTTAATAAAAACAATAAAAATAAGAAAACCAAACTCTTTCAATTAGCTGTACTAACAACATGAATAAGAAATGTATATGTATTGACATACAAGACAATTGTATGTAAGATAAACTAAATATTTTTAAAGTAAAGAAAAATACAAAGTAATAAGATAGTAATATATTTTCCTGTACAAGCAAGCTAAGCAAGTAAAATATGAAATAAGTTAGTATGCAGGCAAGCTAAAGTATTCGAAGCTAGGCAAGATAACAAATTACAAGTGTGCAGGCTGAAGCAATAAAACAAGGCGAATAACAAAAGTAAAACCAACACTTAGAAATTTTGTACAGGCAACAAAATTTAAAAGCTAAAGTAAATATACAACATGTTTTGGCTTGTAAAACAAGATACAAGCAAAGTAGAAATATCTATGACATATGTAGTATAAAATAATCAAAATGGGAGACATAAGTACAATACCATTTAATGCTTCATATCTCAATAGCATACCAAAGTCTATTCGAACTGGTTCCAAAATCATTTCAGCCTCCTATTCTAAAAGAAAATCTATGGCAAATATGAAAATGCTTGTACCTGAAGCATTACTTGACCAGATATCACCTACCCTATACAAACTCCTCTATATTATTTCATATTTGTTTTCGTTTAACACTGCAAAACCAGAAAAAGAAAATATAGTAAACCATTTCTTTTGCAAACTAAAATAACAATTTCAAAACAACAAAAGGGAAGGTGATGGGAAGATCAAGCAAAGCCTGCTCAGTTTTCAAGATGTAATCTGTTTCAAGGCAAGGCTCTGTTCTTCCTTTCTAAAGCAGGTGAGCAACTTTAATTTTTTAAACCATTCTTTGAATCCAATGTTGAGAATCTGTGAGTAACCTTTTATTTAAAAAGCTTAAGTATTTGAGAAAACAAAGTTTTTAAAACTAAAAATCTGGAATTGCTTAAGGTATGTGTGAATCTGTGACAAAATGTTGGTTTGCATGGGTGTTTTCAGTTGAATATAATTTGTGTTGGCATAGTTATAGCATGTGTGAGAAGGTTTGCAAATATAAAACCAGGTCTCTGTTTTTCTTAGTGAGTAAACCATTTAAACTCAAAGTTATATATATATCTTTACATCTGTTGCCTGTAAAATCTGAAATGGAAGATACTGCTATACATATATATACATGAGTTCCCCTGTGTTGTAAACATTTAAATGTGTGTATTCCTCTATATATATATATTCTCCTTGACAGTATTGGATATTCAAATTTCTTTCTCTGTTTAGCTCACAGGGTATATAGCAACCAAGAAATTCAAATTCTTATCATCAAAACTAATATGAGGCTTTGATTTTAAAAGCAAATAGGTATATTTAAATAAGAACTATAATTTAAAAATAGTTTCAAGAAAAGAAACAAATATACAGTATGAACAAATTAGCTTTTACAGTGCAAACCCAAATTGGGTTGAAATTCGACTCTAAGGAATTGAAGCTTCGATTATATATCTGGAATCCTTACTTGAAACTAGGATTTTAGAGATTAGTTTTGTGATTTTTAACATCATGGGATAAGAGCAGTTCTTAGTTGAACTGAAATTGGGTTTTATTCAATCTCTGGTGAACGAAGTCGATTTAGACATTGAGATTTTGCTCGGAGCTAGTGTGAACGATGGCGAAGTCGAGAAAAATGATGGAAGGGGTGCATGGTGACCATGGCGTCGGCGAAAGGGTGGTTAAGTTTTAAACCCTAATTTTGGACGAGGTTGGAAAAGGGGTCGCTGGGGTTTCGCGCGTGCATCGAGTTGCACATGGGTTTGTGGGATGATAGTATGGAAGGTGACGAGTTCGTAGCCGAAGTTTTGAATTTTCTGGTGGACGAGGTTGGGCGAACGGCAACGTTTCAGGTTTGGGTGACTTCGGTGATGAGGTTCCAGGTTGAGGATGGAAGTTCCATTTTGATTCATGAGGGTTTTTGATGATTTGGGAGGACGGAGTTGTGGTTGGGATCGTAGTCGACTCGATGGCCAACTCGGCGATGGTCGGAGACATTCCGATTGCTCGTGCACGTATACGTGGTTGTGCACGTATCTGGGTTCGAACATTTTTGGGGAAGAAGAAGTTGGCCTGGGAAAGTTCGAATGAAACTCGAAGTCGTACTCGGGGAAACGAGAGTTCTTCTCGAAGTAGGTGGGAACGTGATTTTTACCCGGGGAGTAGCTCGGGTAGAACGAGATTTGACTCGGGTTTTGTCCCGGGTAGGTATAATAACAGTTTTCAAACTTTAAACAAAATTCAAGTTTTAACATTTTTAACTTATTCTTTTAAATAATTGTTTTTATTTAAGTATGAGATTAGTTAAAGGTTTTGATAATAATTACTTAATAATTAATGAAGGTGATTAAGGATAATTAAGTAATATAAGTAATTGAGGGTAATTAATTACTTAAAGATGATTACCTAATGGAAGTAATTAAAAGAAATTAATTATTGATTTAAGGTTGATAAATTAAGTGATTGAACAATAATTAATTAAAGGATAATTAATTAATGTGATAAATTAATTAAGGTGATTAATTTGAGAATAATTAATTAAAGGTTAATTAATCAAAATAATTTGTAATTAACCAGGATTAGTGACTAATCTGTTTTAAGTTAGTCAAATAATTAATTGACCTTACTTATGATGTTTGGATTTCATTGAATGCTGCATATTGGATTGATATCTCTGTTATGTGATTATGATGCTATGAATTGCTTTATGCTGAATTGTGATACCTGTGATGAATATATTGCTATGTGAATATGAAAACCCTTGACCCGTAAACGACATTTGAACTTCGATGCGACAGGGAGTCGGATTTCAATTGGTTATCCGAAACCCACATCGAATTGTAATTGTGAATCTTTGTGACTGATAAATTTATTTTATCTATAAATCTGTGAATGAAGATAAGCGTTATCGATTATACCGCTTATGATATATCTGTGATGATTCATTGTGTTGCACTATTGTGTTAAACCCCTGGACTACACCATACACACACCAATATGGATTTCACGTGGAAATCGGTTAAGTCACAGATAATTTAAAATTAATATTTTTGAATTTGAAATTTTAATTTCAATTGATTTTGAAACTGGAAATTTGGGTTTAAAGTAAAAAGCTTTTGAAATAGAATTTCAAATATAAAAGTTATTTTGAGTAACTTAATCGAGTTTTGAAAATTTAAATAATCAGATTTAAATTTGAATTCAAGTTTGAAATTAAATCTATGATTTGGAAACTAGGAATAAAAGATGAGATAAATGGGTTGTATGAAATTAAACTATTTTAAAAGTATAATTTTGGGAATTTGAATTTAACCCAAGGATTTCAACTCGTATGAATAAATCAGATTTTCTTAAATGAAAACTGTTTGTTTTCAAATGATAAAAGCTTTCGTATATATAAGAAATGAAATTCCAATTTAAAGGAATTTCAAGTATGAATTGAAAGATGGTTTTCCAAGTTATAAATGAATTCTTTTTGAAAACTATGAATTGAAGCTGTTTATTTTTAACAGATTTAGAATGATGTTTTGTTTAAACCATTTGAAATGAAATTGTTTTGAAAGCTATAAGTTGAATCTTTATTTTAAAGATTTAACGAGTTAATCCAATTGAAACAGGAATTGTTTTGAAAAAAAAAACTGTGAATGAATCTTTGTGAAAACTGAGTGAACTTTGTGAAATAAATCTTTTTGTTTAAAAGATTTGAAATGGTAATTGGTTTAAACCATTCGAAAAGAAGATTTTGAGTAATAAATTGTGACCTAATTGAAATCCCAATATCCATATGTTTTTAAAGATTGCGCTCGTTATTCGGGTTAGCCGGGAAAAGACATTTGTGTCATATAACCCATTCCGAATAATGATACGTCGTATATGGATAGCATTTGAAGACCGGTGTTGAAGACCGGATATTCACGAAAACGAAAGGACAACTCGTCGAATGTCTCTGCACCGACTGGTCCCCGGTATAGAGATTTTATCACCCTTTGTGATGGGAAGTCCGGACGGGATTGTGAATACCCGGAATTGCAAGGGCTTCGTAAGAAGTGCCTTCGGTTCTGTTCGAACCCGGAACAGACTTGTATGGATACATGTCTGACATTACACTTTGAGATATAAAGCCGATTTCTTTCAAATACATTTCTGTTGGTGGCGGAGAATTTATTCTCTTAGCTTAACACCCTTCTCTGAGACGTACGAGCTCAGAGGTTATGTAGTTGAAATTTATCAGCGATATATCCCAATTTGGTAATGTGGCATGCTGAGTGTTGCTGTGTGATGATCAGTGTTTGATCATTTGTGATATGATCATTTGTTTGATCTTATATCTTTGTGATCATAGGTTGATCATTTGTTTGACCCGAAGCATGGCTTTGTGACAAAGCGTAGCTTTGTGGACGAGACTTCATCGAGCCTCACACCCCGGAAATGGTCGAAACAGGAAGAATGCAGCAAGGTTCTAGGGAGTAGCGCCCCTTAGTGTATGTCATTCCTTCTGGATAAAGGTGGTATCATGGTATGGAGCCCAGATACTTAACCTCTGTGGTTGCTGCAAGTTTATTACTTTGTGGTTGTTGGAAATCGGGGATCCTCGGGAAGATCGGTGACGATCGGGGGATGGCATACGCGTGTCAGTAGTTACCTATTTTTGCAGAGGTAACCCGGCTTTGTGTTGGCAGAGATCCGGTTAGGTTCTCGGGTCGTCTATTCCAGGGACGTACCCATCGTGGATAGGAAGTTCCTTAGCCTGACCATTTGTTGGAAATCCATCTTCCAATACGAACTTTGTACGGTATTAGTTGTAGAACCTGCCATTTACGTACGGTGGTCACCACTGTTTAGATGGTAGCTATAGTAGGCATACGATACTGGTCGTATGTTGGCTAAGATTAATATTATACTTTCGAAATGATTTTTCTACACTATGCACTAATAATAATATCAAAAATGATTTGATTTTTGCGTAGTAAGCATCTTTGACTATCATAAGAAGAAATCTCCTCCAATTCTGCGTTTGCATTGTGTGTGTGGTGGGAGGTCTTATGGTAGTTTCATTTTCAAAAAGCATTGCGAATTGACTTTAAAATTCTCTGCTATTTGTTTTAAAAGATAAACTGTTTTTGTTGCTCACACCAGTCCCATGACTGATCCGGAGTTTATTGTTTCTTTCCTAAACTCTGGATGCTCAAAATTTTTCTACACGAGCAGTCTAGAGTTGAGTTTTTCAGATAGTCAGGTTCAGTCGATTTTCTGGAGATAGTTCAGTCTTTGGATATGGACTACACTTGCTTATCTTTGTGCATCGTTATTGGGAGTTCAAGCTATATCTGGATTGCTGCTTTGGAGATGGAGATTATCCGCTGCTGATGTTATCATTTTCTTTTCCGCTGCTATTTGTTGTATCATATCTCTGATGTATATTGATATTCATTGTATCACTCTGTTGTATCAGATATTGTATATCAATGTATTATTCTTTTCTTCCGCTGTGTTATTTACTTAACTGTGTTATAAGCTCCCGAGAACCAGATTCGGCATTTGAATCTACGGCATTTTGAGTACAAGTGAAGTACGGGTGCCGATTTTCGAAGGTCGATTTTTGGGTCTTGACATTAAACCATGGCCACATTACAAGTTTAGAGGGATTATAAAAGAAGTTATAATACATATATGTTGTCATTTGCTTTCAAAAGCAAGAGGGGTCCAAAATGTTATAACTTGCATTTGTTTTCATTTAACATTTATATTTTTACACAACACGCATTATAACACATCATACATTTTGCAAGATGGTGAGATAACTCAACTATACCAAACCCAAACACATGAACAAGCCTCCACTTTCCTACCTCAATCTTATATGCACACAAACCTTCCTATGATTCAACCTTCAAGCTCCTAAGTGCTCAACCATGCCTCTTTTCCCTTCAAATTGCTCACGGCTTGGAATATGGGGGGTTGTTGTGCTCTATTTTCTTCAAATTTGACTTGCTAATATGTGTTGTAATGATGTAGTGGGGTTATAGAAAGATCTTGGAGATATTTGGTGTTGATTTGCTTTGTTTAATATTTAGGAGTTTAAGAAGAGACAAGAATTAAGAACATTAATTTCTTTGTGAATGAATCAGTAAACCAAGAATGATAATCATGTGTGTTTTATAGACTTTAGAAAAGTGGAAAAAGACCTGAAATACCCCTCCCCGCTTTATCCCAAGGAAGCTTCCTCCTCTCCTTCCTCCCCATGCCTTGGCACAAACACACCATACCTTGTAAAAGTCTTCCCTTGATTTATGCCATGATTTAGGGATCCTTTAGTCCTCTTACTAAAACTCTTTTAACTTGATTAATTTGCTTTGGAAACTAGGTAATTTAATACTTGTAAATGTTTTCATATGTTACTATACAAGTTCCAAAGAGTTTGAACAACTTTTGGTGATTAAAAAGTCATTTATCGATAAAACGATTTTCAGTTATATTATTTATATTTCTTCAAACTACTTATTTTTGTAAACAAAATTCAAAAGTAAGTTTTCCTTTATTAGTTATTAATTTAAAAGTGGTTAATAAGGTTATAAAGTCATATTTATTCATATTAAATCCAAGATTCAAATATTTAAATAATTCAGATATTTAATGACGAAGTGTCCGAAATTTCAGGTTGTTATAGTCGAATTCGGAAATAATTAACAATGCGGCTGTGTTGTCTTTCTAGTGTGAACTCAATACTCGTTCAATATTTAAACAATTTGAATACCGAAGCTTATATGGACTTTGCTTACAATATCGGGTACAAGTTCAATGCTTACAGATCATTTAGGCAAAATCCAATTTCTAATCAATAATAAGCTCACCTATTAACAATATTGTGTAAACGTATTCTTTCTATCATCACTATATCACTTGGATACCTGGAGTTTGGTCAAAGGTCAAAAACTCTATTAATATCTGTGTTAAATTATGTAGATCACTTTAAAGTCCTAGGTTCAATCTGACAACTTTTATCGATTAACCGATTTAATCTAGCTAGAGATTTTGACTTTAAGTTGACTATCAAGCCTTTTATAATGAAGAAGACGAATCCTCCCTTGGATAGTGTTTCACTTCAAGTAGTTCAACTTATACCCAACTATGGCGGTAACACAGTCGTCATGCTAGTTGCTTGACCATAATCAAAGTATAGTTTAGTTAGTTAAGATAGAAAGAACCCTTATGCCAAAAACTACTGAATATCATTACCATAAGGTCTTCTATCTTGACTTAGTTGTATTATCCTATAGAAGAGTCCCGTTGAGTCCTACTGTGATTGTTCCAAACAACCAAAAGTAAGTACACCCTTGATGCCTATAATGGTCATGACTAAATCACCGTCCATCATATGGAAAACATTTTGTACACTAGTCATAACAGGCACATCGATATCATTTTCTTTATACATCTTGACTAGGAACATTTTAGGAGTAAGTATTTATTTATATATATATATATATATATATATCTACATATATGCATCGATTCAATACCTATGTTTACAAATATACTCGTACTACAATAGGTAATACTTCTCCTAAGGATTTTCTACCATATATGAATGTATTTAATTCATTATTTATATCTTTATGTAATAAAACAAATATAAAAGAAAAATAAATCGGATTCATACATCATTTCAGACATTGTTATTTTGTAAGAGTTAAGATAGATAATAAATTACATAATTGCCTTTAATGCACAGCCTTAACTCTATTATATATATTATAAAACATGTTTAAAAATATAAAAAGTATTTATTTTATCTTCTTTGATTGTGCATACCCATGCACATGAACATGCACATCGCAAAACAATGAGGCATGAAGTGAGTTCGCAACATGGTCGAGGAGCTTATATTAAAGTTTTTGGGGTTAGGCTCATATTAAAATTTTAGACACGCTTATATTATTTAACTATATATATATATGACATTGTTATTTAGGTATTGATATATATATATATATATTATCATATTTAAAATTTCAATTTTAATTTATATTTATATTATTTAATTACTTATTATCATTCAAATATTTATTATAATATACATACATATATATATCATTATATATAAAATTATTTTGTTATTAAATTAATGTTATTTAATTGACAATGAATTAAATTATTAAATATTTTAAATATACAATAACACTGTAAATCATATTAATAATGTTAATATATTAATATAATTAAAATTTCAATTAAAATCAAAGTCATTAAATAAAACCTTAAATATGATTTAATGTATCATCATTATTCACGATCACGCTATAAAAGATATAGTACATAATGAATTAAAAAGTTTTTTTTTGAAATTTGCCTCTTCTACTCTGCTGCCTAATACACACCAATGGTATTATAGCTTGCATTATGTTATTATGAACAATATATAAAATGTGAATTTAAAGTTGTTTTAAATTTAAATTTAAAAAAACTGAATAAATATAATTTTTTTTAAAATTTGTATTCATAAAACTTATAAATAAATAAATTTAAAATCATTTTAAATTAATTTTAAAATTTATAAGGGATATGGATAAAATTTAAAATTGTTTTAAATTTCTATTCATAAAGGTTATAACTTACAAACTTAAAATTGATTAAATTTGAATTTTCAAAGGTCGTAAGTAGACAAATTTGGACTGTCTAGACACAACTTATTTGACTAATACAAAAGTAAAATTGATTAACATATATTGATGATACAAATTTAACTTATATTTTGTTTTTTTAAACTCTACTCCGAAGAGTAGAGCCCAACCCAACTAGTTCGACCAGAGCCAGGAATGGGAGGTTAGCCTGCCCAGTAGGAAGCATTCGTTTCCTAACCATTTTTGTTGGATTTAACAGGAAACACAACTTCCCGCCTTGAGGGAGTAGGGCAGATGGGTATCAAATTCATGACCTCATTAACAGGTTGCAAGTATCTCTACCACTGCGCCATTACTGCGGACTTAGTTATATTTTATTTTAAAATGAATTTAAATATACGTTTGAATAATTAAATCTTTAATACATATTTGACTTAATCAAAATAATTTTTTTTATAAACGAAACCAACAACAAAAATAAATTTAATTAATAATTTTTTTAAGCGTGCTTATATTTGTTATAATTTAAAGTATGTATAATATATATATCTAAAAATTGTTTCATTATAACTAAGAAAACGAAAAATAAATTAAACCAAAAATATATTATTTTAATTTTATTCGAATACATTTATATATACATTTCTTTTGTTCCAACCATGAGTGAGTAATTTTTTAAAACCTGTTAACCCGCCTTTTGGCAAGGCAGTATACAGACAGATTTAACCCAATAGGCTTCGCGGTTATCAAAGCTGGAGCATCATGGATTTGGTTCAGATGGATGGATAGATAATCAACTACGGATAATAATATAAAGTCAGGATTAAACACAGTCGATGGATAAACGATGCAGGGTGCTTAGAATATGGATTTTGGCTTGGATTAGCTAGGGATGGGTATGGCATAATGGAAGGGGTCGGCATTCTCAAATGAGAGGGGTCGGTACTTCAATGGCCTAGCAGGTGGAAAGGATCGACCCAAGAAGGGGTTGATTTACTTTGGGTTGGCATAGGTTAGGGGTTGGTTTACTTCGGGTAGACATAGGTTAGGGGTTGATCTACTTCGGGTCAGCATAGGCTGTGGGTTGATCTACTTCGGGTCGGCATAGGTTGGGGGTTGGTCTACTTTGTGTCGGCATAGGCTATGGGTTGATCTACTTTGGATTGGCATAGGTTAGGGGACGGTCTACTTCGGGTCGGCATAGGCTAGGGGTTGATTTACTTGGGGTGGCAAAATTTGGAGGGAGATATGGCTTGGGTCGGCATGGGAGTAACGGTCGGCATAGGAAGGGTTTGATATAGTTTGAATGTGCAAGGAAGGACCGACGTACTTCAAAAAGCTTGGAAGAAGGAAGGATCAGCATTTTCTTGGACGAAGTGGGTTCGGCATTGGAGGGATCGGCATTGGCTTAAAAGGGGGAATAACGATCGGTAGTGCTAGGCTGATCGTTATTTCTGGTCGAGTTGGGCTTGACGATCGTTATGGTGGATCCATGTAGGTGAGAAGGCCCTATAGTCGAAGTTTCACCTATAAATATCGCAGGCTTGGCTTCGGAAAAAGGACCTTCATTCTGCTTCTCTTCATCTTCTACCTAGAGGCTACTCTGCCATTGTTATTCTGGAATTCTGAATTGTAACTGCAATCAAATTTCAGTATAATAAAAAGGATTGTTCTAGAGTAGACGTAGGCCGGAGTTAGCCGAACCACTATATATCTTGTCTCTCTTTTACTTGCTTTCATTTTAATCTGCTTATTCTTCATATTATCCTCTCTACAACATATACTATCTATGATCTGTGATTGGATATTGGTGCTTTCATGTATAATTGGGTGTTGGTGGCCAATTCTGACTCCAACATTTTGGTGCTTTCATTGAGAAAGCTTGCACTCAGGGATTTGGAAGTTAGGATCTTGGATTGAAAGCTTGGGAACTTGGAATTGGGAAGCAATGGCTAGTCAATCGACAAGGAGACAGAGAACAGAGAGAGCCATCATGAAGGAAGTCATGAGGCTTCCTCAGGAGCTAATTAGACCTCAATGTTCATTACCAGAGACGAGATGGAAACGATGATGGATGCTATGCAGGAAAGGATGCTGAAAAGGCAGGAGGAAATGATGTAGAACTTATTCCGACAGATTGGACAAGTTGGAGTGAAAAACCAAGGAAATGGAGTTGCAGGGAATACTGGAAATGTGGATTACGGAGTTGGAGCAGCAGGTGCAAAGGAAGTTTAGAATCAGAACTAAGGAAATGGAACAACCAAGATACAGGATAGAATGGAGCTACCAGGAGCAGCCCCTGACCAACCAGGAACAATCGGCTAAAGCAATGTCGATCGTTATAGAACAATTGTTGCCGATAGTTCCACACTTGGGGGCATGCCCCCGGATCATATTGGCTCGATTCCTAGCAGGATACCAGGTGGTGCTGTGTAGTTTGGCGTTGATTGGGATAAGGGTGCTTGTCTAGAAGAGCGGATTTTGGGATTCCCTCACGGACTCGGGGGGCAGGTTGGAGACAACGACAAAGACTACCACTTGATGACAATGACAGGGTGGAAGAAATGATCAGATGGGTCATGAGAAGAGGATTAGTGAATATAAATTTGGAAGATGTGAATAGGAGCCCCTTCGCTCCTACGATTAGGCAGGCTAGGGATCCATCGAAATTCAAACTACCAGCGCTAGAGACATTTGATGGAAGGAAGGATCACGATGTTCATCTGAAAAGGTATATGAGGCACATGGAAGTACTAGGGGCATCGAAGGAGGTCATGGCACGGTGCTTCCCTTTTATTTGATGGATATAGCAACACTATGGTTCAGACAATTGGAAAGCGGCTATATTGGTACATGGACAGAATTGATCGAAAGGTTTATGAGGCAGTTTAGAGTTCACACCTCGAGACCTAAAAATGTGATGAGTCTGGCAACACTGAAGCAGAGGAACGGAGAGTCCCTGAGAGGTTTTCTAACACGGTTCAATGCTGCAGCGGCATTGGTGGATCGTCTAGATCCATCCATGGTTTTGATGGCATTTGTATCTAGCATTGCTGATGGCACGGAGTTCAAGGATTCACTAGTACGGGATCCACCTATGGATTTAGGGGAGTTTTATCATAAAGCAGAAAGGTTCCTACGACAGGAAGACACACGAGCAAACAAACCAGAGGTGAATGCCATGCAAAATGGAGGATCACCAGGAGATGTAAACAAGAATGATAAGGAAAATGATGATGGCGGAAATATCTCGAAAAGGAAATGGAGAGAACTGAAATTCTCTTCTTACATGAATTTGACTGAAACTCTAGAAAGGATCTATTTGGACACTCGAGGATGCCTCCAGTATCGAAGGCCGGCAAAAAGGGAACCCTCATAATATGAGCAGGCATCAGGAAAGCATTGCATATTCCATGAGCTGGATGGGCACAATACGAACGACTGTAGGCATTTGAAGGATTTCATAGAGGAACATGTGAGGGATGGTCATTTGCAGCAGTATATAAGGAATCAAGCTGTGGCAGTGGAACAGGAGCAGCCACCGCCCACCTCAAATGAAGATGGAACTGGATCAAGGCATCATCGTCAGTTTATTATCAGTTGATTGGCTTTATGGCATGGAATAAGTAATAAACCCCGCAGTAAAATGGCTAAGTCACTTATACATGTAACGAATCAAGGACGATCCCTAGGCATGCTCTGAGATGACGATGAACCGCGGTGCTCGGGTTTATGAAATTTTGTTTTTCCTGTTTACTGCTAATTCTAGTTTTTCTGGTACTACTGCTATTTAGTTTTCTTGGTTGTACGGGATTTTATTTTATGTTTTACCAACTGAACTCTGGAATGATTGAATTTGTATTAATGTAATAAATAACACAGGACATGGTTACAGCCCCGATCGGAGAGACGGTGCAATAACTGCGAGTTACGTGTCCCTTCGCCGGAGAGCGACAAGATTGACTCGAACATGGATTAAGTCCTCGACTAGGGATCGAGGATGGAGTAGGATACCCCATGGATGAGTCCTTAACTAGGGATCGAGGCCGAAGTAGGATGCCCCATGGATTAAGTCCTTGACCGAAGAGTCGAGGCCGAAGAAGGAAAACCATGGATAAGTCCTCGACCGAAGAGTCGAGGCCGGAGTAGGACAAAATGACCCGGAGAGGCCCCGGATTTGGATATGGACCCGGAGAGGTCCCGGATTTGGATTAAATGACCCGGAGAGGTCTAAGGATTTGGATATGGACTCGGAGAGGTCCCGGACTTGGATAAAACGATCTGGAGAGACCATGGATTCGGTTAATGGACTTGGAATGGATTCGGAATTGGATACCGACTCGAAGCAGTCATGGATTTCGATAATGATCCGGAGAGATCAAGGAATTGGATTGGAAACGGATTGGATTCTAGACTGGATAATATAATGATCAATGGATTATGGACTTCAAATTTTGGACTTATGGCAATTCAAAATACGCCTTCCAATCGCAAGGCATGTTTTAGGGGCAAAGTGTTAACCCGCCTTCTGACAAGGCAGTATACATGCGAATTTAACCCAATATGCTTCACGGTTATTGAAGCTAGATATCATGGATTTGGTTCAGATGGATGGATGGATAATCAACTACAGATAATAATATAAAGCAAGGATTAAACACAGTCGATGGATAAACGATGCAGGGTGCTTGGAATATGGATTTTGGCTTGGATGAGTTAGGGATTGGTATGGCATAATGGAAGGGGTTGGCATTCTCAAACTAGAGGGGTCGGTACTTTAATGGCCTAGTAAGTGGAAAGGATCTGCACATGAAGGGGTTGATTTACTTCGGGTCGGCATAGGTTAGGGGTTGATCTACTTCGAGTCGGCATAGGCTATGGGTTGATCTACTTTGGGTTGGCATAGGTTAGGGGTCGGTCTACTTCGGGTCGACATAGGCTATAGGTTGATCTACTTTGGGTCGGCATAGGTTAGGGGACAGTCTACTTCGGGTCAGCATAGGCTAGGGGTTGATTTACTTCGGGTCGGAAGAACTTGGAGGGAGGTATGGCTTGGGTTGGTGTGGGAGTAACAGTCGGCATAGGAAGGGTTCGATATAGTTTGAATGTGTAAGGAAGGACCGGCGTACTTCAAAAGGCTTGGAGGAAGGAAGGATCGGCATTTTCTTGGACGAAGTGGGTTCGGCATTGGAGGGATCGACATTGGTCTAAAAGGGGAAATAACGATTGGTAGTGCTAGGCCGGTTATTATTTCTGGTCGAGTTGGGCTTGACGATCGTTATGGTGGGTCCATGTAGGTGAGAAGGCCCTGTAGCCGAAGTTTCACCTAGAAATACAACAAGCTTGGCTTTGGAAAAAGGACCTTCATTCTACTTCTCTTCATGTTCTACCTAGAGGCTACTCTGCCATTGTTATTCTGGAATTCTGGATTGTAACTATAATCAAATTTCAGTATAATAAAAAGGATTGTTCTGGAGTGGACGTAGGACAGAGTTAGCCGAATCATTATAAATCTTGTCTCTCTTTTACTTGCTTTCATTTTAATTTTCTTATTCTTCATATTATCTTCTCTACATCTTATACTACATGTGATATGTGACTGGATATTGGTGCTTTCATGTATAATTGGGTGTTGGTGGCCAATTTTGACGCCAACAAAACCTGAATTAGATATATGAATATAGATTTATGTTAAATATACACATATATTATTTAACTATTTAACATATTAAAAAAAATTATTTTTTAGTTTTTTATAATTATAATCAAATATAATATGAGGAATCTTATGTATATATAATTATGAACTAATTTTAAAGTGGAATTTTACATTATAGAGATCCTGTCGATTGTCAACACCTTGGTTTCTAGTCCTTTACATCTTCAAACTGCTTTGGGTGCATTTGCAGAAAAATCAGATTAGAGGTAACACATTGTGCCATTTATTTAATATAAATTTGATTAGATATTGGGTAGGAAGTATATTAAAAGTGGTTAATTTTTATTTTGTAATGAAAAATTAACGCTTAATCATTAATTTAAATAACTAAATAATTGATAGTTGATAGTTGATAATTAATTATTAATTACTAACCATTGACATTTTAAATTCTACTTCAAATTTAACTACAAATTTGAACAAACTACAAATTCAAACACTTTAAATACAAATATAAATTCCAACTCCAAATTTAACGATATCATCGCAATACCCTCAACTCTGTTTCAATCCATTCATAAGTACATCATTAGAATTGAGCATTTTCTTCCTTCTTTGAAAATTTTTATGGAGGGATAATTTTACAATCTATGCAATGCTATACTAGCCCAACTTCATGCACCATTCATAGCATGCTAGATCTTTAGCCAATTTATGGTCTATTTGTTGTAGAGCTTCACTGGCTTCAAATGAACTTGAAGAATTGATATGCATCCTTCTTTCCATCATTTCCACCATTTTGTGGATATCTTCATAACACATATGATGCGAGTGCCATTGGTTTGAACGAGCAGCAGAATAGAGTTGACAATTAGCTCGACCCGCCCACCAATCACCTCCGCTAGCAACAGTGTTTCTCTGTCCATCCCATGTAACACCCCATAATTTGGCGTTAGTTATTTAATTAGTTAGTTATTAATTAGGCTCCAAAAATGGAACTTGTGCAAACGATGGAATCTAACCATGAAACTTACACCATTGCGTTCGTGGTGATATTCTGAGCAACTTTCATATTTGGAGTTTTTTGGTTGGAGTACAAACAAAGAAGTTACGGACGAAAAATGAATTCGGAATTAAAATAATTCGAAGAGAAAAATTAACATTTTAATATCATTGGCCTGGGCCCACAAGCCGACACACTATTGGGGCCAATCTACCGCCAGCGGTAGACCAGTGACCCATAGGTGGTCGACTGGTGGCGACCTGGCGGCTGCAATAAACCTAGGCTGCAAGGGCCTAGATTTAATATTTTAAATCGAACGACTGTGGTTGATTCTAGCGCCTATAAATTCAGGCCCAACCCTCTCTTCTCTTCTCATGTTTTTTCTAAATGCAGCAGTGAAGCTCTGCCATTATCTATTTTTCGCTATTTTCTAAATTATAAAATAAAATATTTATATTTATATATATGCAAATTGGAGAAGAATAGAAATAACCTAAGAGAAGAAAAAGGGTGAATCAACGCTATGCGATAACGTGGCAATATATGTGTGTGTGTGTGTGTGTGTGTGTGTGTATTTGTATTTATTTATATTTCCCTTCAATCCCAAATCTTTTCTTAGATATGTAATTCTAATGTATGTATATACCCTTTTATACATATTTCTTGGATTAAAAAGGATTTGGAGATGAATTAAGATTCTACTTTAGATCTGGAGATTTGGATCGCTTTTAAAAGGTGAGTGGGAAATTTTGTATATTGTTTATGATTTTAAATCTATTTCATTGGCATACGTTTGATTTTTATGTCTAAATCAATTTTATTGTGAATTGTAGGCTTAAATTAGTGCAGAAAACTATTGCCTACATATTCTTGTTTTGGATCTAATTTGAAGTATGTTTACACCTAAATCTGGAAATCAGTCCCAAAGATTTTAGAATTAAATGTTGTATATTTCTATTCCAAATCTGTACTTGGGTGTAAAATAGGATTTTTGGATTGTTTCTCAATTTGTGCTAGTTGTAGATTTCCCATAGTTTAATTCGTGGGTAAGTTTGGCTCACATCCTTAACAAGTTTTAAAATAGAGAGAACATCCTTCACAACCAACATTTACGTTTCCGCTCCCTCTTTTCAAATTCACGCACGCAAAAGAACCAAATACCCTTTATATTTTTAACTTTTCAAACGTGTATAACTTTATTTACAAAAATCGGATCAACATAACGTTTTCACCAAAAAATCGTAAATTTTATGATCTTTAAAATGAGATCCATTGTTGATACCAAAAATTTAAATTTGTATTAAAGCTGCAATTATTTCAAATATTTGCAGACAATTCAGCAAATATTGAACATTTTCGATTTTTTTTCAAATTTATAAAAATTGCAAAAAATTGCAGATATTTCTGCAACTATATGATATAGTTGCAGACATTTCCGCAACTGTATGGTATAGTTGCAGAAATTTCTGCAACTATATGGTATAGTTGCGGAAATGTCTGCAACTATATGCAATAGTTGCAGACATTTCTGCAACTATTGCATATAGTTGCAGAAATGCAACTATTGCAAATAGTTGCAGATGCAACTATTGCAAATAGTTGCAGATGCAACTATTGCAAATAGTTGCAGAAATGTCTGCAACTATTGCATATAGTTGCAGACATTTCTGCAACTATATGGTATAGTTGCGAAATGCAACTATATGCATGAGTTGCGGACATTTCTGCAACTATTGCAAATAGTTGCAGAAAACGAACTTACATAGTATTTCAGTAAAAATCTTTTATTGCAAACAGATAAATCATTAAGCAAGGATAATTTTATCGTTCAATATAAACCAAATAATCACAGATAAAAAAAGTGAAGCACAATATAAATGAGGGTATTTATGGAAAAGAATTAAGCTGAAACAAAAATAGGGACCGGATTTATAAAGTTTCGAACGGAAGGAGTTTTTGTGAATTACGTTTGGTTTTAGGGATGTGACCCTAATTTTCACTTAATTCGTGGGAAGAACATCCATTTGATTTTTATAAATTTTTTTACTTTTTCCACTTTTGATTCAAAAGGGCGATGTTTGATTTAACAAGGAATGCCCACAAACAAAATGAGAAGAGATGTGTAAAGTATAGATTTATTCTCCATAGTTTATACTGTTTATTCCAATTAAAAAGAAATTATCTATTCCTTGTAATTTCAAACGGAGTCAATCTTTCTAATTTATAGAAATCATAGGGGAAAATCTTCTTAAGGAATCTAATTCCGGCAAATAAAATATGAAAAGCATACTCTAGTTAAATATTTATGGCTAGAATATATTAGGATAAGAATAGATAGTTTTATATGTAGTGTATACGCATTTATTACATTAATAAATAAGAACATCGTTTATTCGTGCGTTATTTATGCATAACGTTAGTTAGTTAATATTATATTTAAGGAAGCGAATAGGTAGAGTTGGAAAGGGTAGTAATTCCTATTAATGCGCAATAAATTATGTGTTGCTAATAATTAATTGGAAATAATGATAGGATTAGATTAGGAGTTGCAATTGGTCAGTATGGAATTAAAGACTATAAATCCAAATTAATGGGCAATTAATGGAAATGAATTTGGGAGTCACAATTAATAGGAATAAATGGATAGATGGGACTGATAAAAATGAAATAGATATAAAAGGGTTACTAATTTGAAATTAGTAATCATACATAAATGTCTTAGGAAATGTCCGGTAGGATTTTATAGACAAATTGACATTTATGAGCATTATAAGGGGATCTATGGGTAGATAAGTATTTAAGGTAAATCATATTGCCTTAAATAAAAAAGGAATTTGTAAGCTAAGTCCAATGCATTTCTAAGATAATAAGTAAAGACTTAGGAAGTTTAATCGGACTTAGTAGGTTAGTGATGCGAGATCAATAGAGTCACTTGACGAAAGACTGCTTTTCACTTTGAGGCTATCAGCGGTCGAGTGCACTTACTGTTGATGTGATATATCACTAATCCTTAGATGCATGACTTTCAAGAGATAGGACCTGCTTTAGTGTCAGAGGTATTAAGTGGTTGTTTGAGGGTCCACCTCTTTCCCAATTAAAAGTATTAAATGGTCCAAATTTGGAATTAGGAGCGGTGAGGGATATCTCCATAGGGGTTCGCTTTTGGTTTGAGGTATCTAGTAGCTATAGGGTTGCCTTCCCCTAAAAGGAAGTATTAAGTAACCTAGTAAGATTCCAAATAAATAAGGATGTCTCTAAAAAGGTTTACTTCAGTGTTGATGTGTTAAGTGGCTATCTAAGGGCCCACCTCCCTACTGAAAGAAGTAACCTAATGAGATTCCATATTAATAATTAAGAGTGATGATGGATATCTCGGGAAGGGTTTGCTTCGGGTTTGGGGACTAAGTAACTGATCTAAGGTTCGCCTCTCTTCTATAAAAGAAGTACTAAGTAGCCTAACGAGATTTCCAACCAATGTCAGTTAGATAGCACCAATAAGGAGTCTGCCTTGGAATTAGGTATCAAATGGCAAAGACCTATGGTCAGAGGCCTGCCTAATCTTTGTGGATAAGGTATTAAGTGGCTTGGGTATAGTTTCTCACATTGCTAAGACTTTAATAACAATGGATGTGTTAGTGGGATGACTATTATAAATTGTAAGGCCATAGATGGTAGTCAAAGTTCTTTGTAGCTAGGACCAATAAGCCAATAATGACGATACTAGAAGTCCAACTTGGGAATAAGTCTTAAATGGCAGAGTCTACTTATTTCTCTTTTAAAAGTATTATATGGTGATAGTAGAAGCCTTCTTCATATTTAGAAGTATTAAGTGGAAAATGGGTATGGAAGTATTGGGTGGTTGATAAGGCTTCGTCAATATTTTGTACGTTGGGAATGGGTAGGTAAGTAACTGTGTGTGTAAGGCAAGATTGGATTAGAACTGCTATTCTTAATAGACATAACAATTAAATGGAAACCAATCAGTATAAATTTATGTTATGGACAATTTATAGATTTTCTAGTCACCAGAACTTTGTTTTGACCCTCTCCTCATTATACCCATAGGATAGATTTGGAGGAACATGTCACTTGAGCTAGATGTGTTTAGTTGTTGGAGAAGTCTTCTTTTTCTCTCATGCCCGATGCTGATGTGTAGGGCTGTCAATTTCCAGCACGACCCGAAACCTGCACGGAAATTAGCGGGTTAACCCAACACGTTTAAAAGGGCGGGTCATTTTTGGGTCAACCCGTTAGAACCCGTTTAATAAGCGGGTGGGTTTAGGGTTAACACGTGAACCTGAATTTGACCCGACTAACCCATTTATGGGCTCGGTATTGTTGTAAAACTCTCATTTTAGCTTGCACAAGAATGGTATTGTTGTTATTCACTCATTCCTACACATTCGCACTTAACAACTTCCTACGTTTTCATGCACATTCCCATGTAACAACTTCCCAAATTTTCATACCCATCTTAGCTTGCAATAAAAGAATGACAATAATACCCTTCTTTTGCTCTAAAGTTCTCATCTTAGCTTGCAAAAGAAGGGTATTATTATCATTCACTTATTCCTACACATTCGCATTTAACAACATTTTCATGACCATTTCCATTTCTTTATACAAATATTTTTCTTAATGGGTTACACAAATCAACCCAAAACCCACCCAATATATAATCAAGTCAACCCGAAACCCGCCCATTTAATAAACGGGTTGACCCAACCCATTTAAAATCAACCCGCACCCGAGTTGACCCGACCCGAACCCGACCCATTGACAGGCCTACTGATGTGACAATCTACTATCCAATGAATACCAATAATTCCAAGGTAATAGCCATAATTAGTATTTTTATCCTATTATTATTTCCGCTATGAGTTTAGATTTCTATCAATCTCTGATAATGCTCATGCTTATTTGCAGGTACCAAATCCATCGATCCGTGCTTTGATGGACTTGGGTTTCGATTTTTGTCGAAATTTAGAGCCATTAAGGTATGGGTTGTTACATTTGGTATCAAAGCCTAGGTTAGTATATCAGAGGAATTAGGATAAATTGAAAGAACGTGTTCGTACTTTCCTATATAGTACTATTATATTTTATACTAGGTTCTAATAATTCCGACTATAGAAGTAGTTGTGGTTCCACTTTGAAGGAATGGGCAAAGCATCTATGGGTGGAAAATATCTTAGAGTTAAGATTTTCACACTGACTCCAAAGTACCCCACGGAGTGCTGGCGATACGTAAGCCGCTGATAATGAAGAGCATGAGTATGAAAGTACGGCAGAACCCTAGAGACTGGAGGTGTTCGACTTGATGGTTGAGATTCTAGATACCTTATGATTTTGGATTTTGATGAAAAGTTCTAGTTGGAGACACACATTTATTCCAGATGGACGAAAAATTAGAGTCTGTATGTCGCAGTTGTCCAGAAGCAAATTTTTGCTTGATGTATTCATTGACCACCTCTTTGATGGAAAACCAGATTTTTTGGATATTTAATGTTAATTCCTTAGTCTAAAACCTATTAGATAATTTTACAAAGTATATTTTAGAAATGACTCAGATTTTAAATAAAAGGGTTTTCAAAGGATTTCTTTTTCCAAGGATTTATTTTGGAAATTTTTTAAGGATGTTTTGAAATTTCACTTTTTATAGAAACACGCATACCGCTAAGTTGGTCATGTTAAGAAATTTTTAGTTTATAAAGGATTAATTATTGAAATTCTTAAATATTTATATGTATCAATAAAGGCTTGATTTTGATTTTTGATAAGGAAATAGTTTCCAATTTGGGAAATTTGTGTTTTAAAAAGATTTTGGAAATCCTGAAATATTTATGTATATAAAAATTTGATTTTTAAGAGAAAGTTTGGTATGAAATGGTTACTATTATTTAGAACAAGTATAAAGGAGCATATATTTAGCTCAGTGATTTTTCGGTTTATAAATTCAAGATTTTTAAAATCTTCTCTCTTTAAGATACAGAAAAAATAGGAACGACCTTCAATTTTATTGGGGTATGTAGTTTGAAGTGTTGTCGTACCCATCGCCTATTGGAAGAAATATTTCCGTGCGAAGTAGGCAGGAAATAACTGTTAGAATATTTTTGGGTTTTTGGAATCGTTGTTGGTCGCAGCAGTTTTGTTGGGAATACTGTGAATTGCTAGAGCATGTGATAGACTTCGACACCACCGTAACGAGGACATGAATTTTTTGGATTGTGTCGAATCAGAGGAGATGACACAAAACGATTATTATTATTTAATCCGACCCTAATTGGTACAGGTTCAATTAACGTCCAAAGCTCATGTAGCGATTGACACCTAGCGGTAAACCTAGTGTAGTTTACCAGTTAACGAGTTTTGACACAACTTGAACTTGGAACATGACTATAAAAGTCGCATTCAAATTACCCCAGTTGCCTTCTTTCATTCCTCCTTCCTCAACAAGCCGAACCAAATTTTCATCCTCCTCCTACACCTCTAAGTAGAAGCCTCTATCTTCCATTCCTCCTTTAGACGACGCCGTTTTTCTCTAGGAGCAGCAGTCTCGCCTCCCCCTTGTGCTGGTTTTGCACGTTAGATATCGCCCCACCGTCACTCAAATCTAAACCCTATTCCCTCCCTATGACCACTTCTTAGCCCAAGACACCCTTCCGCACTGTCATTTTTTCCTCGCACCATAATGGTCTCAACCCTCAAGTGGCCACGTAACTGGATCGGAATGAGTAGAAGGTTTCACCACTTTTTGGCTAAAGAGTTATTCGTCGCGGTAATATTTGCACCAATCATCTGCTTTGAGACCTTTGAGTGGGAATGGTACCTATGCTGCATCTACCTTTTCAATGTACTATTGGCACAGAATTTCGATGGAGGCAATAGTTTAATTCGATTGGAGATAGAGAGTGTCTTGATTGAGCTGACTAATGATGATCTCGCTGAAATTTTTTAGGCCTCCGCAAAGGATGCGGAGTTGGATGATTTTTAAGTGACCGACTCAAAGATTTTGCAGCGGATCTTTTCCCAGGATGTCGGTGTTTGGAAGACGGATAATCTACATCTGACTGCTTGTCAGCTTGTGTGCGTCATTTAGCATACATCATCCCTAAGACGAGAAGTTAAGAAAGATTTATCCCATGGTGCAGGAGAGAAACTACGCTATTATTGGCAGCACTGCTGTCAATTGGACCCCCACCCTTCTTATTTGATTTGTTGATTAAGGACTGTAGTCCACAGAGTCACTTTCCTATTTTCACCTATCCACTCTCATCTTTAAGTAATACAGGTGAACCTCCGTAAAGGGGCGGTTTAGTAGAAGGTTCCTTCTACCTTCATTAGATCCTCCCTAGGGAAGACGGCAATTTTGAAGCCGTCAGCAACAGCAGTAGTGCAAACGGTACGAGATTGGATGTATAGCCGCCATGCTATGACCATCTAAGGGTCGCCACAAAGGATCGGGCTCCAGCTGAGGAGCAAGGCATCTCGTAGTATGTAGGTATTATTTTAGAATTTATGGTATTGTCGTCTTTCCCTTCCTGCATTTTTCATTTTCCTATAGGTTTGTTTGTGTTGTAAAACTGTTAGTTGTCTTTTATAAAGGCATGCACAATATTATGACTTCCTATTTATGTATTGTGTTATTATTTCTGGAAATGCAAACCGCTCATATATATGCATAGTGAAGAAGCAGTATAAATATGGGAATTTCATAATGACACTTAACTAACAGTAAATGCAATATAAGATTAGAAATTTAGAATAGTTGGTAAATTGTAGGGAAAGACATGATAAAGTTGTTTTGGTATCACGGGTCATTTCTCATGTTCCTTAAAAGCTAATTTTTTTGAATAATAGATGTATTGACTTTTTTATGTAAAATGTCAAGTTTTGTAGGTAAAGGTTAGTTATAGAATTTTATAATTTGAAGTTTCTCTTCCAATTTTTTTGTATGTTTAATTTATTTTTGGCTCTTGAGTTAATTTTATAATTTTTGTCCAAAAATTCGATTTCAAGGGAAAATATACGTCTAAATATTTTAGGATTTTATATTGATGTACGAGTTTGAGAAGCAGGAAAGGTTTTTATGAAATCATTGATTTTAAAGTCCGTATGCTAGGAAAGGCAAATAGAGTTAGAATTTACGAATTTAGCAGTGCATTAGGATCGACGCTACGATAAATGCAAGCGGTCATAAGGGAAAAGCTATTTTAGCCTTAGAATTTCTATTTCCATACCTTATCGACGACGCACGCGAGTCTATTTTTAGACTCAATCCCGTTTTAGAGCATGAAAACAAGCCTCCTTGCTCATTTTGTACGTGGAAAATTTGAAGTAAATCCGGGGCAGTGGAGAAAATTCCACTGTACTACAGGAATGGAAAATTTTTAGGATGGTAAGAATGTTAAATTCCCCACCTAAATTCCCTTTTCCAACATAGAAGTATAGTTTAGGAAATGATTTTTTTCGATGCGTTAGATTATTGGATGGTAGGAAGTGGATGCAAAATTGGTTGCTTCTTGCTTCTATTCGTGGAAGTATGGGAGTTTTGGTTAAAAAGATTTTTCAAAAGCTGCATATTTATAGAACTTCAAGTATATATATATAGGTTGTTTGCATCAAGTTTTTCAAAAAAAATTCAAAGAAATACATTCATATAGGAGGATCTAATTTAGAATCAATCTGCTACATATTTCTTGTGTGGTGATAGAGTAATAAACTATGCACTTGTTACTACAAAAATCAACTCAATCCCGTGGAAGCCAAAGAGTTGCGAAGGGAAGTGTTACGCCATCAACAAAGAAGCAACAGTGTGCCACCGCAAGTAAAGTCCTTTCGCAAAGGAATCATCCCACTGCAACTATTGCCTCCTTTCGTCGAGGCTCTTCCTGCCGCAAGTGTTGTTCTACCACAATCTTCTTCCTGCCGCAAGTGTTGTTCTACCACAATCTTCTTCTTGCCGCAAGTGTTGTTCTACCACAATCTTCTTCCTGCCACAAGTATTGCTCTGCCGCAAGCATTACTTCAATATGAGCTTCCCTCCAACAGAATAGCTCTTGTTGCCAACATTGCTCCATCCACTAGTGTAGCATCCTTCTTCGGCATACTTTCCTCCTCTTGTACATATTCCCTTAGCATGCATGGTGTTGCCTCCTTCCGCAAGTTTCGCTCCTTCAGACACTTACGCGTCTATTCATATAAGTACCATTCCATGGTGACACCAAAGCTCAACAACGGCGAAGGGATTCAACATGCCTTCACCTATGTTCCAGCAGCATAATACCATATCAACTCCCTTTCGACAACATCGAAAGCATTCAAACAAGCAGTATTGATAAGGTATTAAGTTAACATTCACAAAGATTTTATTGTCAACTGTGATGAAGGGGTCAATTTAAGCAAGGGGAAGTATTATGTAAGATTCATAAAGCCGCTTTAACATCTACGCCAAGCTCCTTTCGACACTGTCAATTGCAAGCATGACGGCACCATGGAGGTGGAAGATCCTACACCCGTATCTATAAATACGACCCTAAGGGCCATATTTTGACCAAGTTTTCCTTCCCTAAATTACTTCTTGTAATCAAATTCCCTTAAACCCTAAATCAATTTGAGGGATTTTAGTGACTTGTAATCTGTGTAAGAAATAAAGATTGATTGCTTCTTCAAACATGAATGACTTCAATACTTGCGATAGGGTCACATATAAGAAAATATTGGCTTCACCAAGCTTCATTAAAAATTCTACTTGGTTACCTTCTCATCTCCATACTTTGGGGTGTTAGACCATATTTTGGTTTAACATTTTTTGCGCTAAAAAGAGGGGGCTGAACCTTCAACTACGTTGAAATCCGAAAACCACTATTCCTTATCCCTAGTTATCCTACCATACCAAATCCTTTAGTTATTATGATGAATAACCATGTCAAAAGATCAAAACAAGGGTCCTTTGAACCTTAGGTAACTAATTCCACTTGCCAAGTCAGTAGTGACCCTCAATATTATAAAGGGCAAGTACTTGGATTTAAGGCACTACAAATCATAAATGAGAAGAAACAAGCAGACTTGTACAATCTAGACAATTGGAGCG
The DNA here is from genome assembly GCA_030737815.1 of Allium fistulosum. Lineage (NCBI taxonomy): Eukaryota > Viridiplantae > Streptophyta > Magnoliopsida > Asparagales > Amaryllidaceae > Allium > Allium fistulosum. Next base: position 847,016,793 of record CM060901.1, read on the forward strand.
TTAATCCATTTCACATTGGCTCTACACCGATTTTTGCATTAGGAGGAGAGTGCTCCAAGAGGGACAATATATTTGTAAAAATGAAGAAAGCCATTCAAATTTACACTAAAGGAACCATATTTGAAGAAGGGGATGATGGCTGATTATTGTACATTTGCTCAAAAATGGCATGAGATAATGGGAGGCTCATTAACCCCAATGAAGTTTGAAGGGCTTTAAAAAGAAAGCTGGTTATTGAAAAAGAAGTGCCTGACCAAGAAGCAAATGGGTTAAATACCAGTCAAGGCAAATGGCCTTCAAATCGAAGCTTCTAAAAGATTGCAACTTCATTACATCATGGAAAATATATATTTCCTGACCAAGAGTGAGCTCAATTATTAACCATCTACAAAAAATGCCTAATTTTGAAAGGGACCTTGGAGTGTCATACTGTTACTACCATATAACCAACGGACATGATACCAACCAGTGCAGGAAACTGGAAGGAATGATTATCAGCCTCTTTAGATAGGGCAAGCTCAATAATTTTGTAAGAAGATCTTAAATGAATTCAATAATAAAGGTCGTTCGAATAAGTAAATCTACATAGATGGGAGTAAAACTCTTCTAAATTTGGAAACTACCTAAGATGGTAGAAAGCCTTTGATCGTGCCAAGATGGCCAGATCAAAGCGCCTCCTAGATGGAGGTCAGAGTAAGCCATTAGCCGCACCTAGAAATGGTCAGGATAAAGCATCTGCAAGCCCTTGATCGTGCCTACGTGGCTAGGTCAAGGCACCTTCTATAGAGAGGACAGAGTAAGCCTTTGGTCCCCACCTAAGATGGTCGGGTTAAAGCACCGACCGGCCTTTATTCCCGCCTATAAGGCCCATCTGAATAACCTCCTAAAGGGAGGATGGAGTAAGCCTTTGTTCCCCGCCTAAGACGACCGGATCAAAGCACCGAACCGGCCTTCATTCCCACATATAAGGCCTATTTGAAGCACCTCCTAGAGGGAGGTCGGGTAAGCCTTTGGTCCTTCTTGATGAAAGCTAACTAAACGCACCGAATGACCTAATGCATCGCCCCAGATGGTGGTAAGGGGTCAAATCAAAGGTTAACAACATCCTGAGCCCAAAGAGTGGCACAAATCAAAACCCGAGGAGTGGCACTGAATGAAGGATTAAAACATCCAATACCCAAAAGGCGGCATGAGTCATAGGATTGAGACGTCCAGAGCCCAGAGAGTGGCACAAAATATTCAAAGCTCGAAGGGTGGCAGAAGATAAAAGATTTATCCTATTATTTCCAGATGATGATTTATAAACTTCTCTTATTATTACCAGATGTGGATTTCTAGTCTTCCTCTATTATTTCCAAATGACGATTTCTGGATTTCTCTTATTATTACCGGATGTGGATTTCTGATTTTCTCCCGTTATTTCCAAATGATGATGATTCTACTAAATGAGATCTTTGGAGAACATCCTAAGCTGATTAAATGTTGCTAAATTTATTCTTGAAAGCAAACATGGAAAATTCAGTCATTAAACAGAACTGCTAAAGAACAAGTTCAAGAACAACAAACAGAATTTGGTTTAGAACGACAAACCAGGTAATATCCATTCAATTTACAAAATCGTTTACAAAATATGTTGTATGATGTTTCAAGACATAGGTACAAAAAGATTAAAATACGTTTGTAGCTCAAATATCCTGCGCTATCTCATTTAGATTCCTAGAAATTAAGGGATCAACAATATAACGAATAGCTTCACAGAGAACTCCCTTAATCTTCTTCTCCTTTTTCCTAGGTGTATCTGCATCATCAACAGACTCAATGCGAGTCCTCAAGGCACAGTTGTAAGCTTTATTGGATCTCTTAATGGTCTTGTTTTGACTTTCTAACTCAACAATTTGCTTTTTGAGGAAATATTTCTCACGGTCAAGCTTTCGAACCTTGCCACAAGATCCATGAAGTGTTGAGACATTTTTTCTTCCCACTGGTTATTCGTATGTTGCATGATTTCGAATTTAACCTTCCTACACCATTCACTGACTACTTTTCCATTCAAACCCAAAGGAGGGTTTATCATAGAAGGAAATTCTTGAATTGCTAGGGAGCGAAATCTTGTTGTCCTTTCAAGATTAGGAGTGGCAGTAGCCACCGGGGATTAAGATTCGGAATGCTTTCCCCGACAACGAATTCTAAAGATTTACAACAAATTTGACTATCTGATAGCTCTTTTTCCAGATTGCTTATTCATTGATAAAGGTTAGCCATCTCATTGTTAAAATCAATTGAAGAATTAGACTTTATCTGGCACTTTAAGACTGAAATTATTTCATCCTTTTTCTTGGATTCTATTTCCAAGCTAGTGATCTATTCATTAAAACCTTTAACAATCACTCTAAGAACTTCCTATGCCATTCCTGCGCTTTTGGATTATATGGGATTTGATAGAAAAGGCATCTTTAGAAGAAATCCATTGTTCGAAATCAGCAACCAACCTATTCTTAAAATCAATCAGTTAAGAGTGAGAGTTTGTAAGGGTAGGCATGATTATTAATTGTTTTTCCTATCCAAAGTAAGCGAAAATAAAAATTAGCATATGAAAAACTATTTCTTTCATTATGGCAACAAGGATTACAACTTAAAATGAAAAAAGTTAAAGTTACATCACTCTTCTACCAAAGATACGTCATAATAACAACTATGTCTTATTTTATAGCATTCAAAGTTCTGAAACTGCATTTTTAACCTTTTCAAAAGATTTTGCTGACAAAGTTAGTGACGCCTCAAAAGGATCCTTAATTACTTCTAGAGTACAAATAGGGGGAAATTTATTATGGCCTTATTCCCCGGTTGGAGGACTGTCGCGACTGCATATCACTTTTATGTGATAAATTTGAATTTCCCTAAGTAACTTTTCCTTTTCTTCACCTAAAATGTCGAAGTGAAATCGGGGGTATCGTAGGTAAATCTTTGGTAAATCTTTAAGAAAATGGTATCTTGCCAACTTTGATTTTTTGAGGAGTGAGAATTTCTCAAAAGATCTCTTCTTAACTTGAAATATTTAATCAAAATATCTCTGGAAACCGGGCTGTTCGAAAGGATTTTGTTTTGTATCACATGATGAATTAAAGCTAAGAATAAGAAAACTAAAACAGTATAATTCATGAAAAAAATCAACTCCATATTATAATTTTATTATGGTTCACGCAAAATAGATCTCTTAAAGAACTCAAAAATAAATCTATTCATGTTGTACTTAAGTTTTTCAAGAAGAAGTGAGCGAGGAATAGAGTGTACTCCCACAAGGTTCCAGCACTCTCTGGGGTGGAGATCAGATTTGAACTTATCCAAATCTCTCTTGTGGAAACGTTTAATTAAGTCTCCACTATAGTCGCCTAAATAAGAAAAGTCAACATTTTTTCTTCTACGGTAGGCCTTGGACAAAAAATCCACTAAAATGTCCCTCTATCTTCAATCAACATCCAAAACAGTGTTTTTAATTCATCATTTTCTTTTATGATCTCATCTGAAAATGCAATTTCTTTAATCAAGAGGCAATCTCTTTGTCCTTGAATTCATTTATCTTTGAAGTCTTTTTAAGAAGATTTTGGTATTGTTTTGAAAACTTATTATGTTCTTTTATCTATCTGTTAAATTCCCTATTCAAGTGATCTACTTATGCCTGCCTCTGCTCAAATATTACATCATAATATTATTTTATTCTCCTCTTAGTCTAAAACAATCAACGTATTAACTATGAACAATTCAATAGCCTAAGACTTCTAAACAATGAAACCCATACCTGAGAAACTAGAATCGAAGACGATTGTGCTTTCCCTTATCTTGAGGTCTTTCACCTTGAGAGACATCATCATTCCTAGGAGGGGATATCATGGGAAGATCAGCAGTCTCGGTTGCTCCCATATCGTGTGCACTTGATTCAAGATTGGCATCTCCCGATCCATCCTTATCTTCTGATGGCCCAGAAAGACCATCTCCACCACCTCTAGGGCCATACTTATGGCCACCATTATTGTCATTATTTCCCTTTAAATCATCATCATCATCATTCTATTTTTCCTCTTTATCTGAATCAGTCTCCTCATCCAGTGGAGAATCGTCAAATGCTAATTACTTGGCCACGTCTATTCTCTCTTTTTCGGGTACTACAGACCCTTGTTCCATCTCCTTGAATTTAGGCATAAATCTATCATTCAACTCAGTATCTAGAGAAGGGAAATCAAAATCTAGACATTTGTCTACATTATCGGTGTTAACAATGAGAAGTGCATCTTTGTAAGAATTTATGATAATCTCATCAAGAGGTCCTCAAGAAAGTGAGAGACTTTTTGTTTGGCATCTTTTATAATGTCTGTCACCTTGATAAAAAAGATTATTTTTCTTCTCCAATCTCTTCTTTAGCAAAGATCAACTCTTTTCAAGTGAGGTGCGTTTGGCAATAAGCTTGGTCTTCTCTTCTTCGGCCTCTTTAAGCGTCATCTCAAGTGCAATGATTCTATCACCTCATATTTTCTTATAACTTCTCTCCTTGGTGATTATGGATTCATCTTCTTTCAGAAAGGAACTTAACCTTTCATTTTCATGCACCACCTCATCTTTGGCCCTAAATAGATTGATGACCTGATTATTCAACGAAGAAATCTCCTCTTTAAGCTTTGACACTTCACTAGATGCGCCAAAAGCACTTTCTTGTAAAGAGAACAAATTTTTGGTACCCTCAGATAAGTAGCATAAATTTAAGTCAGAAGGCTATGTGTAAAATCAAGGATCTAAGGTAATATAATAGGAAAGAGACATACCAACAATTGTTTCTTGATAAGAACAATTCGATGACCTTCCATAAAAGTTGAAGGTGACATTAGTTAGAAAGTAGCATAGGATGAGGATCGGATAATCCGCTGAAGAAGGTCGTCGAATTTATTGGAAGGAGAAGATGACGAAGACCCAGGAGGGATCGGACCATCCGGAGAAGAAATGAAGCCAAGATCGTTGTAAATTTGGTTAAGCATTTCAGGAGTGCTTGGAATGGTAATATGAGCCTATGGATCACCTCTTAAAGGGGCCACCACGGTTGCCTGTTAAGTTTCAAGATCTAGAGAGCTAGGATGCGACTCATGAGCAGTAGCGTTAACATTGGAATCTTCTAGGGTTTGATCAAGATTGATGACTTCTTCATCCTCTAGAATTGTGGTGGTCTAAACTTCATCAGTTTTGGGCTTCTTGTTGGATGCTGCAACGATAACGGCTTTTTTTCTTCAATTTTTCTCTTAGCCTGGGATTTAGACTTAGCAATTGCAGCTTTAAGAGCAAAGATCCGAGATGCCCTGGATTGAGGGGTTTGGTTGTCTTTTTATAGCTCGACGGAGGGAGCGGTGGTAATAATTTCTTTTCCTACAGAGATAACGGCGTAATTACTTCTCCTGTGAGAACAGCTATTGGGACAGACGAAACTAAACCAAGAAAATGACCTATAAGATAACGTTGTAGTAAGTTATAAAACAATGCAATGAAATCTCACTAGATATATCCGGTTGGAAGGGGATGTAAATGCGAAGCTCATGGAATCTCCCATTACCAAAGAGCTTTAGCTCTTAGAGTTGAGCTGGATTAAGGGAGGTGTTCCAAGGATCTTTTGACCGACAGAAATAATGGAATGTTTCCAGAGCTTACTCAGGGTTAGCAATGTAAGCCAATTTCTAATTACTTTAGCAGCGGCAGTCATCAAGGCTACGGTTTTATGATCTACTTCATTAAGATTCTTAGGGGCAGGATCTAGGAAAGTAATGATCACTAGTAAAAAACAACAAACTAATAGGAGTAAAATACTTATTAGGAAAATAAAAGTGTCCCCTGATGTCGGGGAAACACTTGCCATAGAAAAATTGCGTTTCAAAAACTTTTAACTTGTTTACACCTTCTTAAACTAGCTTCGAATGAGGATTAACCTAGAATATTTAATAATATGATGAGTCACCGACTTTAGCAAGACGGGCCGAGTAATGAAGAACATTAGCATTTAAAGGTTGGATTCCAGATTCTAAGGCCATAAGCTTTAGACAGGTCAAGTATGTATATGCATTTGGTGAGAGCTAGATAGGAGCAATATTGAGTTGCCTCAGAAACATTGATATAAAGTCCGGGAAGGGTAGGAAGCTAGTATGCCATATATGAACTGCACTATAAGAAAAATACCCATCTAGTGGATTATATACAATGTCTGTAGGATTAAGAGGAATGGCTTTGATGCTAGTAATTCCAAAGTCCCTGAGAATATCATCCACTTCAACTTGGGAAGAGATATATGAGTATTTGGAAACAACTTCTTCTTTTTTACTATTAGAAGGAGATGACTGGTGCTCTTGGCTGACCTCCCTAGAAGGTTTCTTGCTAATTCGCTTATTACCCATAATTCTGCCAAGTGATATTATTCCATACTTAGTAAACAACCAAAGTCTTTATTTAAAGTTTGCAATGCATGCAAATTGAAATTTGAACTGTTCATATAACACACTATAACAAAACGAGTGGAAATCCTTGGGAAAAATAATTCTTAACGGTTAAAATTAAATAAGTTAAGATGAAATAAATGTAAAAAGTTAACATTATTGAGTATCATAGCCTTTCGACAGTGTCGAAACCAATTAAAACTGCTTAAGGTTCATGACACAGTCTTTTAGACTCGCCCTTCAACGATGTCGAAGCCAATTGGCTCTGCCCTTCGATAGTGTCAAAGCTGCTTACAACTGCTCATGATTCCCTTCGAAGTCTCTTAGTTTCCCCTTCGACGATGTCGAAGTCATTAAGTCCCACTTTCAATAAAAATGAGACTATTCACATTATAACTACTTAAAGTAAACAATGACGGAAGCTATATTTCAAATAAGCCAAAAGACTAAAAATAAGTTGACTTTGACACAATCGGAGGGCCATAGCATCATGCCAGCAATGTTTATTATTGAAGAAAAAATATGAATGGCTTCGCATTTCTTTTTATTGCTAGTTGTTTCGACTAAGTTGAAGGGACAATAGACAGTGCTAACAGTGTCGGAGAAAATCATCTTCCCTAAATTGAATTAACGACATAGTAGATCTATAGCAAGTTCTAAATCCCATTAGGCCTTAATACATTAATTAACTACTATAATTTCTCTAACTAGTCTGCAATTAAATATAGTGGATTCGAGTTTGAACCCTATCCAGTATCAATAAGAAACCCCCAAATCAATGAACCCATTTTCCTAAGAAGATTATTATTACAAACTAAATGAAATCAATGTAAATTGGCAAATGAAGAGTCATAAGCAAGGTTTGTAATCGACCAATTCAAACCAAAACCAGATTTCAAAGTACTGAAATCGATACCAAACCCTAGGACAAATTTGACAATTACTTATAAAAATTAACATAAGATTCGAGGCGGTAGGAATCTTACCTTAAATCCAAAAAAAATTGTATCTAACAGCTTGAATTTGAGAACTTGATTCTCATTCGAGTTTTTAATTGCAGGTAGAAGAGGAAGAAGAAGAGGAGTTGGTATTTATAGGAAAATAGGCAAAAGGAGAACCGCCAGATCAGATTTAAATGGAAGGTTAGGATCAATGTAGGGATACTAACAAGCAGGAATGAATTGGTGTCGAAATAATTGACTTCAAAATTAAAAAAATTCACTTCGCTAGGGGGCAAATGTTACTACAAAAATCAACTCAATCTCGTCGAAGCCAAAGAGTGGTGAATGGAAGTGTTACGCCATTAACAAAGAAGCAACAGTGACACCATCGCAGGTAAAGTCCTTCCGCAAAGGAACAGTCCCGCCGCAACTATTGCCTCATTCCGTCAAGGTTCTTCCTGCCGCAAGCATTGCTTCAATATGAGCTTCCTTACAACATCATAGCTCATGTCACCAACATTGCTCCATCCACCACTGTAGCATCCTCCTTCAACATACTTTCCTCCTCTTGTACATATTCCCTCCGCATGCATGGTGTTGCCGCCTTCCGCAAGCATCGCTCCTTCAAACTCTTACGCATCTATTCAAGTAAGTTCCATTCCATAATGACACCAAAGCTCAACAACGATGAAGGGATTCAACATGTCTACTATGCCTACTTTCTAGCAGCATAATACCACATCAATTCCCTTCTGATAACATCAATAGCATTTAAACAAGTGGTATTGATAGGGTATTAAGTCAACATCCACAAAGACTGTGTTGTCAACGGTGACGAAGGGGTTAATTTAAGCAAGGCGGAAGTATTATATAAGACGCATAAAGCCACTTTAACACCTACACCAAGCTCCTTTCAACATTGTTGACACCAAGTAGGACGACACCATAGAGGCGGAAGGGCCTGGACCTGCATCTATAAATACGACCCCAGGGGCCATATTTTGACCAAGTTTTCTTTCCCCAAATCACTTCTTATAATCAAATTATCTTAAACCCTAAATCAATTTGGGGGATTTTAGTGACTTGTAATTTGTGTAATCCATATGCACAAGAAATAAAGATTGATTGTTTCTTCAAATATAAATGACTTCAATAATTGTGATAGGGTCACGTATAAGAAAATATTGGCTTTACCAAGCTTCATTAAAACTTCTACTTGGTCACATTCTCATCTCCACACATTGGAGTGTTGCACCATATTTTGGTTTAACATCACTTGTGCACATCTGGTTGCAAAATTTATGGTACACTCATTAGTTGTGTAGTTTAGGATAATTAGGAGCCAAAAGCATGATTTAGTCATTGGTGAAATTTCGAGGATGAAATTCATTTTAAGGGGGGAAGAATGTAACACCCCGTAATGTGGCGTTAGTTATTTAGTTAGTTAGTTAATTAATTAGGCTTCAAAAATGGAATTTGTGCAAATGATGGTATTTGATCGTGAAACTTGCACCATTGCATTCATGGCTAAATTCTGAGCAACTATCATATTCGGAGTTTTGCAATCGATGTACAAACAAAGAAGTTATGGATGAAAAACAAATTAGGAATGGAAATAATTTAAAGAGGAAAATTAACGTTTTTATATTAACTGCCCAGGCCCATAGGCCAACCCGTTATTAGGGTCGGTCGACCCCCAACGGTTGATCGATGACCCATAGGCGATCGACCATTGGCAACCTGGAAGCTGCAATAAACTTAGGCCACAACGGCCCGGATTTAATATTTTAAATCGAACGGCTGTGGTTGATTCTAGCACTTACTAAATTCCGACCTAACCCTATCTTCTCTTCTCATATTTTTTCTGAAAGGAGTAGCGAAGCTCTGCCATTTTCTCTCCTCCACTATTTTCTAAACTACAATATAAAATATTTATATTTGTATAATTGGAGAAGAATAGAAATCAAATAAGAGAGGAAGACGAGTGAATTAACACTACGTGATAACGAGGTAACATATACATACATACATATATATCTATATATGTATGTATGTATGTATGTATGTATGTATGTATGTATTTGTATTTGTATTTATTTATATTTCCCTTCAATTCTAAATTTCTTCTTAGATCTATAATTCTAATATATGTATATACCCTTTTATACATTTTTGTTAGATTAAAAAGGATTTGGAGATGAATTTAAGGTTCTACTTCAGATCTGGAGATTTGGATCACTTTTAAAAGGTGAAATTATATGTATTGTTTATGATTATAAATCTATTTCATTGGCATACGTTTTGGTTTTATGCCTAAATCAATTTTATTTGTGAATTGTAGGCTTAAATTAGTATAGAAAACTATTGCCTACATATTTTTGTTGTGGGTCTAATTTGAAGTATGTTTACACCTAGATCTGAAAATCAATCCTAAAGATTTTAGAATTGAATGTTGTATATTTTTATTTCAGATCTGTACTTGGATTAAAATAGGATTTTCTGATTATTTTCCAATTTGTGCTTAGTTGTAGATTTTTCATAGTTTAATTTATGTGAAGAAAATCAGTTTGATTTTTATAAATTTTTTTACTTTTCCCACTTTTGATTCAAAAGGGCGACGTTTGATTTAACAAGGAATGCCCACAAACAAAAAGAGAAGAGAAGTGTTAAGTACAAATTTATTCTTCGTAGTTTACACTGTTTAAAAAGAAATTATTCATTCCTTGTAATTTCAAACGGAGTCAATCTTTCTAATTTATGGAAATCATAGTAGAAAATCTTCCACGGGAATCTAATTCCAGCAAATTAAATATAGAAAGCATATTCTAAATAAGAACAACGTTTATTCATGCATTATTTATGCGTAACGTTCGTTAGTTATTATTATATTTAGGGAAACGAATAGGTAGAGTTAAGAAGGGTAGTAATTCCTATTAATGGGCAACAAATTAGGTGTTGTCAATAATTAGTGGAAAATAATGATAAGATTAGATTAGGGGTTGCAATAGGTTAGTATGGGTAATTAATGGAAATGAATCCAGAGTCATAATTAATAAGGACAAATGAATTGATGGGACTGATAAAAATGGAATTGACATAAAAAGGTTACTAATTTGAAATTAGTAATCATACATAAATGTCTTAGGAAATGTCCGTTAGGATATTATGGGCAAATTGACATTTATGAGCATTAAAGGGGGATTTTTAGGTAGATAAGTATTTGAGGTAAATCCTATTGCCTTAAATAAAAAGGGATTTGGTAAGCTAAGTCCAATTTCTACCTAAGATAATATAAGGAAAGACTTAGGATGGTTAATTGAACTTAGTAGGTTAGTGATGCGACATCAGTAGAGTCACTCGATAGAATACTGCCCTCCACTTTGAGGCTACCAGCAATCGGGTGCACTTACTACTGATGTGAGATATCACTAATCTAAAATGCGTGACTTTTGAGTGATCGGATATCCTTTAGTGTCAGAGGTATTAAGTGGTTGTTTGAGGGCCCACCTCTTTCCCGATTAAAATGTATTAAATGGTCCAAATTTGGAATTAGAAGCGGTGAGGGATATCTTCATAGGGGTTCACTTCTGGTTTGAAGTATTAAGTGGCTATGGGGTCTGCCTCTCTCCTAAAAGGAAGTATTAATTATCCCAGTGAGATTCCAAATAAATAAGCATGTCTCTGAAATGGTTTACTTCAGTGTTGACATATTAAGTGGCTATCTTAGGGCCCGCCTCCCAACCGAAAGAAGTAATCTAATGAGATTCCATATTTATTATTAAGAGTGACGATAGATATCTCGGGAAGAGTTTGCTTTGGGTTTGAGGTACTAAGTAACTGATCTATGGTCCGCCTCTCTTCTATAAAAGAAGTACTAAGTAGCCTAATGAGATTTCTTAGCAATGTCAACTAGATAGTACCAGTGAGAAGTCCGCCTTGGAATTAGGTATTATATGGCAAAGACCTACCTAAAAATAGGTGTTAAATGGTCATAGACCTGCCTAGTCTTTTTTGATAAGGTATGAAGTACCTTGGGTACAATTTCTCACATTGCTAAGACTTTGGTAATGATAGATGCGTTAGTGGTATGGATATTATAAATTATAAGGCCATGGATAGTGGTCAAAGGTCCATATAGGTAGGACCAATAGACCAATAATGACGATGCTAGAAGTCTACCTTGGGAATAGGTCTTAAATGATGGGGTCTACCTCAATTGAGGTCTTAAATGGCAGAGTCTATCTCTTTCCTTTTAAAAGTATTATGTGGTGATAGTAGAAGCCCGCTTCATATTTAGTAGTACTAAGTAGCAAATGGGTATAGAAGTATTGGGTGGTTGATAAGGCTTCGTTAGTATTTTGTACCATAGGAATGGGTAGGTAGGTAATCGTGTGTGCATGCAAGGTTGGATTAGAATTGCTAACCTTAATAGGCATAAAAATTAAATGGAAACCAACCAGTATGTTATGAGCAGTTTATAGATTTTCCAATCACCAGAACGTTGTTCTGATCCCCTCCACATTACAACCCACGGGATAGATTTAGAGGAACATGTGACTGGAGCTATATGTGTTTAATTGTTGGAGAAGTATTCTTTTCTCTCATGTTCGATGCTGATGTGACAATCTGATATCCAAGGAATACCATTAATTCTAAGGTAGTAGCCATAATAAGTATTATTATCTTATTATTGTTCCCACTATGAGTTTAAATTTCTATCAATCACTGATAATGTTGATGCTTATTTGCAGGTATCAAATCCAATGATTTGTGCTTTGATGGACTTGAATTTCGATTTTTGTCAAAATTTAGGCCCATTAAGGTATGGGTTGTTACATCCCAGCCTACTCCAATTTTATTTCTTAGCTTCTCTTATTTGATGAAGTCTTTGTGATTGTTATCATGTTTGATTTTGGCAGTTGCTACATCTAGCAGTTGAGAACTCTTCTCACACGAGTTAAATTTATCAGCAATCTTCTAATAGACTCCCATTTTATCCTTCTTTTGATTTGTTGCAAATTCTTTCAGACGTATATTTGCGAATAGAGTTAATAGTTTGGCATTCCAGTAAAACATGTCTTTCACTAGGACCAACAGTAATGGAAGCCATTGTTAGAAAATTATTAAGAAGAGAACAGTAGAATGGAAATTGTGAAGAGAGTGTGGAGTTGCAGTCAAGATTTATTGAAGAATAAAGGATATAAGAAATTATGCCTAGTGTTTCATTAGTTACATCCGAGGTAATATATGCGTCCTTCCATGCCACACCATTATGCAGCGGAAAAACAATTTCCATATAAATACTGATGTAACTGTTATGTTCGACTAATCAGAGATAAGTCAGACGTAACTCCCGCTAAACGCTTTTCCTTCAATGTTTTGATTATCCATGAACGGACCCTTAGTTCTTTCTCCTTGACCATGGGTGCAAATTCGTCTACAAGGCATTACCAATGTTCAGCTATGGAGGCTAGGGTTATGGTTTCTTCTTATGTAAAGTGAGAATGAATGAGGTGGCAATTTATAGTCAACTAGATCACAAATATCTTTTCTTTTTCTCTCTAATCTTGAAGACTGTCTCCACTCCCCTTTCCTTGCTTTGGCCAGCCTCCTTGATGTTTGGGTACATAAGCCTAATTTCTTTAACAATTAAATCAATTATTTAATAAATTTATTCAAGCTTGTACTTTAGTTAAAACAATGTATAACTTTTGTACTTAATTTTAATTAAATTTTATGCTTCAAATAATTAATAATAATGCCATAAAAATTTAATACAACATTTGTATAAATTTTATTACCAATTTACAGCATTTAAAATATAATTTTACATTAGCCAAACTTGGAAATTAACTAACAATACGATTGTGTTGACTCTCTTGTGAGAACTTAGTCCTTGCTCAATATTCAAATAATTCAAATACTGAAGCATGTATGGACTTTACTGATGTATAGTATCGGGCACAAGTTCAATCGCTTATATATCATTTAGGCGAAATCCAATTTTTTATCTTTATTAAGCTGCACCTAGATATTTTTGCGCATGTTTTCTTTTCGACATCACTGTATCACTAAGACATATAGAGTTTGGTCTAAGGTTAAAATCCCTATTAACATATGTAATTAACTATGTAGACTATATTAACATCCTTGGTCAATCGAATAACATTTATCGATTAATGGATTTACTTTGGCTAGCAATTTTAACTTCCAATTAACAACCGATTACGATGGCACTAACCTTCTACAACAAAGGAGACGAATCCTTATTTGAATAGTGTTCAAGTTCAAGTAGTTCAACTTGTTAGATCAGGTGCATTAGAAACGGGGTTTAAAGAGTGAATTTTAAAATAAATTCCTTTTATTAAATTGCATAAGATCTTATTTTGTATTCATGGAACTAAGATTTATTTACAGTAAATCAAATTTAGTGTTTGTTTAATAAAATAAGTTTGAGAAATATTTTAGTTTATTCAGTTATTTAAAATATATTTTTTAATGTTTAATAATAATTTTTTATTATTAATTTTATTTAAAATGAGGTGGAGCCTTGGCGTAGTGGTTAGGTAACCCGCATAGTGATCTCGGCGTCCAAGTTCGAGTTCGGAAACAGTCTCTTTGCAATGCGAAGGAAAGCCAGCATACATTATCGACCTCCTCAGAGCCCACTATCGTGCGGGAGTCTCGTGCACTGGGTTCCACCTTTAATTTAATTTAAAATTATTTATTAATTTTAATTTTATCTTATTTTAATATTTAATATTTTAAGTTGTCTATATTCATAATATGAATGTCGTATCAATATTAAAATATAAACTAACCTAGGGGTATAAAGGGAAAAATGACTCTTGTGTCCTACGATCAATAAAATGTAAATGTAATGCATATGTTAAAATAATGTCAAGTATCTGTAAATCTGAAACATATCCTTAGTATTTCTCAAACACATAAAGATGACCGTAATTGTCATCTAAATGGGTTTCTCTTGGATTCAATTGATATTTAAAGCAACCTGCATCTCCGAATACATCGATCCAAAGCCCAAAATTGCGTTTGAACGCACCTCATGCCAAGAAGTACGAGTCGTTGGGTTTTCACTGTTTACATAGGGTAGAGACGATTATAAATTTAGAATTCTGCACTTCTATAAATCACAGCGGAAGGAAATAAAATATGAATGCTGAAGATAACCAAATAAGATAGTACTGTCAATATAAACATGGTCCATACAATGAAGTCTCCAAATGACCAAATCATAAATGTCTAACTGATAGAAATAACATAATATGATATAAAGTACATGGATAATAACTATAAATAGACATAACTCTAAGGCACGATGCCTTCTCTTCCACGCACTATACACTGGCCAAATCACCTACCGGCCTTTCCTTCTGTAATAAATGTAAAGAAGGAGAAATAGACGGCGTCAGACGAAGTCTGATGAGTGAATTATATCACTAGGGGTATGGTGTGGACAAGTAGTTAAAGTTCAGTTATAACCTACCCTTAAGAGTGTTTTTTGTTATGTGCATTTAAGGATGGCAATGGAGTGGGTCCAAGGTCCAAATCAGGTAGACATGCCCCTGTTTTGACCCGCTAAGACCCACTCAATTGGATCATTGGGACGGGTAGACCCATGGTCCATTCTTGAGAGCTCCAGGTCTAGGATCGGGTCGGGGCTCGGTTGACCCACCTTAACCCGACCCAACCTACACTACTAAGTTCTAATGAAATTGCTTTGCTACTATAATAATGATTTGTTCATCTTTTTAGATATAATTGATTATGACATGGATATTATAATGTTCCATTCAGTAAGCTATAATTTTTTTGTAGTATTAAGTTGCATCATCAATAATTATACAATAACATACGCATATTTTTTTAAACTATAACTATACATCTCTTTTTTATTATCTTCCCTTATCATTATAAACCCATTATTATTCGCATTTAATGTATCGTTTTGTGAAAATTCCTCTTACAAATAAAAATAAACAAATATATGTAAATTAGTACACAATTTTGAATCAATACATAGAGTCTTATTGGGTCATGGGGCCAATACAGGTTTTGGTCGAGGAAAAAATCCGAACCCAGACCGGGTCTATGGAATTTTAAAAAACCGAGGCAGGTTTGGGGAACGAAAAACCCACCCCAACCTACGCCATTGTCATTCCTTTGTGCGTTCTTTATATACAAGCTATTAACTATTTTCATAGTATGGTTTGAGTACTCCTATTATGATTGCATTCTATTTTTATTATGAAGATTTTCACTCATATGTAGGACATATCAAATGAATATTTCCAAGAAAACACCTCTAGTATATAACTACCTATTTATATATTGAGTTAACATACTCATTGATAATTGTTTGGGCCACTCCAAATCAAATATAGCTTACTATGCCAAATCTACGCATTCGGGTTAACAATTCCAAGTTCACCATTTTGAGTTTGTTATGGACAAATTTTCCATAGATTTAGAATATACTCAAATAGATGAAATTGGCTGCAAACTAATGAAGGAGTGGATCAAGGAGCTAGGAAGATGTCTAGATTGAAGAAATCAAATATTTGGCCATGTTTTAGAAATGCAAATTAGGTTGGTACCGACATGATTCGTGTTAGTACCGACATGATTTTCACCGATATGATTCATGCCAACATGATTAGAACTGTCTAGAATGATGATATGAAGAAACTCGGGAAGCTTGACGAACTTTCAAACAACAAAATCATGTTGGTACCACTTGGTTGGTACGGACATTATTTTGAGACTTGGAATGGCAAGAGATGGATGAAAGGAGCTTAAATATGAAGAGAATATCGGCTTTGGATGCATAAATTTAGGTCAGTACTAATCTAATTCAAGTTGGTACCGACCTAACTTTCTCCTTGATATTTGTGCGACGTGACCTATTCTACCTGCTGGATTATCGAATCTTGAAGTTTTGAACGATTTTATGCCCGGATAGCGAGGCTGGTGCGTGGAATCGCCTATAAATAGCAAGCTACCTAGAACTTAGAGAGGACTTTCCTGTTCGAATTTCTTTTTCTATCTTCTTCTTCCTTAAACCCTTGTAAATCTAAGATCTACTAGATTGTGGTCAGGTTTGAGTGGTAATCTTTGTCCTCCAGAGAGAAAACATAAGGCAATAAATTAAAGTGGACGTAGGCTGGAGAATTTGCCGAACCGCTATAAAAATCATGTTATTTTGCTTGTTTATTTTGCTGTAAAATTAAAGTACATATATTCAAGTAAATAACATATGTCGAGCTTGTGTGATCATTCTTTTGTTCATTCTTTGCAATCATCGTGGTTCTGGCATGTTGTATGCAGGTTTGATTTGACTGAGTTGTGATGGTGTAGTAATGCGAGGAGTTTGATGTGTTTGAGTGTAGACAATGGGAGCAGATCACCTGGGCCTAATACCCCCTGTCTCGGTAAGACAAACCAATCAAAACAAAGAGATTTTTACAAAAAAACACTATTCTCTTTCTTAGTTGGGGTCTTTTTTGCAAAATTTTCTTAACATCTTGTGTTCTAATAGACTGCTTCACGAGGACACTGGGCATTAGGTCCAAGTAATCTCAACCCGTAGACAATACCACAGGCTTATTCGTGTATCATTGCTTGCACATTTGTAATTATGATGTTGCAATGGGCAGTGAAATGATTGTTTTGGGGTCTTTATACAGTTTTTCAATATTAAATGTGAATTAATTATGCCAAGTTGAATATGGTGCTGGTACAAGAGCTTGTTTTAATGTGTTTTTTTTCTAAGATGAACCATTGAATGTGATGCATAAGATTTGTGATCCCTATTTGTTGTTAAATTCCTGCATGTTCTTTGTATCACAATTGTTCCATGTTTTTTATGTTTAGTATTATTTTTTAATTTATCACAATGAACATTTTTTCATACGGTAATATCATTGTTTAATGCTCATTTGTAAGTTGATTAAATAATTTGAACTTTAATTCTAAAGTTGTTATCTAATAAAGATATTTGAAACATTTTTTTAATACAAGAGATCAATTTATTACCGTTTTAACAAATATAATCGGAGATATACCACTGTAACAAATGTTATTTTTTGCAATTATAAAATCAAACATTCAGTTTCTTAATATCTTTATTATTTGATTTTAACTTATTGTTTTGTATGTATGTACATATGTATCATTTTCAACACTTAATTGTTAACTTTTTATATAGTTGCATTTGCATTTTAGCTTCTCACCTGGTTTATAGCTTAAGTGGTATGACCACTATAAAACCATATACAGTTGGTCTATGTATGTGCAGAACACCTTTTCCTTAATTATATACAGTTGCACGGCCCACTTTAAAGCCGACTGGCTTTGCCAAAAAAAATTGTTAACTTTTTACTTATTGTACACTCGCTAATATTTTTATTTTTTGTTTCGCAAATAATGTTTTGGTGAATATATTATCATCACGCATTTAAATGAAATCAAAGAAAAACAAAAAATTCATTTAATTTCAAATAATACAATCAAATGGTCGACTTTCCTACTGTTCTACGGTTGTACTAGTAATTTTATATGACATGCCAAAAAATATCATGCATATATAAAATTATATCGAGACGCTAGTTTGTAACACAATGATCTCAAGCATTGGCCCACCCTTCATTTCAATCTCAAATATGAACACAATATGCTCCAATGATCGCGAACACAACAGAATCAAATGATCAAGATTTATCGGCCTACTCTACACACACAAAGGGAGACAAAAACACACTGTAACTACCCAATCTTTAACCATTTGTTTTATTTGAAAATATCCGATGTTTGTCTTTGCTGCTATCTTTGCTGCTATATCATTCTATTAGTTAAATAAACACTTGTTAAAAAATAGATGATGCACAGACACTACAAAAGGGGATTATGTTTACACACATATGAGCATGCACATGCAAATGCACGAGGTTGTTTTTGAAAATCAGCAACGAAACTTATACAATAACATATGCCTTTTGTAACTCACAACCAAAGACTGTTTAATCGCAATTTGTATCCTTCTTTGCTTCCGGACTTATTAACTCATATAATCGAGGTATATGCGTGATAAAATAAGAGAGCAAACCGAACCATATAAATTGACATACAATGCTATGTAACAATCACTACAACAAAAATCATGCTAGTGAGATCGACAGACATTTAATATTACAGCCAAAATATACATTAATAATATAAAAATGCTACCAATCCATTATGGATAATATTGATGCATTAAGAGGAATCAGAATCCCTCTTAGACCAGAACTTCTCTTTTGTTCTTTGTAACGTCCTCGGTTATTCTTTCTCTGAAGCCTAACAATTTGTTTAAGGCGCTTACATACGCCCTAACACTAGATACCACAACATCCATTGCTGCGCCTGTTCCACTGTAATTCAAATTGAAGACAATTGATACTTTTCATCAGTTTCAGTCTATGGTAATAGTGCAAGTAGTAGGAAGAATAGTTTTAGAAGTATGCTCTCTTTCAAAAATACTTTTGGCAAAAATAAGGCCCTGATTGGCATGACCATTTTTAGTTGTGTGTTTTCGTCTAAAAAACGTGAACACAATGCATGTATTTTGAAAAACAACCAATTTTCAAAATGACACTAACATAAAAGCGCTCGTTTGAATCGACTTAAATAAGTCGCTTTTTGGCTTTTTGAAAACCAAAATGAATTGGTTTCGGGTTCCAAAAAGCAAAAAAAAAAAACTTGTATAAATCGATCCAAACGAGCTATAAAATAGAAAACAAATTTATTTTGTTTTTCAAGGTTTGAGAAATAATAAAAGAATGAAAAACAATCCATACCCTCCGCCGTAATGGTCTAAAATTTTAAAATTTTCTTCCGTTATATCCATATTTTGTTATAAATGTTGAAAACGGAAAACACAAAATGAAACCAAACAGACCCTACATGTTTATATTACAACTTAACGAGTGATTACTTTTTTTTCCCCATCGTGTTAAATTAATGCAGAGCATTGTTAAGGACTGCAGAAATCTCTTTAACATCAATTAATCATGCTAAACAAAAAACCCAAGGAAAAACTCACTGTTAATACTGTATAAAACTGCTTTGATTAAAAAATTGTTTTTTTAATGAGTTATACGATATGGTATAGAACATGGTAAATTAGCTGTGTTATGGTATATAATTTACATCTCTATCCGTCTTGTTTTCACAAAAAGAAAAATGAATAGGGGGTAAAAACATAAACAACCGTGTCATTACAGAGCTAATTTACAGTGTTTAAACACAGACCCATCTATCTGTTTTAAAATGTAATATCTTTTACAGTGATATCCACACGGTTTTCGCCAGCAAAGCATGTACACAATGGCGTTAGGCCTGTAAACGGTCGAATACGGATTCGGATAATGCCATATCTATATCCGTACCCAAAATCAATTTCGGATATCCGTATCCGCGGATGCGAACGGATATCAGATATTCTTCGGCCAGTTCACAAGTGATAAATCTAAACAAATAAATAGAAAATTTTGATTCATTATAAATCTATTTCAATACTAAAAATATAAAATATAAAAAATATGATAAGAAAAATAATTCGAAGTAGCAAATATTGATTTTTATACACATATTAACGTTTTTTACCTAAATAAAATAGTAAATGACAATCATTTTATATACTAAAATATACAAAAATATATAACTATAATCTTGATAAAAACCGAACGGATAAGTATCGAATGCGGATATGGCCATATTCGTATCTGTATCCTTTTTCGGATATCGGATACGGATGGATTTTTCGAGTACTCATTGACAGCCCTAAATGGAGTTATATTTTCAGTGTTAGAATATGTATATAGAGAAGAAGGGTTATAACTTCAGTCTTCAGATATTATTTGAGAAAACTCACATGCTAGTTGAGATACTATTAGATATAACTCTTCAAGTTTATTTTAATTATGTCCCAATTTTTGTAGCAAAATTATCAACACAACCAAATCTAGCAATATATTACCGTAAGTGTCAGAATAGGAGTGGTAAGTTAATAAAGTAAACATTGGAGGATTAAATCTAATATCTTAACAAGGGGCATGGGGGATGCTGGTCTAGGCACAAGGCCAAGTTCAACTTTTGGCATCCATTTATATAGTATATAATTTTAATGATTTACTGTACTTGAAACGATTTGTTAGCGATACTTAAAACACCATTGTATAAGTAATCATCTGCCGCTGATTTCAATAACAGAGGAAGTTATGTCAAAAATTCTCACAAAACTGTGATTTCCATTAAATTGTATTGCTAATATACATGTGTGTTGAATGTCAGTCCATAATTTGAATAAAATGAACTTTGCCATACCAAAATAACTCAACTGATTCTTTTATGGATGATATTGAGAAAACAAGTAGTTGTAGTCAAGAATTTTTGCCCAAACATTGTCTGATTATATAATCTCCAAAAAGAAAAGAAAATAGCATACCTGAAAGTACGTTGGACTGATTCTCCTGTGATGGCATGGGTTGAAGATCTACTGTCCTCTCCACGAATAAGCACTCTAGTTGAGGCAAGGGCATCAATACCTTCAGTCACTGCACTCATTGAATATTCCAGAAGAGTTACCGGTGCCTGCACAGAAGCCGCATGTTATCTCACTGAACTTTGCCTTTATATGTGTGTGTGTGTGTGTATATATGTATATGTATATATATATGTATATGTATATGTATATATATGTATATGTATGGGAAAGGATCATCAGCCACATCTATTTAGCCCCCAACGTAGCCCCTTAATTTCAGCCACTCATTTCGATTAAATAATTGTATGGTGTGATAAGAGAGAGAAAGTATTATCATTTAAATCGGAATGAGTGACTGAAATTTAGTGGTTACGTTTGAAGGCTGAATAAAGAGAGGGCTGCTGATCCTTCCACTGTATGTGTGTGTGCGCGCACGCGGGCACGGAAACTCTGAAACTCTATTGGAACACAATTGTTGACACAATGAATCTCAACCATTGAATTACCACATGATTTTAACTCCAAATGAAAACACAATGAGATCCAACGGTCAAGATCTAGTCTCGCATTTTTGTGTTTTATTTTGTGTGTGTATGTATGTATACATATCTATTGTAATTGTAAATGTCTGATTATGAACAAGTAAAATATATTGAGGACGAAGACTTGAGTGTAATTTATTCATATTGTTAACTGTGGTGTTTTGGGCTAAGACAAGAAAACAAACGTATTGTTTAGCATAACGAGCTTAATCGCCAGGTTAAGCAACATTTAATTTGCTACCTCCACCTTAAAAATTAACCTATGGGCATTGTTAAAGGGACTTCATTTCTGGATAAAGATGGAGCCATTTTTTTACGGACTCCACATAGGAAAAAAAAAATTATAGGATAAGTGATAAATGAAACCAAATAAATCGATTTACTATTTTACTCACGAGTAAAGCAAAATTCGGTAAAAATCCATTGAAAATGAAAAGAAAAACGAGGCGGTTCACTAAAAACCATTTTCAGCGGGGTCTGATAGAAAAATAAAATAAAATAAGGGTGGAGAATCACCGAAATAATGATGGCAGATACGCATTTATTTATTTTTGGTTGAGCAGGGAATATTTTTTGGTACATCATATAGCAATTTTAAGAAAATTAAAAATGACTTTCCTCCTTGTTCAAAATTGAAGTCCCTTGAATAATGCCCTAATATATATACAAGTCATTATACGCATATATTTTTTTAGGACATTGCTAGAATGACCGGGTGAGATACTGGTTAAAATGTACGAATGTGTGTAAATATGGAAATCAGGGGGTAGTTTGGTAATTAGGCTGTCGGTCCTCCCTACTTTTTAGTTTGTTGCCACATAAAATAACCGGCTCTTCCTCCGGTTGTTACAGCATTGTCGATTTTTTTATCCAACATTTTTCGCATGATGAACAATATAAAAATTTCAAACAAAGCATGAAAATAGTTGTAGAAAACAATAAATGAAAATCCATCATCATACTTAATATTTTGAAGTTACAAGCTCGGCATAAAAAAAATTCTTAGCCAGGATGAAGCAGATCAGATATTTGTGTTCTTACCTACTTTTAAAATTGGTTATATATAGACAAAGAAAACAATGAACATTTGCTTAATTCACATCTAAGAAAAATGCGGTGCTAGTAAATGTTGCTTAAAAGCCCTTAAACACAAATTTGTAGACAAATGGGGTTTGCCTTATCTAACGACAGTTTATAGATTATGCAGTGGTGGCCACACAACACAGTAAAGGGCGATATGCCAACCTGTGTGTTACACTAATAAATATACAAGAACCAAAAAACCCGACTGGAGCAATTAAATTAAAACTGGACTAATACTGGCATTTGATTGTAGTCAGTTAAGTTCAGTTTGGTTTGTGCAACCGTTCAGTTCGAGTTAGTTTTAGGGTATGCAATTTGCACAGCTAAAACAAAAAAAGATAATTAAAGAAAGTAAAATGCTGAACAATATTCATACTTATTGTCTCACCTCATTACTATTGTTAATCTATTAGGAAATGATTCCCTTATTATGCTCATATTGTTGCTCTTTCATGTCAATGTCAATTTTTTTTTTGGGCATCTGAACATTACAGTATTATAATCTTCTCTTTATATGGTAAACTAAAATAAAAAGTATATCAATGTTTAAACCAAACTGAACTAGGTTTAACTGAATCCTATTCATTTTGGTTTGATCTGGTTCAAATGATCTGCAAAGATTTGAGTAGTTATTTTCTTTCTTTTTTCCACACAAACAAGATAAGCAGGCATATTCAGATGATATTAACAAGTTTAACCTCATAACTTCAAACTAATTATATGTATGTACATGAATAGACTATCATGGCCGATCATGCTTCGCTGTTGCGCTGCTTCAACTCGATTATTTCAAGTAGGTTTCTAAAAAGTTGACAGCAAGGGGTGCTTATATTGGGAGTTGCGTATTTTGAACTGTCGACTACCAAAGTTATAAAGGTTTTAAGGCAGCTCAAGAAAGTAGAGGGTATTTTTAAAACATTGGTCGTTGTTACCCTTAATCGAAATTTGGAACAAGGGTTGCTGAATGCTATAAACCTAAATCTTCGCTGGGATCGGGGGCTCCAGACAATGTCAATAAAAGCATCTCCAATAGCAAAAATTTAATTTAATTCAAAATCCCCGACAGTGAACGGTAATTAGTTTACACTTGTCACATTTGGATTCAATTCATTAAGTTATTTTCTATTAACACCCTTGATGTTCATGTTTATTACAAATTTACAATATGTACCCTATTAATTGGAAAACATAATAATTGTTTGTACAATTGCGCCATTTGGATTTCCTTTTATCAAGCAATTCGCTTCAAATGCACCTAGGATTTAGATCCAATTTTTCTATTTTGTCAAGCTTGTTGGATGAACATGTGCGTGTTTTACATGTCTATGGAACCAGTGAACATTTACACGAAAAATTGACAGTCAAAATTTTGCATCACATTACATTGGACTCTTTATGTTCCATCATCTATTTCAGTAACATAACAGACAGAACATGACACAAGTTGAGCCATAGTGTAATTCAATGATGATAACCCCACGGGGCTGCCCAGTTGGTTTGTTACATAATAAGTCATGGATTTGAGCCTCATAACCAGCAGCTACCGCTACACACACCCTGACACTGACTTGGAGTACGTGTTACGGGTTCGGTGTCATATTCCCTCAGAGTTTACAAGTATATGCTTGGTTCTTTGAGAATATTTTTGAAAAATAATCCAACAGTGATAAAAATATGTAAATATCATTCAAAGTTTGTGCATACTGAATGTTACTAGTACACTTTCATAAAGAAAGATATTTCAAAATAAAAGAGAATTCTACCAAAGCTTGTGCATACTGAATGTTACTAGTACACTTTCATAAAGAAAGATATTTCAAAATAAAAGAGAATTCTACCAAAGCTCGATATGGTCACTTTAGGAGCTTATCATAGGATATGCCATAACTGTCTGGTTTTTATTACTCCAGAAATTTGAGCAACAAATTGGATAACCCAACTTACAACACTTTACTTGATCTTCTAACTTTCATATAGCATGCATGACACGTTAGTTTGATATTTGATACTTGATAATTAGAGATACTATATCTCATTTTATTTTTACATAGATCGATACCAATGCCCGTTCATTGCGCATGCATATAATCCGCTACCATTAATTCCACAACTACCCATTAAAGAATGTAATAGGACAAATATACCCTTAATTAAACACAACGTAACGATTACAATTTCAGAAGCACAATTATTTTAAGAAAGTGCAAAAAAAACTTCACACCCAAAATGTATACGCTATAGAAGTAGTGTAACTCTCAATTTTGACGTTTTATTTGACTTCCAAGTTGGAGGCATTCAGTGACATTCAATCTGAAGATGTTTTATTTGACTTCATTTTGGAGGCATTTGTTTGACTTCCAAATTTAGCCATATAACATAACAAATCATCAACAATTTTGGCCATTCATTTTAACATATCTTTAAGTACAAATCTAATCTCCTACCAACTTTTCATGGTCTTTAAAAATGTCCACAGGTTCTCAAACTTCAATTTTTGCATGAAACTGTTATTTACAAAAAGGATGATGTTATAACACACATATTTTCAGTTGTTGAAGAGTTCATTCAAGAACATTTAGAAAAGGTTTTACTTTCCCATATATTAGCTCAAACCTTCAATGGCTTTGAACTCATTTATCTAACCAATTTTGAGCTTATTTTACCCATTTCGACGACAATATATGAAATAATATAAAAATATGGCAACACTTAAAGACTAAATGAACCAAACTAGTTAAACCTAACAACTTTATGCTATACCAATGTAGAGAAAATGAAGAATCTCAAAGCATTACCTGGACTATGACGTCAACAGCTTTATAAGCTGCATCTACTGGACCTTCTCCCACAGAACATGCGACCCTCTCTTCATTGTTCGCATTTAAAAGTTTCACAGTTGCCGTAGAGAGACCAAGTGTTCCACATGTAACCTGTAATTCTAATCAATTTCAAGTGAATCAAAGATAATTCAACGCTGACGCTATATCCCAATGGCTATGTCTAGGACATGCTAGAGACAGTAACATATTACAAATCATGCTAGGCATACCAAAATGGATGGAGCATGCATTCCTACATAAATGATATACTGGCAAATTATGCACATGGAATTATTTAATGCATTCAAATGGATGAAAGTGGAAGATTAAAACATTATCGTGCAGTATTTTAATTTTATTTGCACAACAGTATGAGCATATGGGTATTCACCAAAGTTTGAGATCTCGATTTCAGTCTCGGTTTTGATCTTTTGTAATTTTAGAAATTTCAATCTAATTCGTAAATTTCGGCAATTTCGGTTTTAGTTTCGGATTTCGTTGTTTATGTTTCATATAATTACACATGTACTTGCTTGATTGTTTCAAAAAAAATTGTATAATTTATCTTTTATTACAAAAATAAGATATAAACTAATAATATTGATCAATTATAAATATTTTCCCATTAAAAACGTTCATTCATTACTTTGGTTTCAACTTTTTTGTGTTACACCCAAGGTTCGAGAACTCGGTTTTGGTCTCGGTTTCGGTAATTTGAAATTTTACTGATTTCGGTCAATTTCGGAAATTTCGGAAGTTTCGGTTTATGTTTCGGTTTCGGTCATTATATCGGATTTTTGTATTTTTAATGAAAAAATAATAATAATTGTTGCAAACTTATATACAAATATAGTCTATAAAAAGACAATGATGCAATATATAACATAAGTCCGTGACGTGTTTTCTATAACAATACAAGTCAAAGGCACAAGTCCAACAATACAAGTCCACTTAAGTTCCTATAATTTCTGATCAAATTGAAATTGAAAAGGAAGTAGCCCACATAACATTTCTATTTTAATTAACTTCCAGCCCATCTAATAATCTTCAGCACATTAGTCTTCAGCCCATTTTCAATTCCATTTCAACTTTTCTTAACCCTAGTTTTGCTGTTGCTGCTCATTCATACGAAACAAAAGAAACAAAAAACGACATCAGATCAAACCGAATAAAGATTTCTTACATGCGATGTTCAAATTTGGTCGAATCTCCTCTACAATGAATTTGGTAGACGCCCCTCTCCTCGACTTTTGTCAAAGGTCGGTGATGCTTGAATTTCCTCTGCTCGAGAATTTTTTCGAAGCACCTCTGCTTGAATTTCTTACATGTGAGGTTTTTGTCGCTTATCTTCTCTTCCTCTTGCTACAACAACTCCGATTTTTTTTATCTTTTTTTTTTAAAAACAGGACGGCCCGTCCCGCCTTCGGCCGGAACCGATTTGAGATGGTCGGAATCTCGTGATTCCGGCCGAAACCTCACACCATGGTTACACCATTAATATATTTTGTGATTTAGTATGTTTCCTTAAGCTAAAATTTTGAATATTCATATATTTGAAACTCAATCTAATTCTTTTTTGAGTTTATTCTATAAATTTTGAAGCTCAATACTTATTTTACCGAATCGGAGTTTCGATTTGATTTTGTTTCCTGCTGGAACCTAAATGGAACAATCGGAATCTCGGTGTTTTGGCTGAAACCTCAAACCTTGGTATTCATTGCCTACAGTACCAACTTATTGGTATTGAGGACAAGATAATGGTGACCATTATTTATAAAAATCTTATGATTTGGACAGGATTCAAATCGAATCTATCCAAATATGATCTGATTCCCAAATTCCAATGAAAAGCACAAAAATTATAGAAGAAACGAAAGAGAATGCCTCTATATTAGATGTCAGAGTTTGGATGTGTGCACTGTATGACATTTGAACTCCCTCTTCGATTCTTACATTGGTTGAAATGTCATCTTAAAAATTTTCAATTAATCGTTATAATTCAATCCACAACCCTAAAGTTTTGAAACAGGGCTTCATAAATATTATCAGCAATTGATCTTGCTTCAATTGAGCGGAAAATAGCAAAGTTGATTAACCATTGTAATATGACACATGCATTACCCATGGTGTAAATAAATAATAGGTTGAAAATTTCACCTGCAGATCTTTTAGTGACCATACAACTTTAGGCTGAAACAATTCATTTGTGATTAGCGCTTCAATGTCATCATCAGTTATACGCTGCATCAGATTTGAAAATTTTAAGAGGATACCCATAATGTGAAATAACATAATTGCTTCAGGTATGATGAATTCAGTCGTATATAAGGTAAACAGAAATGTACATCAGCTATAATTGTACGGTATGCATATGATACGTTTTGTAAGACTAAAATTATTTCAGTATGCTGTTGACAAGAAACCCGTTCAAATTTTCAATCATGTTTTATCACGCAAACAAAACAAAAATGGAATCTGAACGTTTTTATAGACAGTGAATTTGCTAGCCCGAAAAAAGTCAACCGCTGTTCAAACTTAAATTATGATTAAGCTCTACTGACATACACTAGTACTATTATGTATTGTTGTCATCGTTGTCTTGATTCTAATTATTTTCCTAGCATAGATGTCTTTCAGACAAGTTACCTTCTTTTTTTCTGCTACTTCTTTGAAGCGCTTGAAAACATCGTCAAGCTCCTGTCCATCTATATCATATCCTAGCTAAAATACACAAATAAATAAACCTGAACAAGTTATACATACTACACAGCAATAAATAATAAGTTACTGAACTGTACAACCACAATAAACTTTACCTCCACAAGCTTAGATTTCAAGGCATGTCGACCACTGCAGGATAAAACATTAGATGATGTATTATTTCAATAGAAAAAAAATGAAAACTTAAAGTATATAGAGTTTTATGGGAAATTAATGGCAAATATCAATATATTGCAAACAAGGATCGGAATTGTCCTATTTTAAATAAATAAATACAGAATCTAGAAATAAGCAGCACTAGCTTCTATACCCACTTAATGATTCATAAATTAACCAGTTTACTTAAAAGAATACTGATCTTGAATTGAACGATTCAAGTGAGCGTTTTTTTTTTCTTTTCTTAAACTGAGTAGTAACAGATAGGTGTCTGTCTGCAGGTCTTATTGAAAACAATACAGAGCGGTAACTGATAAGTGATCAATATACCATGGAAGTAGGTTGCACGACACATATCAGTGCATGACCAAAGGGTATTGCTTTTGACAATATTGATTTAATAAGGGGTATTATCGAATTTACATAACTTTTGTTAAGATAACTACAGTTTTATGGAATCTTTGTCCAGCATTTCAACATAACTGCATCAAAAAGTTCAAAATACTAGATAAGAGTAAAATTTTGATTTACCTGGTCTGAATTGTCAGTGTCAATAGTAACTTTGAAAAAGATTGTCAGTAATAACTTTGAAAAACAAAATTATTAGAAACATTGATCAAATTTGTTAATAGTAATTTTGAAGAATATGTCAATGGTAACTTAGAAAAAACTGTCAATGGCAACTTCGAAAAATAGTTAAAGCGACTTTAGTATCTGATCCTTCTATTATGTACGTTGTTTACATGTGTAAAAATGATGTCAATGGTTAAATTAAAAGAAACTTCTGTAAAACACTCCTTTTAAGTTTCAAATACACCGTCGTCCCTTCTCAAAAACATGTATAGAAAACACCTCAGTTTTTAGTTTCAGCTAGACTGCAAAGTTTTACATTAAAAATTTTAAATTTTTAAAAAATATACATTTTTGTTCCCAGAAACCTGCAATTAAATTTAGATTTGATTTTCAAATCAAACGGGAAAAAAATTGTTAAAAAAAAATTAAAAGGTGTAATTTAAAACATGTTTTTGAGAAGAGTTTTTCGTGTATCGAACTTGAAAATAAGGGACGCATCATAATAATGATCATAAAAGAAATATTTAATGTTTACTTATAATTCTAGTACACTAGCAGAAAATAGAATTGCATCTAATGACAATTATATTAACAATAAACCCAAGAGATTGTGAACAAATTAGAAGCACTTCAGACCTAAGTTTTCCAAGCACGATGCCAGATTCATTGGACCGAGACAATCCAATATCATCAGGTGACATAATTTCATATGTCCCTTTAAATTTAAGCATTCCATCCTACAATTAAGCAAATAAGAAATCTATCATGAGCAAAAGCAACTTTAGTAAAATATTTAAGATGGTGACGGGAGAAAAAGGGAACAATCGAGTTTTTTCTAATAAAAAATGACTAAACATTAAAATAAAACAGTGAAGGCAGAGTTAAGATAACTTGAAAAATGAAATCCTGATGCTTTGTGAAAGCAATTAAACATGTTTATAGCAAATACCTGTACTTTTTTATATTGGTTTTATACATGGGAAATTCTATTCAAACACAACATAATGACCAAGATTTGACACAGTTAACCTGGATGGTTAGATTTCGCCTTTATTTCCACCTACTATGTAAAGACAAAAAAAAACAATCAAGATTTATCCTGTCAAATCCTCTGTTTTATTTTGTGCCCCAATTGCCACTCCCTTCATATATATAGTCTTGGCTGCAAATTGTTAGAACCATGCTCAATGAAACAATTATCATATGTTAGAAGAATAGATCAATATACCTACCAGCACATTATGTGCATCAGTTGCACTGACCTAAGAAAGTGTCCAAGAGGCTAATATATGTACTTTGTTTTCAAAAAGGTCATGGATAAACGAATCGTCCTATTTAAAATTTGAGCAAATACTCTATTTCCGTGTGTGTAGAGAGAGAGAGCTAGAATCCCCAGCCCTCCTTATTTAGCACCATCACCTAGCCCCCTGATTTCAGCCAGACGTTTATATTTAAATATTTGGCTTTTCTCTCTCCTCTCACATGTGCTAAATATTTAAATATAAACATGTGGCTAAAATCAGGGGGCTAGGTGATAGTACTAAATAAGGAGGGCTGGGGATCCTAGCTCATACATACATACATATGTATGTATTTATTTATTTTAGTATCGAACTTGAAACAAAATCAGGTAATGCATAATATTAAAGTGTTGGCTTCTACATCCTGAATATGTTTCACATATTTTTAAGTAAAGATCCATATTTTTATAAGAACTGTTGAAGTGTCGTGCTCCATTCCTATAAACGAGGGGCTATCTAATTTAATACCTGGTGAATCCCACTTTCGTGGGCAAAAGCATTTGCACCAACAATAGCTTTATGTGGCTGCACGTACAATCCAGTATATTCTGCCACCTAACAATTAGGTAGTTAAATAAAAAACCATCTTTACGAATGATTCGCATGCTATTGAATTAAACTAGGTAAGTATACCATCTTGCTAGCCATAGAAATGTGTTCTGTGTTGATCCCTGTGTAAAGCTTTCCCATTTGCTCTGGTCGGCATTGTATGGTCATAACGACCTGCAAACGATAAATCAACAATAATGTTAATCAAGTCTCCTTTTTTCCTTTTTCTTTTTTTTAAAAAGTTATGTGATATATATACTATATTTATGTTTAGGGGTTTTCTTTCTTAGGTTCTTGTTTTCAAAGTCATCGTACAATGGAAACTGGTAAGAAATAAAGAAAGTATATATTCAATCAAGTCCCTATTTTTATTTTTATCTTAAAAGAACTTATTTACCTATTTATTCTTCTTTAACATTTTTTTTTTTACAATCCAGATAAAATCAATTTTAAAGATTAAGTTGCATTTCCAAATCAAAATATGGTGGTCAAATAATAATTTAACAAAAAGACAGTTCCATACTGTCAATTTTTTTTCTAATCATTTACTTCCCAAACCACATTTGGCTGATTCAAAAATATAATTAGTCTTATAAAGAAGAAAGATGCTGCTAAATTTATATTAAATCTAGCAATGGATACGCGAAAAATCTGAAATCTGTCTGCATTGATATCCAAAAAAGGAATGAGTATCCGTCATCCGGAAAAACGAATACGGATGCAGATAAGCCGGTCCGCATCCGAAAATTATCCGTTCGGTTTTTGTCAAGATTATAGTTTATATTATGTGTATTTTGGTATAATGAATGATATGTACTTATTGTTCTATTAAATTAATAGTTCAAATTATATGCATATTGACTGCTCAAAACTGTTTATTATCAGCATATTCATTTATATTTCATACATTCTTAATCGATGGGATTGAAGAAGTTTTATGTTAAACCAAAAAATTTCATTTATGATTTCCACATCCATCCATATCCGCGTCGAAGGATGCAGACATCCAATATCCGAAGATAATTTCAGATGCAGAGGTAGATGCGGATATGCCTCTATACGCATCCGAATATCCATTGTCCGGCCTACTTTATTCATAGAACAACATACAAATCAACTAAGTACATTAACTGGTTTATTTGAGTAATTAATGTACAAACTATCATCTAATGGATGCAAAGTCTTATTGGTTTTTATAGCATGCTTAAATCATCTGCATAGAGATATATAGCATTATCAAATAGTTATTTAATATTCACCAGTACATGGTATATTCAACCTTTATCAGCAAGTGACAACTCAGAAAATCATTCACAAATATCATATTTCTTCTGTACAATATAACATATAAATATCTTTTTTACGAATATTTTCTTTATGTTTAAACTTAAAAGTTCGATGATATATTTTCAAAAATATACCTGCAACAGACATACGAAGTACATTCCATGTTCAGATTAATAATTGTTATTGTTCTATTGTTGACCATATCCAACTTAAGCAATCTCTGGAAACTATAACAATTGTCGAATTGTACATTATGCCAGAAAAAAAGTAGTGTACATCTGAAGGTAATAATTGAATCGAAACTGAAACCAGTGTTATATAATTAATCATGTAAACATGAAAATAAGTTTGGGGTTATTAGTTGAAAAGGCAGAATCAAAATTTCGAGTAGGATAAGGAGAAAGAAAAGTGGAAGAACACCAACAGTTATATACAGTTGCCTGTTATTCTTCCACAACTTACTGTGGCAAAATGAGACTATCACAACACTCGTTAAAAACCTTGCACTGAACCTTTAAAATGATTCCAAGGTACCGTCAGCTCTCCCAAATTGTCATAACTATTGTAGATTTTTCAAAATCATCAACTATGATAGTATTACATTATATTTTATATATTACAAATTGACCTGAGATCTCTAAAAACTAATAAAAAATTGATATATTCTGTAAAATTTAAAGCTTATAACATCTTGTAAATACTTATGCAGCTTTAAGAATTTAAAACTACATAAGCTTTTTGAAATATATGGAAAACTCTAGGCTGTTCAAAAGATCGCAACTTTTAAGCTCTCAACATACCTCTTCCAATGAAGCATTTCCAGCTCTTTCACCAATACCATTGATAGTGGACTCTAGCTGCCTTGCTCCAGCACAGGCTCCCTAAGATAATACATCCATATGGTGTCAGCATGCATATACATAAGCACAAAACCTGTAAAACTCTTGAACACAACTGATAAGGTAGTAAATTGCATCTAGTACTTCGACTTTAAGTGGTTAATAAACTTAAATACACTAAATTTAGCAGATTCAAGAAGGAATGCCCTAAAATTGTAGAATGCAAAATTTAAGTTTGAATGCCTAAAAATTAATTAAGGCGTATAACTGAATGAAAACTCAGTGTAGTTCACCATTAAATTAATTCAAACGAGTTCAGATACAAACTGATAATGTGTTGGCAGTTGCAAGGCCCAGATCATTTTGGCAATGCGTTGAAATGATCACATCATCTATCCCACGTGTGTTGGCCTTTATATCAGCAATCAATTGACCAAATTCAGGAGGAAGCGTATAACCAACTGTGTCTGGTATATTCAGTGTTGTTGCTCCTGCTTTAATAACTTCTTCAAGAATATGGTATAGAAATTCTCTGTCCGACCTGGTCAAAAGCAAAAGTTCTGAATTACATCAACATTTAAAAATAAAAACTTATAGAGGTCCATTCAGCTATAGCTATTTTGAAACCTTGGAGAAAAAAAATTCAAAATCAATATGTAAAAATAATCCAACAGAAATTTTATTCGCTCGATGTAGTCTTAGTATAACTTAACTAATGTATAACCAATGATTTTGTTGACTCAATTCATCGATATTGAATTCCAAAATCGATTTTCTTTAAGTTCCATAAATATATGGAAATTTTGTAAGTTTAGGCCACTTTTGAAAACTTATCACACATTTAAGCCAGTTTCAAAACTATTTACAAATTTAGACCACTTATGTCCATGTCAGTGTCGCGCTGGCAAAAATGTTGTGACTACAATTGAAACGTTGGCAGTAAATTTAAAATATATATATACTGACAACATTTCAAAAGACAACGGTATGTTACAAATTCAGATACCGTGCATTTTTAAATGTCACCTGCTTTCTGCATGTATATAAATTTGTAACATACTGACACTTTTTGAAAAGACACCAGTATATAAATTTGTAAACATACTGCCGTCTGTTGATATGTCATCGGTATTTTTTTTTAAGAAATATACTGTCCATGCCAGCGTGGCTTTGATATGGCCAAATGTGGCCTATATTTGTAGATAGTTCTGAAACTGGCCTAGTTGCGTGATAAGTTTTCAAATTGACCTAATTGCGTGAATATATCTGTTCCAAACAATAGTTCCTGTTGATTGAACCACTGGCAATAAAATCCAACTGCTCATACATGCACTATCAGAATTTTAAGGACTTGCTAAAAACAGTGATAAGAAAATACCTTCCTGCGTCTTCAGGACTAAACTCGATATCCACACAGCCTAAACCCCTCGCATAAGCAACCATCTCCCTTGCCGTGTTCACCACCTCCTCTCTACTCATCTTAAGCTTATGTACCAAATGTATTTCACTGGTAGCAATAAAGGTATGAATCCTTGGCCTCTTTGCATACTTAACCGCCTCCCAAGCCTTATCAATATCCGCCTTCCTACACCTTGCTAAGCCGCAAATAACAGGACAGTACCCAAACTGATCCTGCTGGTTTCCAACTTCTTTAGCAATCATCTTGACAGCTTCCAAATCATCAGGAGAAGACGCGGGAAACCCAGCTTCAATGATATCAACACCCAGCTTAAAAAGCTGCCTAGCTACGGCAATCTTTTCAGAAGAAGTCATGGTAGCTCCAGGAGACTGCTCGCCGTCGCGCAGAGTGGTGTCGAAGATTCGGACGTAATTGGGGTCGGGAATGTGGTTGGGCATGTACGGCGGGCGCGGCCGAGAACTGAGCGCGCATTTCGTGATTCTTCTGGAAACGAGTGTTGGAGATGAGTGGAAGTGGTTAGGGTTTTTGAAGGAAGAGGGAAATGGTTTGAAAGAAGTGATTAAGTTGTTGGATTTTGGGCTAGGGTTTGTTGAAGAGGGGAAGACGGACTCTTTGGTGAAGAAAGGAGGTCTGGATACGCAGAAAGAAAGAGACATCAGTGTGCGGTTGAATGGCGGCTGATTTTGAACAGACGGAGGTGGATTTTTAGTATTATTATTAGGTCTCTCAGTTAAGAATTGAACCAGGTTGGCACTGGTGAATTCTAGTTGTATGATAAAGATAGTCTACGACTATATACACCCCAGTTTGTTCTTTCCAACACCATGATGTGGTGGTCAGAAGCACAAAACGGAATGCATTTAGCGTCACACCCTCCGATGAAGCTAAATGCACCACGTTTTATGTTTTTGACCACCATAGCATGGCGTTGGAAAGAACAAACACGGATACATATAGCAGCACACTAAATATATCAAATATCTGGAGTTTCTTTTTTTTGCATGTGCGCCTTTTCCATATTGTGCTTATCCAATTTGGTAGGTCGGTTTACTTTTCTCCCACTATCCATTGGCTCATAATGCACATGTTCCTAAATGTTGTCTTGTAAAGATTACCCAATAGTATTATTTTTATTTTATTTAAGATTACACAATAGTCCATTTTACAAGAGGGGCAAATTTTACAGAACTCCACCCAAAAAAAATGTCATTGACACTTTACCAAATAAAACGATTTACATAAAGCAAATTGAGTTAAAGCAATAGTAAAGACTTCCCAATAACTCTTTATGTTGTTTCCACTTTGAATAATTCATATGAATTCTCCGTTGAAAAATGTGTCATGCGATAGAATATATCATAATGGTTCAATTTTATAAGATTAACAGGGTATACATCGATTTATCTCCAACCAAAGACAGGGTCTAAAAGATGTCTTAGGGTAGAAAAATATATCTAAAAGTTGTTTAAAATTCATAGGTAGTAGGAACAATGTTAGTGGATTAAATTCTATAAAAAGTTGATTAATTTGCTTATGATTAGTTGGGTATCTGTACATTTGTAGAATATATGATTAGAGGTTCAAGGAATATGTCGTGGAAAAAGCACATGTTAACATTGTTGAAATAATGTCACGTGTTATTAAATGTTGTGTTATACATAGTACACAATAGTATAATATCATATTGTGCTAATGTTAAAGATATAGAAGAGATAGATGAGCACATTATATGGTGAAACAAATATGGTGAGTAAGTATAAAATTAATTCAAAGAATGAGAGAATACGATGTGCCTTAAGCAAGAGGCATCATTACATTCTATATTGTATAAAGTTGGTCCTATTTCAGTTAATTATCCTTTTTCTTCTAATTTTAAGATTAAAATCTCCTTATTTTCATATATATATATAAAACTTTCAACCTTCCTAATTTCTAGGTTTATGTTTTGCCCTTTTTTGTACAAAACTCAAGCCGCCATCTCTTTATTAACATTTCCTTTTTCACTTCTTTTACATTTTATCATTAATTTCAGCATAATCTTGCTAATAAACTTTAATAGGTATTCTATTTTTCTCTCGTGCTTTACTACTCATCTCCTTTCATCCATATTTTCACCAACTCATACTAAGAAATCTCTTATGGTTTCATTCAAACTTTAATTTTTCTCTTTATCAGTCACAATTTCTTATATCATCTTTGGTAACTTTTGGGTTTTGCCTACATGACAATAATGTGTGGTGCAATCTGTTTGAACTGGACCAACCCGCGATGGAGTTAAAGAGTAAATTTCAAAAATTATCCTTTGTTGGATCTTTGTTGGGCCTATGAAATCTAAAGTTTATTTAGACTTATCTAAATTTTCTTTTAAATAAAATTTTTATTTTATTTTATTTGTAAAAAATTTGTTTTGGTGTTATATTTATGTTATATAGTATGACCAATGTATCATATACACATATGTGTGTACGTGCACGTGCAATATATATAGTGTACATGATTTAACATGCACGTATATAAGTGTTGGGATTTACATAGCAACGAACATATTAACCCCTCCATATACATATATGTTATCTTGTATTTTATATATGTGTGTGTGTGCGCGCGCGCGCATGTGTGTGTGCGCATACATACATATATGTGTCTATATATATGTAAAATTTAATGTGATATGAAATTATACTTATATTTATATGACATTATAAAATGGTTATATTTATAAATGCAAATATAAATGATTTCAAATATAAGTTTAAATTCAATATATAGTTTTGCATATGTTTATAATCTTATAAAGTTATTTTGCTAATCAAATGTTTATTTGTATTCAGTAGTAATCAATTAGGTTTAAATAGGTAATTAATAAGAAGAGGAAAAAGTGGAGGTTTAATGAAATAATTATGATTTAAGAAAGTAATAAATGAGAATCAATGAAGAGTGTGTGTATATAAAATCTTATAAAGTTATTTTGATTAATCAAAGGTTCATTTGTATTCAAGTATCAATCAAATAGGTCCAAATAAGCAATTACTAGGAAAAGGAAAGAATGGAGGTTTAATAAAATTAATTAGGATTTAAGAAAGTAATAAAGGAGAATCAATGAAGAGATCTTTCTTCTTACTTTTATTACTCTCTTGTCTTTTCAAATCAGAAAAAAAAATCATCGTCTTAATCTTAAGTAATTAATTGTTTCCTTTTCACCTTTTAATTAATTGTAAACAAAACAGACATATACATATGTATATGTATACAAAACAATTTCATGATATATATATATAATATATATGTATATGTATATGTATGTATGTATATAATTTTATGCTTATTAAATA
Source organism: Allium fistulosum (assembly GCA_030737815.1). Lineage (NCBI taxonomy): Eukaryota > Viridiplantae > Streptophyta > Magnoliopsida > Asparagales > Amaryllidaceae > Allium > Allium fistulosum. Next base: position 847,054,360 of record CM060901.1, read on the forward strand.
TGCATACAAATATGTATTTCATTTAACATACATGTTAGAACAATTTATTATATTACAAATACATACATAGATGTATGTATGCGTATTAAAAATTAGACATATACATAATCAAATAAAGTTGGAATTTCTTTTATTCCAAAATAATAACATATATAAAGGTAAATACATGATCTAACAAATTGTATATACAACCACATGCTTTGCTCTTGTGTAATTAAATTAATTTGTACAAAGTCTCTTTCAAATGTGGTCAGTTTTGAAAAAAAAGGAAAAGAAATTTACTTTTGATTCAGTAGCCAAAATCATATGTCCAAACATATAATATATATACACACACACACACATATATATATACACAAAAGAAATTTGCAATTACGTATAAATACACAATCACATCTCGTGTTGACAACACATACAAATAGAGATTTGTGATAAAACCTTATCTATTTAAACATAAAGCATATGATGATCAAGTGTACAATTATATAAATTTGTAAATATGGATAGATTGTATATAGTTGTTTATTCACATTTCCAATAATAACGTTTACAAAATTCAATAAATATGTGGATCGCAATTTTCAGTACTTTAACTGAACTGCAAAACACACAAAGACAAAACTGCTGCACAGAACATATCTAATTGTTTTTAACTTTTTCATTCACAACAGTCAGAAGCCCTTCATTATAGTAATGCATGAGCAAAAAATATAAGGGAAATACCTCAGGATTAACCAGTAAAAAAATGATCTTAAGCTTGAAAACATCAGTCCAAAAGTTACAAAATTAATTTTTTTTTCTATCTATATTACATCATAACATCCCTCATGTATGAAAAACAAACAAATTACAAAGGCTTAAGATATAATAGTTCAAATCAACTTAAATGAAGCACTTAGGCATCTAAACTCAATTTGTTTTGGTACCACTTTTGTTAAAAGCAGAAAATGACAAATATATTTGGTACCAAAAAAGAAGCTTGGTATTTTTGATGTCTCTCCCAAATGAATATAACAGGTGGTGATCAACAAACCTATAAGATGGACTAAAACTTAAATGCCTGATATATATTACAAGAATGATTTCCAAAAGCAAAATATCCTTGATGAAACAAAAGATAATTGATCTTTTTTCGATTTTTGATTACTTTTGCTATAAACTAGGAGATTGGCTATTTATAAAAATAGTCAAAAAAATAAAAATTCTAGGGTTACGTAAAGATCTGCAACATTTATGACAGATTTCAAAAACATTTCAATTTCATCATACAATAAATCAAAGCCAGTACGCATACCAACCATTCAAGTTTCCCAACATAATTAACAACTTTTTTTCCCATTTGGAAACCAAGCATAATACAAACAAAATCAACTAAAACGCGTCATCCTGTTAGGAGCGCAACCATTACTGCAAGCATGGTGGAGAAGGAGAAAACTGTAAAGGATATTTTGCCGAACACTTGTACACGAGCAGGAGAGGAAGGCAAATAGCACAAACAGTTTGGTTCGAGGTTCTTCCATGGTCACCACCGACGATCCAGGAAGTGAACTGACGAAGCACACCAGCACCAGAACAACCAGCTTGACCTGGCGACTAATTCTGGACCACCAGCTACCTTCAGATCCGCCTACTTGATATGTGCGCATGCACGCTGCACGGGTTTGGGCAAGAGGCCTGAAGTAGATTGAGAGATTGGGTTTTGTGGGCTTAATTCTTGTAATCTGTTAATAATTTTGATGGTGTAATGTTTGATTACATGCCTATTGAACTCTATAAATAGGCATGGGTGATCATTTGTAAATTTATCGGCTTATGAATTAAATATCATTTCTTTTCTTCTTTTATACTCAAAAAACTAACATTGCTTCTTCTGTTCAGCTATTCTTCTTTCTTAATTTTCTTGTATTATCTCTTCACTTACCTTGCTACCCACTATACTTCATTCCTGCAACCCAAATCACCTCCTACCTCCCAGTTACTAGCCTGCAAAGAAACAAGTTCCACCCAACCTCCACATATCTTCCCTTTATGATCACTAGGTCCATGTCAAGAAAACAAGATCATAACAAATTGGTATCAGAGCCATCGAGATCTAGTGAAGAACCTGAACTCGCGGAAGATGTAAATCTCAATAGAACATCTCATCAATCAGCTGAAGAATCAAGACAAGAACAAATCAACCTTAAAACTGCGTTAGTCATCTGGGAGCTTTAAGAAACTTATAAAACACAGCAAGAAACTACCCAAGAACTTAATGTTAAGATTGACAGCATCAGTTAAGTCATCAATGGAATCACAAAAGAATTGAAGGAACTCAAGAACCAAAACCGAACCTCATATGTTCCTCCTGCACAAAGAAACCTATCAAGAAATTTCCTTTTTTCTCCTAATGAAGTATTAAGAAACACTTCTGGTGTCTTAGCTAGTTCTCCAGGCCACACTGCTTCGAATTCCACTCAAACACCAAAACTGTTGCAGAATACCATTATCAAAATTGAGTTTCCTACTTACGATGGAGAAGGCAGTGTGATGGAGTGGATTAGCCAAGTAGAACATCTTTTTCAATATCACAACACCCCAGAAATAGAGAGGGTACCTACTTGTTCATTCCATTTAAAGGGTGAAGCCCACTTGTGGTTTGGGTGGCTTACCAAGAAGGTAAGAAATTATGAGCAGTGGATAATTTTTAAAGAGGAGTTAATTGTGAGGTTTACATCAGAAGATTTACAAAGACCTTATAACGCAATATCCAATATCAAACAAGCCACCACTGTTAGAGCTTATCTCACTAAGTTTGAGGAATTGCAAGGGTTGTGTTATGCTCTACCTGACTAGTTCTTGCTTGAGAAATTCATTGATAGACTTAAAGAAGAGATCAGATTTGATGTTATGGCCCTACATCCTGTGGATTTTAGAGAGGCTGTGAGCTTGGCTAAAGTGTTTAAATGTAAAAGACCGGAAAGAAGAAAAACAAGTTCATTAATTATCAAGAAATCAACTGCCAAATAAAACAAATAAAGAAAGGTATACTGAAAGAAATTCCAAAGAAGCTTTTGTCAAAAGTAAAGGTTTAACCCCTCAAGAAATTATTGATAGAAGGAGAAAGAACCTCTGTTATGGGTGTAATGACAAGTGACACCCCGGTCATGTTTGTAAAAATAAACAAGTATATATCATGGAGGGTGTCATGCCACTGCAAGATGATGAAGAAGGTGTATATCCAGAGGATAACAAGGATGCAGACAACAATAAAATTAATGAGGATCCCACTATACTAGAGGAAAACAAGGAAGAGTCTTCTGCTATCACCCTTAATGCTATGTGCAATATACCTACCTTGTATACCATAAGAGTGCAAGGTCTAATCAATGGCAAACCCATCACTGTTTTGATAGACTTAGGGTCCACCCACGGTTTTATAAATTCTGAATTGTCAAAAAAGCTAAGTCTAAAGGTTCAAGAGACCATGCCATATTTGGTACAGATAGCAAATGGAGAAAAAATACAAGGTCAAGGGATTTGCAAAGAAGTTATTTTCAAATGTCAAGGGTGTACTATGCCTCTAGACTTGTTGGTGATACCATTAGAAGGGTGTCAAAGTGTTCTTGGTGCATAGTGGATGAAGGAATTAGGGGATGTATCCTTTAATTTTGCAAAATTATAAATTAAATTTCAATTCAAAGATAATTCATGTTTGGCAGGGTATTAAAGATAACAGCAAGGTGACTAGTGATAAAGACATATCAAAGGAATGCACAAAGGGTCAGCTTACATTGCTTTTATATTCAAAGGAGCTGCAAGTACCTGCTGCTTGTTCATCCACAAAAAAGTTGCACCCCGAAGTTCAAACCTTACTACAACAAATTCCTTCTGTTACTAATGCTACTCCTCCACTGCCACCAAAGAGAAATTGTGACCATAAAATACCACTCATACCAAATGCCAAGCATGTTTGCATCCGACCTTACAAGCACTCCTACTATGTAAAAATTGAATTGGAAAGGCTTATCAAGGAAATGCTAGAATCTGGAATCATCCAACCTAGCACCAACAAATATTCATCACATGTAGTCATGGTTAGAAAGAAAGATGGGACATGGCGAATGTGTATAGATTGCAGGTCACTTAATAACCAAACAATCAAAGATAAGTTTCCAATTCCATTAGTTGATGATTTGCTAGATGAATTACATGGTTCAAATTATTGTACTAAGCTTGATTTGAAGTCTGGTTATCGCCAAATTCGTATGCATACCTCAGATATCCACAAAACTGCCTTTAGAACCCAATAAGGGCATTATGGGTTTATTGTAATGCCCTTTGGACTTTCAAATGCACCCTCAACATTTCAAGCTTTGATGAATGATATTTTTAAATCATATTTAAGGAAATTTTTGTTATTTTTTTTTATGATACCTTAATCTAGAGTCAGACACGGTCTGAGCATATGTGGCATATTAGACTTACTTTGCAGGTTCTGGAAAGCAATCAGTTGGCCATTAAGCTTACAAAATGATCTTTTGCTGAAAATCAAGTCAGGCATGTCATCTCAAAGAATGGTATAGCTGTGGAACCAGATAAGGTTAAGGCAATCAAATAGTGGCCACAACCAAAAAATATTAAGGGGTTGAGAGGTTTTTTTGGGACTCACTGCTATTACAAAAAATTCATAAAAAAATTATGGATCCATAGCCAAGCTTATGACTAATTTACTTAAGAAAAATGCATTTTTATGGAATGACCAAGCTACAAAAGCCTTTGAGACACTGAAGCACTGCTTGATGAATCCACCTGTTCTTAGCATGCCTGAATCCAGCAAAGATTTTATTATTGAATGTGATGCTAGTGGAGTAGGTATTGGGGTTGTGCTAACTCAAGATGGCAAACCCATAGAATACTTGAGTCAAGCATTGAATGGAAAAAACTTATTGTTATCTACTCATGAAAAGGAGCTATTAGCTTTAATTTTGGCTAAAAAAATGGTCCTAGTATTTAATTGGAAGGAGGTTCATCATCAAAACTGATCACCAAAGTTTGAGACACCTACTATCTCAAAGGTCAACTAGGGGCATTCAAGGGAGATGGCTAGCCAAATTACATGGCTTTGATTACAAGGTTGGGTATAGAAAAGGAAGGGAGAATAAGGCTGTAGATTCTCTCTCCAGGTTGCTAGAGGAACAAATATATTGTCATGCAATTTCAACAGTAGAAAATAGTTGGCTGCAACAGTTACAACATCACATGCAAAATTCAAAAGGCTACAAACAATTGATACAACAAACTATTGAAGGAAAAGTCAAGCCAGAGAAATACAAGATAGTGGATAGTATTATTTTTTATAAGGGAAGGATTTATTTGGATTTTCAATGCAAGGAAATGATAAAAAATGTACTCACTGAGTATCATTCAACTCCGCTGGGTGGCCGTGCAGGAGTTAAAAAGATCGATCACAAACTCAAGCGGGTTTTTCATTGGAAGGGAATGAAGGCAAATACATAAGCTTATATAAGAGAATGTGATACATGTCAAAGAAACAAACATGAAAATGTCCCAATACCCGGTCTACTACAACCTCTTCCCATCCCTGATAGAATTTGGAGTGACATTTCAATGGATTTCATTGTAGGTCTACCCAAAAGTCATAAATATACGGTTATATATGTAGTGGTTGATCGACTTTCCAAGTATTTACATTTCTTTCCTCTACAACACCCTTATATAACAAAGGATATAGCCAGAATATTCTTCAATAGGGTATTCAAGTCCATGGCATGCCAAAAAATATAGTGAGTGATAGAGATGCAATTTTTACAAGTGCTTTTTGGCAAGAACTCTTCAGATTGCAAGGCTGTTCTTGAGCTTAAGCTCGGCATATCACCCACAATCAAATGGTCAAATAGAGGAAATAAACAAAATACTTGAAGGGAGTACCTCAGATGCTTTGTATGTCATAAGCCTCATGAATGGTCTCAGTGGTTAACGGTGGCTGGATTTTGGTATAACACAAGTTGGCAAAGTTTTATAAATACAACACCATTTACTGCTGTTTATGGCATCCTACCTCCCACACTCTTAACTTATGTTCCAAACACTGCTAAAATTCCTCAAGTTGAACAGGAGTTATATTCGCGTGATGTGGTTTTACAACTGCTTAAAGATAACCTAACCTTGAACTAAGAGAGAATGAAGAGGTATGTTGATCTTACGAGGACTGAGAGGCAGTTTAAAGAGGGAGATTGGGTATATTTAAAACTCCAACCATATAGACAATTCACTACCAGTAACCTTAAAACCACCAAGGTTGCCTACAAGCTTGAACTACCACCAGCAGTAAGAATACACCCGGTGTTTCATGTTTCACAACTCAAGAAGAAGGTAGGTAGAAATATAATCATTCAACATGAAGCACCTATTTTTTCTGAAGAAGTTGTTGATGAGACAGAGTTAATATTGGATAGAAGGATGGTGCCGAAACATAATCGAGCTATCACTCGGGTCTTAGTAAAATGGAAGCAAAAATCCGAAGACGAGTCGACATGGGAAGACTATTGGGAATTAATCAAACGATTTTCGGTGTTTGACCTTAAGACAAGGTCAAATTTTGAAGTGGGAGGGAATGTTAGGAGCGCAACCATTACTGCAAACATTGTGGAGAAGGAGAAAACCGTAAAGGACATTTCGTCGAACACTTGTACACGAGCAGGAGAGGAAGGCAATAACGTAATCAGTTTGGTTCGAGGTCCTTCCATGGTCGCCACCGATGATCCAGGAAGTGAACCTACGAAGCACCAGCACCAAGACAACCAGCTTGACCTGGCGACTAATTCTGGACCACCAGCTACCTTCAGATCTGCCAACTTGATGTGTGAACGTGCACGGGTGTAACGACCCGTATTTTTAACTATTTTGAATTATTAAATTTAATGTGGTTATTGGATAAAAATGGTTAGAAATAAAATTTAATAATTTATTAATGTAGTTATTGACTATGAACTTGGATAAAACCTTGAAATAAACAATTTCGGAAATTTAGGAATTATTAAATTGAAATAAAATTACAATCAATAGTTAGAATTAGATCATAAGTGTTGAATTATTTAGGTGAAAATAATTATCGATAACTAAATTAATTTGGAAATTTATGATTGTTAATATAATTTATTGCATAATTAAATTGTTTAAACTTAATATTGAAAATTATTTGAATAATTGAATTTTGGATTTAATTTGATTGAAATGATATCGGAAATTGATTTAAATTTTATTTAAACAACAATGAAGATTGTTAACATTTAAAATTGGATTTTTAAGTGAATAAACATAGATTTGAAATTTTATATTTTAATTAACGTGTAAAAGTAACCATTTTGTCCACTGTCTCGGATTTCGATGAAACTAGTTTCATCGGATCCGTAATTATGAATTATTGTAGGATTTCAAGTTTCGTAGCGATCAGACTTGTCGTTTGGCCGTGCAAGCTTGAAACGCGTATTTCAAAATTTAATTAAAATAATTGATTTTGAAAAGTTATCTTCTTCATACGATCGAATTAGGCCTCGAAACTAGTTCCATTGCGTTCGGAATAGGGGTAAAACATTAGGAATGCTATGTGGCACGCTTCGTTTGGAACTCGAGAATTTCAGGCGTTTACGAGCGAGATATTTTCAAACTAATTTTATATTTATTCTCTTCCTCGACCATTTCGAACGCATCCAGCCCAAGCTTATTTTCCCCATACTTCACTCTCCCTCTTTCTCTTATCTCATATTTGAATAGATCAAATGAAAAAAAATGGAAAGAAAAAAAAACAACATGTTCGAAGTATTCCGCGTGGATTGCCGAGGAAGAAGCTTGCGCAACGAGGCGGTGCTGTGCTTGGAGCTCGCGTTCGTCTGTTAGGGTTTGGGTTTAGGGTTCAATTTGTGTTCGCGTGCGACCATGGAGACTTGGAGATGATGTTAGCGGTGGCATGTCGTGGTGCTGGGCGCGGCCGTGGCTGTGGAGGTCAATTGCGTTCAATAAAAAAAAAATTATACGAAGAAGAAGGTCGCGTGCGATACAGGGATGCAGTCTTGAGCCTGTTTGCATTGAGGAAGAGGTGAGATTATTTAACTATTTGACTAATTAAGTGTAGATTAAATATTAACTATATCGCTAGTTATTGCTATATTGAATATTGCATATCCTTTTCGTATGAGATCTGTTTCGAGCAAAACGAGTTGCAAGAGATTCGTATCGTCGTTGTCTACAGCGTGGAGTGGACCTGGAATTTATTTGAAGCTGAAAATATTTTCGGTTTCAAATAAAAAGGTGAGTGTTTTATATGCTCACGATTGACTAAAATATTTTTATGTTAGTTATATTGAAATTCTGAAGTGATTTAAATTATTGATTGTTGTTTGGTAAATCTAAATATCATGGAAATCGATATAGGAATTTATATGTTAGAATTTTGAATTAACAGTTAAATTGAAATTAGAATTAACTATTAGTAAAATTCTCGATTGTTGATAATTGGTTAATTGTTGTGAATTATTGATTATTTGGATGATTGATTATGATGGATGAAAATTGGTTGATATTTGAATGATTGGATGTTTATTTATTTTATATATATTCTGTTATCATCCTGTATATTATTTACAGTATATAAAGCTATAAATCGGATTATTTCGAATAAATTAAGAAATAGGTTGAAATGATATATACCTATGACATCATTTTGAGTTGAAATAATATATATCCAACCTTGAATTAAATTGGAATAACTGATTCACTTGGCCATAGGATAGAAAATTATATACGGACACCGGATTGGTTAAATTAAAAGATTTTAAAAATTTTGTTTTGAAATTATTTAAATGATTTGATTTTGAGAAATAAAAATTGGATTTTTGGAAATCAAATTATTTTCGAACTTGAGCTTGAAATGTTGAAATTTGATTACTGGAATTGTTTAAATAATCAAAGTTGATATTTTTAAGTTATAATCGAAATATGATTTGAATTTCAGAAATTGATTTGTTTTAAAAGATTGGACTTTTATTCGAACTTTGAATATTGCTAAGTAAAGTGATATAAAACGATATTTCAAAATTGAGCTCGGAATTGAATTATATTTGAAGATTTGGATCTTAAATTGAATATTGAAGGTTAATTTGATTTAAGTGGTTTGAATAGATATTAAAAAAGAAATCGAACTCGAAATTGATATAAATCGAAATGGGTTAAATTTGAGAACTGAGTGAAATTCAATCATTGAATCGGATAGTTGAAATTGAAATTGAAATTTATTTGGAATTGAAATTGAAATTAATTTGGAATTGAAATTGAAATTAATTTGGGATTGAAATTAAATTGGAATTGAATTGAAATTTATTCAAGTTAGACTTGAAAATGAAATCGATTCGAATTGAAAGCGAAATTGAATTAAATCAAAATTGAATTTATTTGAATTGAAATCGGAATCGAAGTAAAATTCGACTTGAAATCAAAATTGAATCGATTAAATCGAGATGGAATTTGAATTTGATTTGAATTGGAAAATTTGGAAATGGATCAGTTTGACTTTGAAACTATTTTCAAATAAATTATTTTAGTATAAACTGTTTAAAGTCTGTCTTCTTAAATATTCAAATTGTTTGATTCTCAAACTATTTTACTATTTAAACCATTTTCAATACTCCAACTATTTTCTATTAAACTATTTTTAACTATTTAAGCTATTTTAAAACTATTCAAACTATTTTCTTAAAATTCAAACTGGTCAAAGGTGGAATGTTTATATTTAAATCTTGGATTTAAATACGAAATGGGTTAAATTGATGGTATAACCTAAATTGAACTTCGAAACAATTTTGGAAGCGAGATCGAGATATTAGGGAAAAAATGATATGGTATATTTTGAGTAAATATGATGATTTCGAAATGGATTTGATTTTGAAGCGAATATGATATTTTGATATCCAATATGAATCGTTTTCGAAATGTAAAAGAACCAACCGGTGTGTAAAACGATGTTTGGTTGTTAAAGAGACTGGGGCCTCTTATTCACATACTCTCTGTCAATATTGGAACCACTTTTACAACTGTGTACGCGGTGGATGATATCCAAAATGTAGTGGTTGAAATGGTGAACGTTTATTGGAATGAAGTAAGGGAACAATGATGGATAGCCTTGACACTTGTGTCATAATTAAAATGACTAAAACATGAGCCTATGTTTGGCCAATGAGGTTAGCTACCTTTAGCGACGTTGATCCCTCGTATTACTATTGTGATTTCGTACTCGATGGGTGCACCTTTTTGTTTGGATTGATGGTCGCGGTCGGCCACGGATGGGCTATGACCAGCCATAAAGGGTAAATTGGTAGAATCCTACCTTGGGCATTTCCTCACGTGCCTTGTCATACTTATCCTTATACGAGCCCATTACGACTTTGGTTTAGTATTGTACCTATAGGGGACTCACTGGCTACCGACGTTACTGGTTGTATTACAGGACCTGCATAGACTACATGCTATAAAAATGTGTTAAGGTGGATCAATGTAAAGCCTTAACGCTATTTTGATATTTATTTTACTGATAGACATTACCTATTATAGCGTATACTATTATATATAAATAGTTTAACGGATCCTTAGGAGATGGAAAATCCCATAACATCTCTTAAGTTATTGCACGCATGTTATATACTGGATAGGAGATGAGAAATCCCATAAACATCTCCTATGTTGTTACACTCATATTTCGTGATATCGATTTGACTTACATAGGAGTATTTTAGTCCTGACTCGAGTGTTTTGTTTTTCATTACGCTCGGGTCAGCCCTGAGTTTTTCAGTGCATTGAAGATCGTTTTCTGGAGGACGAAGACGAAGTTTTGGTATATTATTACTATTATTATTCTCTGCGTCATGTTGTTCTGCTGCATTATTTATTTATCACTGATGTATATATATAACTCTGATAAATGTTGTCTAAATTATAATCGGATGTATAATATAAACAGCTTTATGAACTGTTTATTTGATTATTATATTTTGTCGTTCCGTTGTGAGATTCTGTGTTTGTTTTCTTCTTCTTTCCTTATTTTTCTTAATTTTCCCCATTGATTATCTACATTCCGGATTGTTTAAGTTGGACATGTGTGGACTATTGTCGATTTAAACCTTCTGAAATGTGGGTCGTCACAACAGGTTTGGGCAAGAGGCCTGAAGTAGATTGAGAGATTGGGTTTTGTGGGCTTAATTCTTGTAGTCTGTTAATAATTTTGATAGTGTAATGTTTGAACTACATGCCTAGTGAACTCTATAAAATAGGCATGGGTGATCATTTGTAAATTTATCGGCTTATGAATTAAATATCATTTCTCTTCTTCTTTTATACTCAAAAACCTGACATTGCTTCTTATGTTCAACTATTCTTCTTTCTTAATTTTCTTGTATTATCTCTTAACTTACCTTGCTACCTGCTACACTTCATTCCTGCAACCCAAATAACTTCCTACCTCCCAATTACTAGCCTACAAAGAAACAAGTTCAAACTACCCAACCTCCACTTATCTTCCCTTTATGATCACTAGGTCCATGTCAAGAAAACAAGTTCATAACACATCCACGGAAATCAAATGTTTTGAACAGCAAAGTTTTATAATTTTACAAGGAAGACAACAAAGAGTAGAATTTTGGTACCATGCGTTTGAGAATAAGAAAATGGGTTTTTTCTGGAGGAAGGCGGTGGCAGTTTCGAAAATAATTAAGAGGGTTTACAGCATGAAAGAAATTCGAATATAAAGGAATTCTTTTGTTATTAGGCGGGCTATTTCTGAATGGGCTGTACATTGTAAGCCCGACTTTTATTGTTGAGTATTAGGACGAACACCAAGCCACTTCCTTCATGCATGAATTGTTTTTCTACAAATTCTATATACTTAACACATCCAAGAGAAAATGATTTACATAAATATTTAGTTATATTTCTACGTTATAATCATGTGTAGTAGAAATTTTAATTGCTTGATCTTATTTTTAAGTGATATTAATATTTGATATATCTGTAGAGGGACGTTTTTGGTAGTTCACGTTGATACCAAAAAAGTGTGACACTAAAGGTATTACAACTATTATTAAAGATTAAAGATATATATTCCTGCAAATACGGGAATAAATAAAATGAGTATTGTTGTGCGAGATAAACCGGATTTCAGGACCGTTGATTTGCAAGTTTTGATTTATGGGAAATAAATTTCGTGATTCTTGCAGAAATGGGTATTATAGATGATTGGAAGTGGTTAGGGTTTTTTGAAGGAAAAGGAAATGGTTTGAACGAAGTGATGAAGTTGTGGGATTTAGGGCTAGAGTTTGTTGAAAAGGGGAAGTTGGACTCTTTGGTGAAGAAGGGAGGTCCGAATATGCAGAAAGAATGAGTGTGCGGTTGAATGGCAGCTGATTTTGAATAGACGAATGTGGATTTTTTGTATTATTATTATTAGGTCTCTCAGCTTAAGAGCAAGGAAAATAGGATTTGATCAGTGCGATAACTCATTTTCATGTGCACCTTCTTTATTGTGCTTATCCAGTTTGGTAGGTCGATGTACTTTTCTCTATTGTCCATTGACTCGTATAGCACATGTTCATACAAGTTGTCTCATAAAGATTACCAATAGTATTATTTCTTATTTTATTTAAGATTACACAACAGTCCGTTTTATAAGAGGGGCAAATTTTATAGAACTCCACCCAGAAAAAATGTCTTTTGATCGAAAGGGCGTATTTTATGATCTATTTATTTTATAGGTCTGTTATTACACATAAATTAAGGCTCTTATATTTAATAAAGTACTTTAAACATTTTGATAGTTAATGATTATGACAATTCTTAATTTGAAAGAGATCCACTTATTATGTTAAGTAGATATTTTTACATTTAAAAAAGTAAATTAAAATCCGCCATCATATTTCACAAAAAAATCTTATTTTTTCATTAATTATACATCAAAATCGATAAATATATGTATCATAATAGTTATATACATGCATAAGAACTCTTTTGATAGTTTGACGATTATGACAATGCTTAATGTGAAACGGATCCACTTATTAATAAGTAGATATTTTCACATTTAAAAAATAAATTAGAATCCCCCATCACATTTCACCAAAAAATTCAATTTTTTCCGTTAATTATACCGCAAAATTGATAAATATATGTATCGTAATATCTATATGCATACATAAGAACCCTTATGTACATGTATTGAAACTAATGCCCCCCCCCCACACATATGTATGTATACGCATGTACATATAAAGTTCTATAAATATCGGTATCATAAATGAAAAATTAGTTTAGTGTATCAAAAGTCTTTTAAAGCTAAGCATAGCTTTATATTCAAATCAAAATTGCTAACATGTATCAAAACTTATGTGTGTGTACACACACATTCATACGTACATATGTGTGTTTTTTTATCAAAGTTGATACATACATACATCTATATATAATGAGGATACCTCCATTTGAAGCTTTTGCAATTACTAAAATGTCCTTTTCACTTTCTTTGTATGGCAAGGATATTATTGTCATTACGTTGTCCACGTTCACAATTACAATACTACTTCGTTGCATAACATGAAAAGCATTTATCATCAATTTCCTCCGAACCCTAAATAACTCTTTCTTTTAGATCTCCTCTGCATAAAATTGTTCTTCTATTCCCTCAGGTGCTTTATTATTTTCCAGCATGGATCAAAATCCTTACTCGCAATTAATTTCTTTATTTTTTAGGTTTTTGATCCACCAAGTTTGAAAACCTAGCATGGATCGTTACATCCAAGCATGAGTATTAATGTTCCGATTCTGGAATTTTGCCATCAACTGAATTAAATCTTCTTTTAGTGGGACCTGCTGGAACTTAAAATAATTGTCGAAGTTATGATAGCTGTAACATAAAACCCATATTTTTACATGTGCTTGCTTGCAAGTACTGCTGATTGTTCATTGTAAATGTCCATGGATTTACTTAATTATTAAGGGTGTATAGTTTTAATTGATAGAAAATGAGATATCATTAATAAACCATGATCTAAATCCCATAACGTGTTTACAATCAAGTCAATCATGTCAGTAATGCTGCAGTTTAATTCTTCATGAGGTCGACAGTGGAAATTTTTAACTAAAATTAGTTTGTGATGTGCATAAGGAAGAAAGTTCTTCTCTGCTTTGTATTTTACTTTAAACTTTGCTTAGTATTTTAAGATCCAACTTCTATATTATGACAATATCAGTTACCTTTTAGCTAGCAGTATTATTGGAAACATAAGTAGTCTTTCTTATCAATTAAATTTTAATTAATTTGATTTACCATTTACATTAAGGATTTTTCCATGAGCATTCCATTAAAAATAATATCTGAGTACGTCTAATTTTATATGTATTATGGAACATTTCCATGTGTAAGGAACATTCATTAACTTTTCCACTTGAAATTACATGCACAAAAAGCAGTAAAAGCTCCCGATTTTCTTTGCAGATCCCAACATTGAGGACTTGCGGTATGACATGTTTTATATGCAATATATCTAAATGTGTATTTATATTTCATTCTAAACTTACAAATTTATGATTGATAGTCTAGGCAACAACTTTATATTTTTGCTGAATCTAAGGTTTTGTTTATTTCTTTTCGTTTTCTGCTTAAAAGGATGGGAGATCTATTACTATTTTTGACTAAACAGTTTAAGAATTATTTCTTTTGTGATACTTTAGATATGCTATCCATATCTTTTGTACTACTTTAGATACGATATCCAAATCACATGATCATGGATACTCGAAACTATGTTCATAAAAGTTAGACTATCAACCAAACTTGGTAATTTTATTCATCACTTTTAATTCAATAGTAGAATCATGTAAATAGCATGCATATGTTAATGTTTCACAAAGGAAAAAGAAGCAAAAATAATTTTTCAAATTGGACAATGCTCAGGCTATACAAATGAAGAAAAATCAAATGAGCATCATATTGTAAAGCTGAAAAGATGATTCTGCATGTATACATTGAGCATCACAATCTTCTTATCATTAAAAAGTAGCTCTTTATAGATCATAGAAGCAATCTCTATATGTAACAGCTTGAAGTCCTAAAAAAATGCAGAACATATTCATCAAAGGGTGGATACTATTACCATCGATTTGGTTAGTATATTACTGTACCTAATAGAAGTAAATAATATTTCTTTTTAGTTAACATGTTAGCTAATCCAACTTTTATTATCAACACATAATTGATATTGCAGTAGAACCTAATAACTTAACTTATATAACCAGATTAAACGTAATTCCTAATCCTAAGAAAAGCTAATGAAAATAAAAATAAAAGTCCAATCAGTGATCAACTAGCATAAAAGTGGTTCTAAATCCACAATCTTTTTGAATCAAAACATATTACAAAATAATGAAAAAAATAAAAAATAAAAATAAAATTACAAACATTTGAAAAATGCAACACAAATAGTAACCAAATTTTTACAGTGTTAAATAATGTTTATTCTACTCGCATAATTTGTATACTAAAAAAAAATTTGCTCATGACATTAAGATTGTATAGTTATGATACTAATACTACTCTGTGAGAGCTTATAAGTGATCCCGTTTTTTTTTTGTTATAGCGGTGATGACGAATGTCCAAACATAGTTAGATTCTCTCAAAGTAAACTAAAGGACGAGTTTGAAATTCATATCATCATAATAGCTTTATGTAAGTCTACAAACACGCATAAAATTTGAAACAAGTCAAACAACTTTTATTCCTGTTTTTATTTGAAGTTTTTTAGTGTAATCTACACAATATATTTTTCCCTTTCACTATTTATACAGATACCAAATTAATGCTTGAAAGTATAGCAACGAGTTTTCAGTGTATTTTTTCAAACTATTTAACAATAAAAAAAGGTTAGCTCACATAATTTGTTTATGTCAAGTATCATTTATGCACGATAAATAAATTTGCTTTCAGTTTCTTTGCACACGTCCAACGGACGTGCCAAACGTACTGGTACATATAATATATATAGTATATGCACACACTTATGCATATACATTCATTAAAGATGATAAATATCAGTATCATATAAACAAAATTTGAGTTCAGTGCATCAAAGGTTATTTTGTAACCAAGTATAATATAATATTCAAGTTAGAAAGCTAGAAATGTGTATCAAAACTTTTATATATATATATATATATAATTGATAATATCAGTATCATTAGTGAAATTTGGTTCACAGTATCATATGACATTTTTAAATGTGAGCGTGGTTTTATATTCAAATCAAAATTATTGTCTACATGTCTTAAATCTGATCTATGTGTGTATAAAGATGTATAAATGTTAATAAATATCAATATCATAAATGAAAAATTGGTTTAATGTATAAGTCATTTCAAAGTTGAACATAATTTTATATTCAAAGCAAAATTGCTATATACATGCATGTATTAGAACTTGTATGTATACGTGCGTATAAAGATATATAAATGTAGTTAATGTAAAGAAGAACATAATATAATATTCAAGTTAGAAATGTTATATACATGTATCAAAGCCTATATATGTACCCACATACATATATGCATATATATAAACTTAAACATATCGGTATCATAAGCGAACATTTGGTTTGTTTATTAGGTAACATTTTTAAGAAAGTGCATAGTTTTATATTCGAATCAAAACTATTTATTACATGTTTCAAAACCGTTGTGTGTGTGTGTGTACATATACCGTTATCCAGCTTTTTGGACAAGCGGCTATTCGGCGAATCTGGACGCTAAGGCGAGGACAAAAAGATTTACGGACTTAGGAAAATGCTTAGGAGGACCATGGAAATGGACTCGAGAATTTGGAGGTCAGTTGGAGCTCAAGAAACAACCCGGTACCGAGCACTTTCCACTCAGTACCAAACATTTTATTTACCCCTTGTAGGCCCCTACAGCTCTGACACGTAGGTGGATGACTTGTGTGATCGTCTTGAGGTGCATTTCACAAGAAATAGACGAACAACTCCCAAGAAATTCTAAAGGAAAGCAAACAAGTACAAATGATGTCAGGACCTCTTGGAAACAACACGATCTGTAAAGAAAAGTGCTCGGAACACAATAGATCGGGGATAAAGGACCAAAGGAAGGAAGGAGTGAAAGTTCCCCTCCAAAAATCAGGTTGGTACCAACCACTTCTGGTCGATACCAAGGTACCAAGTAGATTTTATAGTTCGGGGGACTCCGTCTTCCCCTCCTGCATTCTCAGATTTGGATCTGAACATGGTATTTCTTTGATTTCTGACTCTGCTGGACAGTTTCCCTATAAATATAGCCCCTACGGCAACTAAAATGGACTTTTTGGCCTTTTATTCTCTTCATCTTTTATCCTCACCATAGTCACTAAGGTAAATTCAATTGGATGTTCTAAGCTGTAAGAACTTGTCAATCCCTTGTACTGGTGACTCTTAATCAAACAATCAATAAATTACAATGGACGTAGGCCAGAGATTGCCGAACCACTTTAAAAATCTTGGTGTTCTTTTTGTCTTTCATATA
The DNA here is from genome assembly GCA_030737815.1 of Allium fistulosum. NCBI lineage: Eukaryota > Viridiplantae > Streptophyta > Magnoliopsida > Asparagales > Amaryllidaceae > Allium > Allium fistulosum. Next base: position 847,071,961 of record CM060901.1, read on the forward strand.
TTTTTTGCTAGATTTCTATTCTTTTGTAGGACTTTGGGTGTTATGCCATTTTTAGGCTCAATATTTTGGTGCTTTCACTAAGAAAGGAGATTCTGAAGCATAAATCTAGCGTTTTATTTTGGATTATAGCATCCATAGGTTAAATCCAAAAGATTTTCATTAAGGATTTGAAGAATTTGCATGAAGGAATCAATGGCACCTCGAAGATCTAGAAGATCATCTGAAGTAGTAGCTGGTGCAAATGAAAGACATCATCACATAGGGGTTAGCAACCAGTAGGCATTTCCAAGACCATATGATCCTCAGGAGATTGTTACCAGAGTGGAGTTTGAAAAAATGATGCAGGAGCTGATCAAAAGATGACCAACAATCAGAAAGCTCTACTGGAAAAGATGGATGTTAGCATAGCTCTATTGGCCCAACAGTCCAATGAACCAAGAGGAGCGGGAGGGAAGTTTTACCCACCGAATCTGAAGAAGAGACCTCATCCGTTTTTGGTTAGAACAGAAGAGACGGAAAATTAAAACAAAACGAAAGGGTTATTGGAATAGTAGAAGAAGCTGCTAGAGGAAGTCAGGGAGCACCCCCAAAAGAATTCAACTCGATATCGACTAGAATCAGGTCAGTACCGAGAAGAATTTAAGTACTTTGAGGGGACGAGGAGCAGAGGCCGTGGAATTGTCTAATTCGGAGGATAATCTACAGCATGATGGTGATGATTATGAGCTTAATGCTGGAATTCAAGGGGCTAGCATGCAAACAATTTCTACGGAGCCGGTAAAGCGATAAAAAAGACCTAAAGTAGTGGTTCTCCTAAAGACTGGAGAACCTAGACATCAACGGGAAAACCGAGAACATTTGTAGAGTAAAACACTCGGTGCGGCTCCTAACGGTCGACCTTTAGAGTTTCATGCATGTGAGGAGTATATAGCAGATATGGTTAAGAAGTTGGTAGAAGAGAATAAGTGGAGAAAGAATGGGAATGGGGTTCCGCGCCAAGCAGAACTCCATTCACGGAGAATATATGAGGGAGGAGTATCCTAGGAGATTTACGATGCCGATAATACCATTGTATAGCAAGACCACCAATCCCAAGCAGCATTTATTTAAGTATGAATGGCACATGGATGGTGCCAGAGTGATGGACGTAGTATGGTGTAAGTGCTTTCCTATTTTTCTAGAAGGTGTTGCATTGATGTGGTTTACTAGGCTCGTGCCGAAATCCCTATTAACTTTTGATGAGTTGGCAAAGAAGTTTATAGAGCAGTTCAGACTCCATACTGCTCGACCTAAGGATGTGATGTCCTTGTCGAGCATGTCTTAAGGACCTAAGGAGTCAATGAAAGGGTTCTTGAATTGGTTTAATGTTGCAGTAATAGAGGTTAACAATCAAAATGAGGATTTGGTTTTTATGGCTTTGGTCCGGGGCATTCATTCGAACATGGAATTTGGTAAATGGTTGAAGATGAAACAACCATGACTTGAAGGAATTCCACTGTAAGGCTAATCAGTTCTTGCGATTGGAATAAGCAAGTCAGGCTGTTGGAAAGGCCAAAGGCGAGCAGTCAAAAAAAGAGGTGATTCAAAGCAACATAGTAGTTAAATAGACTGGGGAGAGTTCCTATAACGATCTGACTTTTCGACCCTCGAATGTCGATACTAATACTTCCAGGGTATTCGTGTGACAAACAACCAAGTGCCGAAAAGACAGAAAGTTGGGGTAAAAATAAAAAGAAAATGAAATAGAACAAGAAAGGAAGAATAAAACATCAAAATCTCACAGCGAAATGATAATATATAATATCAAAAAAACAGTACAAAGGGTTACTCTGAATACAGGAATTTCAGAGTTACAAAACCTAAATACTATCACCATCCTGGGTAGTTATAACTGCTTGTCCTCACAACACTGATATATACATAGCTAAAATGGAATAATGGAAATAGAAATAGATAGATAATGGAAGCCTCCAGCTCATCTTTTGAACTTTGAAGCGTCCAAGGTAAAACCTGCCCTACTCAGCCTACTCGAAGGAGTACGCGAGGAATTTAGGGAACCAAAAACCAAGCGTTAGACATAAGTCTGGTATGAGAGAACTCGAGATACATGAATACATGTAACAGTAACTATTGAGACCGTATGGATTCCCGTAACAGTTATCCCCTCAAAATAAACCAACCGTTCATTAAGTTTAATATAGTGATATGATAGATAATGTATAGAGTGTAGGATATAATCATATCAAATAGCTGTGATGCTTATATTGGCCACACCACAACATATTTAGGTTACATTTAAAACCGCTAAGGTACGTTTGCATAATGGATTTTTTCGTAGAGATCTCTTTTGTCGATGCCAAATCCAATCTCCTGCACATGGGTCAGAAAGTACCTTCCGAGCGTCGTATATCTCTAGATAAAATATACTATTTAGGTAGACACAAGCGGCCCAACGTTCGAACATAAACATGAACATGGTGAACCAAATATCATCAACTCCCGTAGACAAACAATCGATAAGTATCTCTAGAAGTGGAGTTGATAACATCCTAACGAGGGTTGCTAAACCCTAGGTTGTGCATCCTACTTTGTTTTTAGTCATTTTCATTGTCGAGGTTACGTTCGGCATCTTTCACACGAGTCTTCATTACTCGAACAGAACACGAATCCCCAAACGGATTCCCATATCTCGAACAGATCACAAATCACTACATGGATTCGAGCATCTTTAACAGATCTTGAATCTCCATATAGATTCCCTTTTTCAACCACTTCCAAAGCAAAATACTCGTATACTAGTTTTGAAGTGGTATTCGGTAAGTATAACACTTACTTATCCTGGACTCTCCAAAACCAATTGATGAATTTTCGGTTAACTCAATTCCGGTTCTTTCAGAAGTAAGTGAAAGCTAGAGATGTTTCGTACCAACACTCCTCCCCAGGGGTTCTTATTGGTATAAAATCCTAAAGCCTTTTGATAACTTCTTAAGTCAATATTAGGTCAAGTTCGATAATCGACTAATCGGTTATCTAGTCAAAACACTTGTTATACAAATCAATATTCGTACGCTTAACTCATTTCTGACATTCCAACTTGACTATTCCTCATCCAAGGGTGAAGCCATAAAAGTTTGAGCACTAGTTGCGTCAAGCCTTGCCTAGAGACTTCATTCTTGAATCTCATAAATAGATAAGTCTACGTCGTCTCCTTTTAGTGTTAAGTATAGTATTAATGATTTTCATAAACAATTAAAAATCAATACGATTAACGCGTTTTCGACATTTTTTGAGTTACTATTCCTCAATCAAGAGGGAAGCTGGTATGTTAGAGCTATATTGCTCCATCCATATTCGACATCAATCTTAACTCTCACAAATAGATAAGCCTACCTCGTCGGCTTTTAGTGTTAAGCATAGACAATTACTTTTCAAACAAGTAATCGCATAATAAAACCATTTAACCACTAAGTAATTCTTAAGCCCTTTTTGAAAACATTTGTGTATACTTTTAAAATACTTGAAAATACTTATAATAAGTTTTAAAAAATTTATCTAAAATATTACTTTAAAATAACAAGTTTGTAGGTATAAACATTTAAAACTTGGAAAAGAATATGTTTTATTATAAAAACCTCTCCTTTAAAAATTCACAACTAACTCTTCAAAATTCATAAAGATCTAAAACTACTTTTAAAATACTATAATAATAGTTAATAAACACTTGTAAAAAGGATGAAAAAAAAATTAAATCTAAATATCTTTTCAAATCTTTTAAGCCCAAAAACCAAGTCTAAATGTGACAGTTTTGCACAAGTGCATTTTGGTCGTTTTTGAGATGTTAATTAAATTTTTACTATCCAAGCTTTTAATAGAATCAAACATATATATAAAGCATTATAAATATGGCGAGAAACCTCTAAGGATCTCTCTACAAAACTCCATAGAATTCGCCAAAAACAAGGCAATTCAAAACCGCACCTATAACGACTATCGCCATAAGTGCACTTTCAAATCCAAGTTACATTAAAGCCTATGTTCAACTACAACCTATGTGTTTTGTTCCAAGACCTTTCTATATGTCATACAAGTCCATTTAAGTTCATTCGAGTCCGTTTAAGTCCATGCATGTGCCGCTCGTTTTCAAAACAAGAATAAAAACCATTGTTTTCAACATATCTCCAAGTTAATTTAAACAACTTTAACAAAACAACACAAGCATACATGAGTTATATTTTCAATCCAAGTGGTGAGTTAGCTCCCCTTTTTCTAACCAATAACCTAGATCTAAGAACCCAAGTTCAAACCCAACCTAGCAACCTCCTTTCCTTGCCTTGCCTTGCCTCCAAAACTCCTATATTGCTCACGACCTTAGTGTGGGGGAGAAGGATGGATTTGCTTTTTCAACTTCTAACTTGGTAGAAGATTTTTAATATGGTGTTAAGGCTTCACTGCAAGTTTGAATTGATTTGGATTTGATTTGCAATTAGAAGAAAAAGAAGACATGGATTTTCACTCTTAAGCTTTGCAAATTTTTGTGATTTATGAAGTAAACCCATCCCTCTCTTATATAGGCTTAGGAATGGTATTGCCTAAGCTCTCACTCACCCCCCTTTCTTGACAAATAAGGCTTACCTCTTATCACTTCTCCTTTATCATCCCTTAATCCTTAAGGATTTCCATTTATGTTCATTTCCTAAATATCTTCCTTTACCTCATGCATGACATCATCCATAAAGTTTATTTCCATAAAATTAGCAAAAAATATTATTTCATTTTATTGATTTCCTAAGAAAATAAGTGAATGTAAAAAAATCCGAACAACTTCATAGGTAAAAAAGTTGTTTGTCGATAAATCGATTTTCAGTCACATTATCGCTATTTTTCCATAGAATATATTTTTGTAAACAATTTTCAAAAACAAGTTTCTTATCATTATTTATTAATTAAATGATGTTTAACAAGGTTATAAAATCATATTTATAAACTTAATTATTTTTCAAAACGTTCCGGTATTCGAAGACGAAGTGTTCGAATTTCAGGGTCGCTACATTCTCCCTTACTTAGAACATTTCATCCTCGAAATTCAAATAAGATGGAAAATCAAAAAAGATAGAAGAACAAGGTATATATATATATATATAGTATGCTGCTGAAACTATATACAAACTAAAATGCAACCTAAAATGCATACTAAGTGACTCCACCTCAAGTGGTGAGTACACTACAAAAGATGCACGATGCTAAGATAATGAATCTCTGGTCTAAGAACAAATCTAGATATGAATCTTTCAAACTATCATCTATTTCCCATGTACAATCTCGAGCATCCTCGCTATTGTACCTTGACTAGCTTCACAGCCTTAGTCCTTATTCGCCTCGTATCTCTATTAATGAACAGGCTATCGCAATACAGTCAAATTAGGCTTAATCTCCAAGTCTTCATGCTGCGATGCTTCCACTATCATCGAAGGATCATGCACAAACTTACGAAAATGCGGCACATGAAATACAGTGTGCATACATAATAGCCTAATCGGTAAACTCGACTCTATACGCGAGTGCACTAATCCTCTCCAGAATCAGGAATGGTCCTGTATATCGAGGAGCCAACTTCCCGGCCCTTCTAAAGCGGACTACACTTCTTATCGGAGAAACCTTTACAAACACAAAGTCTCCATCTGAGAATTCCAAATCTTTGTGCCTCTCGTCTGCATAGCTCTTGTGTTGATTCTGCACTTCCTTGATTCACTTTCGAATCTCTATAACCTTATCCGACCCCTCTTGGATCATATTCGGCCCAAGCACAAGACGATCTCCAGGTTCTACCAACATGATGTGGATTTGCAAGGCCTTCCATACAACGCTACAAATGGTGCTATTCCGATATTGGCCTGATAACTATTATTGTATGAAAACTCAACAAGTGGTAAGTGTTCTTCCCATAAACGCCCAAAATATAAATTGCATGCTCTAAGCAAGTCCTCCAATACTCGGTTCACCCTTTCCGTTCGCCATTCTGTCTACGAATGATAAGCGATACTCAAACTGAATTCGGTTCTTAAGGCCTCATGAAAACCCTTCCAGAACTGGCTTGTGAATATCAGATCTCTATCACTCACGATATCACAAGGAACACCGTGCAATCTGATGATCTCCTTAACATGTATATAGATAACTTAGCCAAACTAGAAGCTGTTCTCGTAGTCTTAACAGGTAAGAAGTGCGTGCTCTTGGTCAATCAATCAACAATAACCCACACACCTTCATTAACCCTCCTCGACTTAGGTAATCTGTCGACGAAGTCCATGGAAATCTGCTCCCACTTCCACTTAGGAATCTGGAGTCGCTGAAGCAGTGTACAACCGTCTTTTAGTGACTACCTTTCACCTGTTGGCAGTAGCACACCTGCTCACAAAGATTGAAACATCCCTCTTCATGCCCTCTGTGACGACCACCCATGACCCCTGCACCGAATCTAGAAATAGTGCGCTGTAAAGTGTGCCAGGCAACCATGGACGATTGTCAGGGTAGATTAAAACAACAGAATCTATCGTATTACTCACAGCGCATGGACAAAATACAATAGAACATATGTATAGTGAAGCTTCACAGAATAGAATGTCATCATATAAAACTTCATAATAGTTGAATACAAGCATCTGAATAGTCAATACAACAAGCCTCACTACATATCACTCAGAGAATACAAAGCAGCGGAACATCCAGTACATATAGTAAGAAATAATATGCAATACACCAGCTCGTCTTCGATATCAGCACCGTGAAAAGCTAGAACAGCACCTGTCACCTGCTACCTAGTCTGCCCGTCCCAAAATGGACGAACAGCCCAAGGCAATAAGAATTAAAACATAAAGCCTTGAGTCAGACAACAGTCTTAGTGAGCAGTAAATTAACTAACAACATACCAAAAGAGCATAAAGGAAAAGGAATAGGAATACAACCCTCCCACTCCACCTCTTTCTACATTGATAGCCCCAGACACAAACTAAGCAGAAGCAACACAGCAGAGCATACAATTTAAAGTAAAATAACAATCATTCGAGTCAAGGGCGATGCTTTCCAAGTACCAAGGCCTAAATCAGATAAGCACCCAGAAAATACCGCTCTCGAGTCCGAATGACGATACAACCAAACATCCATGACTCTGGCTATCACTGTTATCATTGCTTCGATATCACCGTTAATTGAATGACCGGCACATTCTTTCAGCCGTCCGTCAAGGGCTAATGGAAACCCCGGTTCTAGACATAACTCCCGCACGTCGTCGCAACCCGTGCCTAGGACTATCGAATCTGCCCAGAGTACTCGACCTTCAACAGTTGGCCGTTGGGACTATCGAATCTACCCAAACGTACTCTTGCTTAGAGCATGCTAGAACCTTCAACAATGATGCTATCCAAGCCTCCTAGTCATCCTCCTCGACGACTATTCTCATATCCGTTCATTATCCTCAACTCGAATCATATCACCGAGTTATCAACATGCTTGGAATGATCCCGTCTGGATTAGACCAAGTCTTCATCACATGATTGCCTCGCTTCATCACATCCTCGCGAAGCCTCATCTCAACATCACATCATCAAATCTATGCATAAGAGCTTCATCATCCCGCTACATATGCCACGAGCAGCTTTCCCAATTCAAGAGCCTTTCCCTTAGCTTTTGAATCGTCTTTGGTCTAAATCAAACCATCAATCATCTAATTCATAACAATCAATCAAATCAAACATTAATCCAAACAATCAAGCATTCAAATAAGATCTAAGTAGACAATTATCACAATAATGGCATTTTCGTAATTAAAGAGTTGAAAGTCCAATAAGCATGAAAACATGAATTATATCCCTACAAACTTGATGAATGAACTTGCATAGGTTAACATATGATAAAATGGATGTAACATCATCATGAACAATGGATCTATATGGATCTACACTTAGGATGAAGAAAATGCATGGAAATCACTATTTTAACACCAAAACGAGCCAACAATCCGATATACTCCTTTGGATCCGTGTGAGAGATAATCACCACTCACCAAATCACCTAAACAACCTCAAATCAACACGCTTCAGATCTGGACAGCGAAGGATCAAGCTTGATCTATCACGAATCCGCTTCAAACGAAGAAATCTCTCTTGAAAAGATGAAGATCTTCAATCTAAGCTCTTGAATCTTCAATCTTGATCTTCGATTTGGATGGATGGAAGCACTAGATTAGAGTGGAGAAAAGAAGTGAAGAAGTGTAGAAGTCGAGCTCTCAAAATGGCAGCACTTCGTCGCTTCGAAATCCGGATCCCAAAAAGTGAGAACAACCCCTCCTATTTATAGCCAGAAACTCCCTTAAGTCGTCTGTCCTCATAAGTCGTTTACGACTTACGACTTAAAACCTTCCGACCTAACAACTGCTGGCTTCTATGACCTAACCAGACTCTCCTTCGCGACCTAATGCTCATCCGCGACTTAACCAAGCTACGACTTAACAAAGCCTACAACCTAACAGTCTACGACTCAACCACTAAGTCGTCTACGACTTAACGTGCTCAGCAGCCTACGACTTAAGCCCATGCGCACCCAGCGACTTACCATTGGTCACGACTTTCGACTTAAATCATACGACTTAACTCCTTAAGTCGTATACGACCTAACGCTTAAGCCAACACGCGACCTAACTAAAACAGAGCTCACGACTTAACAACTTGCTGGGATACGACTCAACAAACAAACACCTAAGTCGTCTACGACTTAACACACTCATAAGTCGTTCACAACTTACGACTTAACAAAACCCCCAGTTTACGACTCATAACTAAACAGGGCCTCCGACTTACATGCTACGACTTAGTGATCTCGCGACTTAAGACTTAACATTCTCCTTAACACGGCCACGACTCAACTTGGCTACGACTTAAACACTTAACCCGGTCAAACCTTAAGTCGTCTACCATACCTTAAGTCGGTCACTTCCTTAGGTTGTCTATCCCTTAACTCGGCAACGACTTACAACCTACGACTTAACACTTGCCGAGTTAACTTTGACCTACTAACTTAGCCCAGCTACGACTTATCTCCTTCGGTCATACAAACAACCTATCTCCAAGCCCTGGGTCACTCCCATCTCCTGAGTCGTATACGACTTACGACTTATGCTAAGTCGTGAACGACTTAGGACTTGGGCAAAATTTGCCTAAAATCTGAAATGGCTCAAAAATGCTAAAATTCCAGATTTTGACAAACTTTTCGATCCGTAAAAATACGGGTCGTTACATTCTCTCCCCCTTAGGAATTTTGCCCCCGAAATTCCAAACAAACAAAGCAATCAAAGACTATTCTGCACGCCTACCATCCATAGCAATCAACAAACCATGCATCCAATTCTAGCTTAGCATGCAGAATTCTAAAACTTAGAACAAGTTACAATATCGTGAGATGAGACGACACCTTAGGGCCATACCTTGAAGAGTTCAGGATGAGCTGCCTTCATCCTCTCTTCCACCTCCCACGTACAGTCGTTATCATCATCACTCCATTGTATCTTGAGCAACTTAACTACCTTCCTCCTGAGCTGTTTCGTGTTAGTTTCAACAACACGAAGCGGCTTACGAGGTCTTCTACCAACAGGATCAACTTCGAAATCTTCACAGCTATAAGCAGAAACCACTGTATTCGAGTCGTGCACATACTTCCGTAGATATGATACATGAAAAACATTGTGCACACCCGACATCTTCTCAGGTAACTCCAACCTATAGGAGAGCTTTCCAATTCGCTCGATGATCGGGAATGGTCCAACAAATCTCGGAGTCAACTTTCCTTTCTTCCCGAATCGAATAACATTCTTCAGTGAAGAAATCTTTACAAAAACCATATCTCCTACGTCGAATTCCAAATCCTTTCGACGCTTATCGGCATAACTCTTCTGACGGTCTTGGGCTGCCTTCATTCGTTGCCGAATGATTTCTATACAATCTGAAGTCTGCCTAATCATCTCTGGCCCAAGTATCAGCTTTTCTCCGGTCTCTATCCAACATGTCGGAGAATTACACGGTCTTCCATACAACGCTTCATACGGTGCCATACCAATGCTTGACTAGTAACTGTTGTTGTATGAAAACTCTACCAAATGAAGGTGATCTTCCCATGATCCTCCGAAATCCAAAACACAAGCTCGAAGAAGATCTTCCAAAACTCGGTTGACTCTCTCGGTCTGACCATCTGTTTGAGGGTGATAAGCTGTACTCAAACACAACTCGGTTCCCAAAACTTCCTGGAAGCTCTTCCAAAATCCACTGGTGAACAATGGGTCTCGATCGCTCACTATACTCTTCGGAATACCATGGAATCGAACTATCCACTTAACATACAACTCAGCCAACTTTGATGCAGTCCTAGTCGATCGAACAGGAATGAATCTTGCACTCTTGGTCAAACGATCAACGATAACCCAAATCCCTTCATTTCCCGTTCTAGTCCTAGGCAATCCATCAATAAAATCCATCGACACTTGTTCCCACTTCCATGTAGGAACTTCTAATGGCTGAAGCAATCCACTAGGCTTCTTCTGTTCGGCTTTAACCAACTGGCAGTTCATACACTTGGAAATAAAATTTCCAACATCCTTCTTCATACCTTCCCAGTAGTAGGTTCTCTTCATATCCCGATACATCTTATTTCCACCTGGATGAATTGTCAACTTCGAGTGATGACTTTCCTTCAGAACTTCACTCCTCAATTCATCTATATCGGGAACAACTAGTCGTCCTTGCTTCCGAAGCCAACCCTCTCGATCGACCTCGAATCCTTTATCCTTTTCTGGATCCAATCCAGATTCCAAATCACGGATAATCTTGACAAGCTTATCATCTCGCTTCTGACTCTCGCCAATTCTCTCCACAAGAGTCGGTCTTATCGATAAGTTTGCCAACATCTCAGGTTCCAATTCACATCTAGGTCTGAAGTCAAATCCGGCTAAATACTCGAGACTCTTCCATTCTGAAAACATGGCTCCCAATCCTGCATGTCTTCGACTTAACGCATCTGCCACTGCGTTACCTTTTCCCGGAGTATAAGCTATACCAAAATCATATGATGCCAAAAACTCTAGCCAACGTTGCTGCCGAAGATTCAAATCCTTTTGGGAGAAAAGATACTTCAATGACTTATGATCCGTAAACAACTCGAATCAAACTCCCAACAGATAATGTCTCCACATCTTCAGAGCAAATACAATCGCCGCTAACTCCAAATCATGAGTCGAGTAATTCCTTTCATGCGGCTTCAGTTGTCGACTGGCATACGCAACAACTTTATCCTTCTGCATCAGCACTGCTCCAAGTCCAGTACCACATGCGTCGGTGTAAACCACCATCTCATCATTCCCACTTGGAATAGTCAAAACAGGAGCACTCGTCAATCTCTCTTTCAGGATTCCGAAAGCTTGCTCACACTTAGCATCCCAACTGAACACTTGGTTCTTTTTCGTCAATCCTGTTAACGGTGCAGCTACCTTGGAGAAGTCTTTGATAAACCGTCGATAATATCCTGCTAATCCAAGAAAACTTCTCACATCAGATGCATTCTTAGGTCTAACCCAATCCTGGATTGCTGCCACCTTAGCGGGATCAACCGCTATTCCACTTCCAGAAATCACATGGCCTAAGAACCTCACTTCACTCTTCCAGAAGTGACACTTCAAAAACTTAGCCTTCAGCTGATGTTTCCGCAAGATTTCCAAAACAATACGCAAGTGCGTCTTGTGCTCTTCTTCCGTTCTGGAATAAATCAGAATATCATCCACGAACACAAGTACGAACTTGTTCAACTGATCTCTGAACACCCTATTCATCAGATCCACAAAATATGCTGGCGCGTTAGTCAATCCAAACGGCATTACCAGCCACTCAAAGAAACCGGACGGTGTCCGAAAAGCAGTCTTCGGCACACTATCCTTAGCCACTCTCAACTGGTGAAATCCCGTTGCCAAATCCATCTGAGAAAACACCTTAGCTTCGTGAAGCTGATCAAACAAGTCATCTATCCTCGGCAATGGATACTTGTTCTTCTTAGTCACCTTGTTCAGCTCACGATAATCCACACACAATCTCAACGACCCATCTGCCTTGGTTGCAAACACAACTGGTGCACCCCACTCGGACACACTACGCCGAATGAATCCTTTCTGTAAAAGGTCATCAACTTGCACCCTCAACTCTTGCTGTTCCCTAGGCGCCATCCGCCTAAGAGGCATCACAACAGGTCTGGCTCCTTCAACTAGATCTATACGAAACTCGATCTCTCTATGCGGCGGCAACCCTTTGACTTCGTCAAAGACATCCTCGAATCCATTAGCGATTGGCACCAATGACAGTCCATCCCGTGGAACAACCAGCGAATACATGAAGCTCATGAAGACGCCTTCCTCATGCTTACATCGTATCACAACCTTTCGCCCCTCCACATTCTCGACTGTCACTTCCAACCTCTCGCAATCAACCTTTGCCGCATACTTCCTAAGCCAGTCCATACCCAAAATAATTCCGAACCCCGCAAAGTTCAGAACAAAGCAATCACAAACAAAAGAGCAACCATGACTCGATACAACTAGACCATGGCATAACATACACAAACAAGACGAACCCCCAACTGGATTAGTCACAACCAATGGTCTATCAATAATATCCGGCTTCAAATCTAACCGGCCTACAAGTTCACTACAAACAAATGAATGCGACGCTCCAGTATCAAACAGAACTCTAACTGGAACACCACATAGGAAAAGAGTACCTTGAACAACCACACTCTTTCCTTTCTCTTCAGCAGTAGGAGCTTTCGAAGACGACGGAACAGCTCCCAAAGCATAAGCTTGCACAATCTGCTTGTCCCTCCTCGGTTCTGGACAATTCTTCCCGATATGCCCTGGCTTGTCACAGTTGTGACACTTCATTGGCACCTTCGGATTCTTACAATCCTTAGAGAAATGGCCCTTCTGCTGACAGTTGTAGCAAGTCACCTCGCCTTTCGGCTTCTTCTGGCCATCCTTACCCTTCTGCTGCTGCTGCTTCCTCTTCTTGTTTCCCCCCTTCTGGGGTTTAGACTCTTCCCTGGTCACAGCAACAACAGATCCTTCTTTAGGAAACAGACTCTCATGCCTGAGAGCTTTCTCCACAAGCTTCTCAAATGAATCGTCCAAATGATCCACCAACTGTCTCCCAAGATAACTGTCCAAGCCTGTCACAAACTTCTCATTCTTCTGGTAAGCAGATTCAATATATGACCGGGCATACTTGGACAAAGCTTCGAACTCAGAAACATACTCAAGAACTGATCTTCCACCTTGCTTGAGCTCCACAAACCTCTTGAACAGAACAGACTTCTGAGCTGTAGAAATGAACTTAGCTTCAAATCTGACTTGGAATTGCTCCCAAGTAATCTCTTCCTCCGGAGTAGTGATGGTAATAGAATTCCACCAATCAGAAGCTCTCCCTTGAAGCTGTCTCGATGCCAACTTCCTCTTAGTTGCATCCTCAATTCCCAAATCACCAAAGATCCTTCTACAAGCATCCATCCACCTCTGGACCTCAATAGTTGATTCTGTTCCCAAGAAAACCTTCCCTCCAAGAGCAGTATAGTCCTTGCACAACTTAGCAAAATCCACTGGTTTCGGAGTCTGAACCTGAACTCCAACATCAACTGCCGCCCCCAGAACTGGTATCCTTCTCATGATCGAAGTCATCATAGCTTCGAACATGGCTGCATAATCAGCAGTCTCTTCAGTAGCACGGCCTTCCCTAGCAGCTGGTCTCCCTCTTCGACTCATTCTCAATATCTATAAAAAGGAATGATTAGAACATCTAGAGAAACAACTGCCTAAAGGACTCAAACTCAACTAAACTACTATATTATATATAGTATTCATCCATCAAAATACAATTACGTCTCTCATACGTAGTTACGACAGCGAGCGTTGGGTAAAATCGATTAACCAATGCTCTGATACCAAATGTGACGACCACCCATGACCCCTGCACCGAATCTAGAAATAGTGCGCTGTAAAGTGTGCCAGGCAACCATGGACGATTGTCAGGGTAGATTAAAACAACAGAATCTATCGTATTACTCACAGCGCATGGACAAAATACAATAGAACATATGTATAGTGAAGCTTCACAGAATAGAATGTCATCATATAAAACTTCATAATAGTTGAATACAAGCATCTGAATAGTCAATACAACAAGCCTCACTACATATCACTCAGAGAATACAAAGCAGCGGAACATCCAGTACATATAGTAAGAAATAATATGCAATACACCAGCTTGTCTTCGATATCAGCACCGTGAAAAGCTAGAACAGCACCTGTCACCTGCTACCTAGTCTGCCCGTCCCAAAATGGACGAACAGCCCAAGGCAATAAGAATTAAAACATAAAGCCTTGAGTCAGACAACAGTCTTAGTGAGCAGTAAATTAACTAACAACATACCAAAAGAGCATAAAGGAAAAGGAATAGGAATACAACCCTCCCACTCCACCTCTTTCTACAGTGATAGCCCCCAGACACAAACTAAGCAGAAGCAACACAGCAGAGCATACAATTTAAAGTAAAATAACAATCATTCGAGTCAAGGGCGATGCTTTCCAAGTACCAAGGCCTAAATCAAATAAGCACCCAGAAAATACCGCTCTCGAGTCCGAATGACGATACAACCAAACATCCATGACTCTGGCTATCACTGTTATCATTGCTTCGATATCACCGTTAATTGAATGACCGGCACATTCTTTCAGCCGTCCGTCAAGGGCTAATGGAAACCCCGGTTCTAGACATAACTCCCGCACGTCGTCGCAACCCGTGCCTAGGACTATCGAATCTGCCCAGAGTACTCGACCTTCAACAGTTGGCCGTTGGGACTATCGAATCTGCCCAAACGTACTCTTGCTTAGAGCATGCTAGAACCTTCAACAACGATGCTATCCAAGCCTCCTAGTCATCCTCCTCGACGACTATTCTCATATCCGTTCATTATCCTCAACTCGAATCATATCACCGAGTTATCAACATGCTTAGAATGATCCCGTCTGGATTAGACCAAGTCTTCATCACATGATTGCCTCGCTTCATCACATCCTCGCGAAGCCTCATCTCAACATCACATCATCAAATCTATGCATAAGAGCTTCATCATCCCGCTACATATGCCACGAGCAGCTTTCCCAATTCAAGAGCCTTTCCCTTAGCTTTTGAATCGTCTTTGGTCTAAATCAAACCATCAATCATCTAATTCATAACAATCAATCAAATCAAACATTAATCCAAACAATCAAGCATTCAAATAAGATCTAAGTAGACAATTATCACAATAATGGCATTTTCGTAATTAAAGAGTTGAAAGTCCAATAAGCATGAAAACATGAATTATATCCCTACAAACTTGATGAATGAACTTGCATAGGTTAACATATGATAAAATGGATGTAACATCATCATGAACAATGGATCTATATGGATCTACACTTAGGATGAAGAAAATGCATGGAAATCACTATTTTAACACCAAAACGAGCCAACAATCTGATATACTCCTTTGGATCCGTGTGAGAGATAATCACCACTCACCAAATCACCTAAACAACCTCAAATCAACACGCTTCAGATCTGGACAGCGAAGGATCAAGCTTGATCTATCACGAATCCGCTTCAAACGAAGAAATCTCTCTTGAAAAGATGAAGATCTTCAATCTAAGCTCTTGAATCTTCAATCTTGATCTTCGATTTGGATGGATGGAAGCACTAGATTAAAGTGGAGAAAAGAAGTGAAGAAGTGTAGAAGTCGAGCTCTCAAAATGGCAGCACTTCGTCGCTTCGAAATCCGGATCCCAAAAAGTGAGAACAACCCCTCCTATTTATAGCCAGAAACTCCCTTAAGTCGTCTGTCCTCATAAGTCGTTTACGACTTACGACTTAAAACCTTCCGACCTAACAACTTCTGGCTTCTACGACCTAACCAGACTCTCCTTCGCGACCTAATGCTCATCCGCGACTTAACCAAGCTACGACTTAACAAAGCCTACAACCTAACAGTCTACGACTCAACCACTAAGTCGTTTACGACTTAACGTGCTCAGCAGCCTACGACTTAAGCCCATGCGCACCCAGCGACTTACCATTGGTCACGACTTTCGACTTAAATCATACGACTTAACTCCTTAAGTCGTATACGACCTAACGCTTAAGCCAACACGCGACCTAACTAAAACAGAGCTCACGACTTAACAACTTGCTGGGATACGACTCAACAAACAAACACCTAAGTCGTCTACGACTTAACACACTCATAAGTCGTTCACAACTTACGACTTAACAAAACCCCCAGTTTACGACTCATAACTAAACAGGGCCTCCGACTTACATGCTACGACTTAGTGATCTCGCGACTTAAGACTTAACATTCTCCTTAACACGGCCACGACTCAACTTGGCTACGACTTAAACACTTAACCCGGTCAAACCTTAAGTCGTCTACCATACCTTAAGTCGGTCACTTCCTTAGGTTGTCTATCTCTTAACTCGGCAACGACTTACAACCTACGACTTAACACTTGCCGAGTTAACTTCGACCTACTAACTTAGCCCAGCTACGACTTATCTCCTTAGGTCATACAAACAACCTATCTCCAAGCCCTGGGTCACTCCCATCTCCTGAGTCGTATACGACTTACGACTTATGCTAAGTCGTGAACGACTTAGGACTTGGGCAAAATTTGCCTAAAATCTGAAATGGCTCAAAAATGCTAAAATTCCAGATTTTGACAAACTTTTCGATCCGTAAAAATACGGGTCGTTACACCCTCCCACCAGAATGTCCTCTTTATGTCTTGATACATCTTAGTGACCCCAAGGTGTATTGTCAACCTAGAATGATGACCCTCTATCAGAACTTCCTGCCTAATCCCATCAACATTTGGGACACATAACCTACCGTTCATTCTCAAAGTGCCACGGCCATCCACCTCGAATCCCGGCTGTCAAGGCCTGTTTTCCCCGCCCTTTGAATCGATAATTAATCATACATGTCCAACTCAAATTGCACGAAAAGATGGATCATTAAGGGTAATAAAGAAAAATAGACGGAACAGAATCTCACACGAATGGAATAACATATAATATTGAACAATATTTTTACAGCGGAAAACTTTTAAGTACATATATCAAAGTCTATCCTAATTCAGCTTGGACAGTTATAAACATCTGTCCTTACAATTGCTGACAAACATCAAACAAAACTAACAAAGCACAACGGATAATAGAGTATGTCCATACGTAGATGAATATCTCCAGCTCTCCTCTGGAAACTCCAATCGTCTTCAACTAAACCTGAAATTACTCGGATCTGACCCAAGTATTGAAAATACCCGGATCGGGCTTGATAAACCAGCGTGAGAAAACTCAACAATAAATGACAATGTCGTATATCAGCCTTTGAATAAAATCCTTTGAAAATAAAGAGTATCTCATAAGACCACGCCCACACATAAACACAAATGGGTTTTTACCTTATGATAACTAAAACACTTTTATATCAAAGCATTTGATATTATTTCTAATGACATCTCTTTGAAAACATTTGCAAATAAACTTATTAATCTTAGACGAAATTGTTACATTGATTAAATTCCAGCATAATAGGTTTACAATCAAGTCCGAAGGCACTTATTGGAGAATGGATTTCCATAGAAATGACCAGGTGAAGGGACTACCTTCCGATAGTACATCTCTAGAGGAATGTACCGAGAACCATCACAAAGGATTCTCTATCAACACAAGACCGGCCTATCTCTATAACTAGATAGTACCGAATATATCATCCCCCGGTCGCTACCGACCTTTATCCGAGCGCGCTCTAGCATACAAACCACATTAATTTACATCCTGAGCGTCATAGCGGGAAGAAATATATCTAGAAGGGGATGATCATACCCTAATTGGGAATGACCTACTTAGCCTTGCCGCATCTGACCCTGTTTTGGTCATTTTCGTTTGATGAGGCTCGAGGCAACAATTACCTTTTCACATAGCACATAGCACATCTCTGAATGCCACATTGCCATTTCCGTTGACTACTAATTGCCTTCCACAAAAATACAACCCTTGAGCTCGTACGTCTCAAGGAGGGTGTTAAGCTAAGAGAAGTTGCCTTCTCCTCCACCAACTGATGTACGTTTGTAAAAACCAATGTATGTAATCTTTAGAAACGCAATGTTAGACAAACGTCCATACAAGTTGTCCAAGAACAGGACAAACCGAAGGCACTCTCCTACTACCACTAGTAGCGAGTAGTCCTTGCAATCCGAAAAATCTCCACAATGAGGAGACCACTTCTATAAATAACTCTATAATGGGAGCTACCCAGAGCATGTCAACAAGCAGTCCTCATGCTACGAAGATCCACGGTCTTCAATAATCGACATCTTCAACATGTCTTCACTTTCGAACGTATATATTGGTTCAAAGTGGTTTTCGGATAGGAATCATCCAAATCCGACCCTGGTTCCTTCGAAGCCAATCATCGATAAAAAGTGAATATGAGTATACAGGATTTATTAAGTCTCTTTTCACTTTAATTCTTTTCGGATGATTTCGAAATCTCTTTCTTTTGACTTAGAATAATTCTAAGTAATTCTTTCTTTTGCTTTGGATAATATTTCAAATTTCCTTACTAAACTCTCGATCCAAATTCCTTAACTTTTAGACAAGTAAAAAACAATGTTATTTAAGACATCGTTTACGATAGACCCTAAAATTAACCTTAGCAAAACATTTTTTTGAGTAAATAGGATCATAGAAATCATTCTAATTTTACTCAACATCAATTTCCGTATTCAACAAGTGTTATGGGTGGAATAACGGTGAAATCACCTTTTAAATTCCACGAATAGGACGAGTTCCCTCTTCGGATTTTAATACCAAGTATAAGAAGATTATCTCTATGCAATCCAAGTCGTAATTTGTTCATTTTGGAGATTGCTTAACTTTTGGATAATACCGATCTTCTTTTATTTTGGAAACTTAATACAATCTTTTTAGAGCATCCGGGATTTTCTTTCGATCTGTTCCACCCCTCACCTAAGAAAAGGAAACATAGACCGGGTAAGTTTAGGGCACTGGTTTCTTCTTCCCAAACCTTAGTTAAACACCTTGTTTTATCTTTGCAGATCTCACAGGCGGGATAAATGCATTAGTTGTTTCCGCATACTCAGTTATTTGATTTATTTTGGAATTGATTATAAGATTCCAAATTATCTTTCAAATGCTTAATTTTCTTTTTAAAACATTCACAATTGATTCAAGGAAAAATCATTACGTTTAAACTCAAATTCAAAAGGTTATAGAATTCGCAGCAAAAAAGTACAACGGAAAGTGCTATATAAGCTTATTTGATTTAAACAACTTTTTAATATTTGATAATTCATATTTTCCATTCCAAATCTCTTTTAAACTATTTAAATAGACTTATCAAATTTATTCCATATTTTCCATAATTTAAAACGTTCATTTAAACGGATTTCCTGTTATGGTCACTTAACTGCACTAGCGCGATTTTTCTAGAAAATTGATTTAGACTTAATTCAAAATATACTCAACAAAATTTTTATTTTCTTTCTTCGTTTAGAAGATATGGATATAATAGCCTGGAATTTTCTTATCTCGAAGAATTCCGAGCTATATTCCACTCTACGC
This sequence comes from Allium fistulosum, assembly GCA_030737815.1. Classification (NCBI taxonomy): domain Eukaryota; kingdom Viridiplantae; phylum Streptophyta; class Magnoliopsida; order Asparagales; family Amaryllidaceae; genus Allium; species Allium fistulosum. The sequence continues at coordinate 847,091,721 of CM060901.1, forward strand.
ATTCATTTGAACTTTTCGGCACGAAATCGCGAACTACCGTTGCACGACGCATCTAGTTTTAACTTATTTTTCAATGCTTGAAATAATTTATTCATATTAAATTTTATCACTTATAAAACCATTACAAATCATTTTAAATCAATATTCTCACTTTTTAACGTATTTAAAATGTATTTTCACTATTACCATATTATTATATTCCTATTATTTTAATATTAAATTTTAAATTCCAATTTCAATTCTATTTTAATTCTAACTTCAAATTAAACTCAATTAAAACTTAGATTTCAAATCTAATTTCAATTTAAACTCAAATTCAACCTTAATCTCAAATTCAATTTTCAAAATCGATTTCAATTTCAATTTCACTATTCATCTCAATTTCAATTTCAATTTAACTATCCTTTTCAATCCCGTTTCACTTCAAATTTCAAATTCTCTTTTATTTTTACTTTAATTTCAATACTAATTTAAAAGAGACTTATTTTTCCAAAGTATCTCATATCACCAAAATTTGATCTTATTAACAAATGGGTTACTTAATCAAAATGAACGTAACCAGTCAATATTTATCACTAACATATCATCCATTCAACCAATCATATAACATTTGATTTCAAATCCAACATTCACTATTAATACCATAACGGAATATGTTATCGTAATTCAATTATCTAACCAAACTATCAATCATCCATATTAACAATCGGTTGGGTATAAACATTCATATGTTGTGATTGTTTTAACATAACCAAAATATAATTTCAAAAGCAATGATGATTTCTCACCTTCATATCCACTCTGTCAATCTTTTTTCTAAACTAGCGTGCTTTTGTTTCTCGAACGTCTCGAGTTTGTCGTTTCCTCTCCTTTTCTTTTTCTTTCCTTTTATTTTCTTTTTCTTTTTTTTATATTATGGTCATGGGCTTTTTGGAAGGAAATGGGGTGTACAGCCTTGGGTATGTGGCTTTGGGCTTGGGTATGGCTTGTAGGTGCTCGGGTAGGTGGGTTTTGGGCTCGACCATGGGGACTTGAGGGAGGGTAGGTGGGTGTAGAGGTGTGTACGGCTTGGGGTGGTGGAGTATGGGTTGTTGGAAGAGGGTAGAAGCATGTAGGCTTGGTTTTGGTGATGTAGAGGTGATAGCTTGAAGGTAGAAGAGAAATGGAGGAAGTAGAGAGAGTTTAGGAATTTTTGTAGAATGAAAGTGAAGTGAAAATGTATGGATTTGAGGTTGTATTTATAAGTGGAGATTTTAGTGGTAAATGACATTAATACCCTCTTCATTTTTAAATTTAAATATTCATTTTTCTTTTACATGAAAAGAGAGATTGGATGGGTATTTAATGTGATGTTAAAAAGATACTCATATTTGTTTAATTTAAATGTACAAAAGGAGGGAAGACTTTTCATTGATTAGATATGCATTTATGGTTTTTAGGAAGTGTATAAGTTTAATAATAAGAGATGTCACTTTCTTATGGTTTGTAATTATGTTAATACTTAAGTTTGCTCTTTTTCCATGCTTATGCATAACATATCATTAATGAGATAAGAGGTAAAGTAATGATGTTGTTTTATACAGTTCAATTTAATTTGAAATTAGTCAAATCATACTTTTATACTTTTTTATTTATTTAAACTTTTCAAAAGTAAACTCCTTTTATCTTTTAGTGCTAAATGTAAAGTGTTTAAAAGTTTGTAAAGTTATATTTATGCATTTGTGTATGTTAGAAAATGTATCAAGTTGCAACAACTTGACGACAACTTATTTTGGTTGAAAACGGTGTTTTTATTGACAAATTTTACAGTCAAAATTTGACGTTTTTGTTAACCTATATATTGATGTAAACCAAACTTTAAAATGAACTTTTTACTCCTTTAAATCAATTAAAACATGTCTCTTTATATTTTAAAATCATATTTAAATAATATCAAAATCTCTGATTTTATAGTGTATGTAAAACTGACAAAATGTGACAAAATTTGGTTATTTTTGTAAAACGATTATTAACATATTTTTAAATATATTAATATACTTTTATTATCTTTATTAGATGTTTTAAATAAGATTTAACTTATCAAATAAATATTTAAACCTATTTATTTAAGCCTTTATTTATTTTTAACAAAACTTAACTTTTGTTGATTTGTTCTAAAATCCAAATTTATACTTTTTAAATTATTAACTATAAGAATAAATAATTTCTTCATTATTATCTATTATATATAACTTATTTATTTAATTTTTAAATTTAAACAAACGAAATCTCTCATTTTTGATGTAGCGAAATTACGGGTCGTTACACCGGTCATATCTCCAGTGCCTCATTCTCGCTTGCATTTTTAGCTACCCTAGCAAAATGGGGATCTCTAAGCTGATTCTCTTTGATACAACTAATCAGAGTCGGACGAACCTCAACATTTTTCATAACTGCATACCTCCTACTGAGCGCATCAACTATGACATTAACTTTCCCTGATGTATATAATATATCCAGATCATTGGCCGCAAGAAACTCCAACCACCTTTGTTGCCTCATGTTTAGGTCTTTTGCATAAAAAGATACTTCAAAGATTTATGGTCACTATATAACTCGAACCTTTCACCTAGAAAATGATGCCTTCGTATCTTTAACGTAATTACTGATGCTAACAACTCCAAGTCATGAGTTGCATACCTTGCTTCATGCGGTTTGAGCTGTCGACTCGCACAATAACCCTTCTATGTTTCATTAACATCTCGCCTAGACCCATTCTACATGCATCAGTGTAAACAATCAAACTCTCACCTCCATCTGATACAGTAAGAATAGGAGCACTAATCAACTTTTCCTTTAACTCTACGAATGGTTGCTCGCATTTATCAGTCCACACAAATTTAACATCTTTCTTCGTCAAATTCGTTAAGCGAGAGGCAATCTTCGAGAAATCCTGTATGAATCTTCTATAAAACCTACTAGAACCAGAAAGCTCCTAATATCAGTTGTGCTTTCCGGGCTCTTCTAGTCTTGAATGGCCACAACCTTAGCGGGATCAATAGAAATACCCTCCATCGAAACAATATGACTTAAGAACCTAACTTCTGAATGCCAAAAATGACACTTCGGGAACTTAGCCTTCAACACATGCTCCCTTAGTATTGTAGAACAATTCTTAGATGGCGCGAATGTTCCTCCTCGGTCTTGGAATAGACCAAAATATCATCGATAAAAAAAGGAAAAACTTATTCAACACACCTTGGAAAACCCAATTGATTAGGTCTACAAAATATGCTGGAGCATTAGTTAGGCCAAACGACATAACTAACCACTCATAAAACTATTCAGATCTAAAAGCGGTCAACCATACACTCTCTTTTGCCACCCTCAACTGATGGAACCTGTTGCAAGATCAAGCTGAGAAAAACTCGAGCTCCATGAAGCTGATCGAACAAGTCATCTATCTGAGGCAAAGGATACTTGTTCCTAATAGTTCGTTTGTTGAGCACGCAATAATCTACACATATTTTTAAGGAACCGTCTGCCTTCGTGGCAGAGATGATGGGAGCTCCCTAACTTGAACGACTTGGTCAGATCAAGCCCTTCCATAACATATCACTAACCTGATTTGTTCGCTCTAATTTTTCCTTCAGTGCAAGTCTATGAACGGACAACACGATAGGTTTTGCATCCTTCACTAAATCGATGCAAAATTCTATCTCTCGGTGAGGTCGTAAACCTAACACCTCTTCAAAGACATCCTCAAACTCCTGAGCAATCATGATCGAACCTAATTTCTCCTCCTCTACATCCATAGAATAAAGAAAACTACTCATAAGAGAGATAGGTTCCTCACAAGGCACTACTAGTTTCTTCCACCCTTCCTTCATCAGTGACACGGTACACTTAGCACAATCCAAGGTAGCATGATTCTGAGATAGCCAATCCATCCCAAGAAAAACATCAAAGCCCTAAAAACCGAAAACATATATATATATCTCAAGGAAGGAGTTGGTCGGAGAAAGAAATCAGAACTCCTAAACAGATCATACTAAGATTGGGTTCGACACACAAATAGAACCTAAAGCTATATCTGGCTTGAGTTTTAGTCTATCAATAAGAATACAAGATATGAAACTAAGAGAAGCACCAGTATCAAATAAGACACGAACGGGAATGCTAAAAATAGTTAGAATACCTTCCAGAACTTGCTTCCCTTTGCAGCGGAAGAAGTGGAAGGTGCTGAAGCTAGCATGAAAGCTCGAGGATGTTCCCCCTTTTGGATTATCGGACGCTCCCTACCAAAATAGCCTAGCTAGTGGTAGTTGTAGCAGCTCCTTGGTGCAAACTAGGCCTTGACCATCTGTGGCTCTAACTTCGGTGCCTTAGCAATAGGTGCTTTTGCTAACGGTGCTTTTGCCACTTGCCCTTCCCTACCCGACCTACAATTCGTAGTAAAGTGACCTTTCTTTCCGCACTTATGACAAACTACCCCAGAAATATCTCTCGGTGTCTAAAACTTCCGCTTGTTGTCTCCAGCTGGTGCAGCAATAGATGGCTTTAGCGATAAGCTCTCAAAACCCAACCCCATGCTTACGAAATTCACATAAGACCCCAAGTTGTGATTTGTCATATTACCCTTGAATTCTGGGCGCATCCCTACGAAGAACATCTCATTCCTCTTCAATTATGCATCTACCAAACCAGGCCCAAACTGAGATAAGGCAATGAATCGGTTATCATACTCCGCCACCATCTTGGCTCCCTGCTTCAAATCAAGGAAGTTCCTAAATAACAAAGTCTTCCCGGCTTCTGGGACAAACTTCATCTCGAATCTTTCCTTAAATTGGGCCCAAGAGAAGTCATTCTCTTGGACATTAGCAGTGCTATAATTCCACCAATCCATGGTCACATCCGTCAAATGTCGTGACGCCAACCAACGCTTCATCGCGTCATCTAGCTCCATATCCCCAAATATTCGATCACATAATTTGATCCAAGTCTGTACTTCTATGATCGTCTCTGTACCACCAAACCTCTTACCTCCTAGCTTCTCATAATCACAGCAGAGCAAAGCAAAATTCACCTGAGGACCGACCTTCACGATCTCCTCTACAATATCCACCCTTGGTTCCCCGATTGGAGCAACATTCCTTGGTGCTCGATCTCCACCATTTGTGACGGTAGTGCCCTAACCACCTCTACCTCTACCTTCTCGAGAATTGATAGCTCTAGTACTCATGATGTACAACCTGAACACAGCAGAATATATTTCGGATATGAAAGGCTAGAGTTATTTCAAAAAAAGAGATTATTCCTAAGGAAAGCTGAAAAAAGGGTATAGGTTTATTGTAAATACAAATATGCTCTCATATATATAATACACTCGACTCATTCTAGGGTGTCACTTACCCTATCTCTAATGAGCCATACCCAACCAAAGCCAAGGTGTTCGCTCAACCTTGGGCTCTGATACCAAATGTAACGACCCGACTTTTCAACCTCGAATGTCGACACTAATACATCCACGGTATTCGTGTATCGAACACCCAAGTCCCGGAAAGACAGAAAGTTAGAGTAAAAATAAAAGGAAATAGAATAAGAAAGAAAGAACACAACATCAGAATTTTACAGTGGAACGATAATATATAATATCAAAAGAATAGTACAAAGGGTTACTCTGAATACAGGAACTTTAGAGTTACAAAACCTAAGTAATTTCATCAGCCTGGACAATTATAACTGCCAGTCCTCACAATGCTGATATATACATAGCTAAAACGGAACAATGTAAATAGAAATAGATAGATAATAGAAGCCCCCAGCTTGTCTTTTGAACTTTGAAGCGTCTAAGGTAAAACCTGCCATACTCAGCCTACTCGAAGGAGTATGCGAGGAATTTAGGGAAACAAAACCAAGCGTTAGACATAAGTCTGGTATGGGAGAACTCGAGATACATTAACACATGTAATAGTACTTATTTAGACCGTACAGATTCCCGTAATAGTTTTTCTCTCAAAAGAAACCAACCATTCACTAAGTTTAATATAGTGATATGATAGACAATGTCTAGAGTGTAGGATGCAGTCATATCAAATAGCTGTGATGCTTACATTAGCCACACCACAACACATTTAGGTTACATTTAAAACCACTACGGTACGTTCGCATAATGGATTTTTCCGTGGAGATCTCTTCGGTTGACGCCGAAACCAATCTCCCGCACAAGGGTGAGAAAGTACCTTCCAAGCGTCATATATCTCTAAATAAAATATATCATTTAGGTATACACAAGCGAAGCAGCGTCCGAACATAAACATGAACAACATGAACCAAATATTATCAACTCCTGTCGGCCCACAATCGATAAGTATCTCTTGAAGTGGAGTTGATAACATCTTGACGAGGGTCTCAAAACCCTAGGTAGTGCATCCTACTCTGTTTTTAGTCATTTCCGATGTCAAGGTTACATTCGACATCTTTCACATAAGTCTTCATTAATCGAATAGAACAGAATCCCCAAATGGATACATATATCTCGAACAGATCACAAACCACTACATGGATTCGAGCATCTTGAACAGATCTCGAATCTCCACATAAATTCTCTATTCTATTGCTTCTAAAACATAGAACCCATATACTAGTTTTGAAGTGGTATTTGATAAGTAGAACACTTACCGATCCCCGACACTTCAAAACCAATCGATGAATTTTTGATTAATTAAATTCCGGTTCTTTCGAAAGTAAGTGAAAGCTAGAGATGTTTCGTACCAATACTCCTCCCCGGGGGTTCTTATTGGTATAAAATCATAAAGCCTTTCGATAACTTCATAAGTCAATATTAGGTCAAGTTCGATAATCGACTAATCGGTTATCTAGTCAAGACACTTGTTTATACAAATCAATATTCGTATGCTTAACTCGTTTTTGACATTCCAACTTGACCGTTCCTCATCTAAGAGTGAAGACAAGTAAGTTTGAGCACTGGTTGCATCAATCCTTGCCTAGACACTTTATTCTTAAATCTCACAAATAGATAAGTCTACCTCATCGATTTTAGTGTTAAATATAGTATTAATGATTTCCATCAACAATAAGAAATCAACACAATTAATGCTTTTCTGACATTTTTCGACTTACTATTCCTCAATCAAGAGGGAAACCGATATGTTAGAGTTTTCTGCTTCGTCCCTACTTGAAATCAATCTTAACTCTCATAAATAGATAAACCGACTTCGTCGGCTTTTAGTGTTAAGCATAGATAATTACTTTTCAAACAAGTAATCGCATAATAAAATCACTTAACCACTAAGAAATTCTTAACCCCTTTTTCGAAAACATTTGTATATAATTTTAAAACACTTCAAAATACTTATAATAGGTTTTAAAACATTTATCCAAAATATTACTTTAAAATAACAAGTTTGTAAAATATTTAAAACTTGGAAAAGAACATGTTTTATTATAAAAACCTCGCCTTTAAAATTCACAACTAATTATTCAAAATTCATAAAGATCTTAAACTACTTTTAAAATACTATAATGATAGTTAGTAAACACTTGTAAAAAAATGAAATGAAATAATTAAATATAAATATCTTTTTAAATCTTTTAAGTCCAAAAACGAAGTCTAAATGTGACAGTTTTGCACAAGTGCAGTTTTGGTCGTTTATGACATGTTACTTAAATATTTAATATCCAAACTTTTAATAGCAACAAACATATATGTAAAGTATTATAAATATGGAGAGAAATCCCTAAGGATCTCTTTAAAAAACTCATAGAAATCGCCAAAAACAAGGTAATTCACAACTGCATCTATAACGACTATCGCTATAAGTGCACTTTCAAATTTGAGTTGTATTAAAGCCTATGTTCAACTACAAACTATTTGCTTTGTTTCAAGACCTTACTATATGTCATACAAGTCCATTCAAGTTTGTTCAAGTCCGTTTAAGTCCATACATGTGCCGCTTGTTTTGAAAACAAGAATCAAAACCATTGTTTTTGACATATGTCTAAGTTAATTTAAATAACTTTAACAAAAAAAAACACAAGTATATATGAGTTATATTTTCAACAAGTGGTGAGTTAGCTCGCCTTTTTTCCAACCAATAACCAGGATCAAAGAACCCAAGTCCAAACCCAACCTAGCAACTTCCTTTCCTTCCCTTGCTTCCTTGCCTTTGCCTTGCCTTGCCTTGCCTTGCCTTGCCTTGCCATGAAAACTCCTATATTGCTCACGACTTTAGTGTGGGGGGAAGATGATGGCTTTGATTTTTCAACTTCTAACTTGGTAAAAGGTTTTGTAATATGGTTGTAAGGCTTCACTCCAAGTTTGAAATGAATTGGATTTGATTTGCAATTAATTTGCTTTAGGAAATTATTATTATGAAGAAGAAGAAGACATGGATTTTCATCTTAAGCTTTGTGATTTTTATTTATTTATGAAGTGAACCCCTCCCTCTCTTATATAGGCTTAGGAGTGGTGTTTCCTAAGCTCTTTCTCACCCCCTTTTTATGACAAATAAGGCTTACCTCCCATCACTTCTCCGTTATCATCCCTTAACCCTTAAGTATTTCCATTTATGTCCATTTCCTAAATATCTTCCTTTATCTCATGCATGAAATCATCCATAAAGTTTATTTCCATAAATGGAAAAAAAGTTTTTATTTCATTTTATTGATTTCTTAAGCAAATAAGTGTATGTAAAAAAATCTGAACAACTTCTGTCGGTAAAAAAGCTGCTTATTGATAAACCGATTTTCGGCCACATTAACGATATTTTTCCAAAGAATATATTTTTGTAAAAAAAATTCAAAAAAGTTTCTTATCATTATCTATTAATTAAATGATATTTAACAAGGTTATAAAATCATACTTATAACACTTAATTATATTTCAAGACATTTCGATACTCGAAGATGAAGTGTTCGAATTTCAGGGTCGCTACAGTTCCGATAATGTGGCTATAAATGTTGGAAATTATAATAAACAAAAGAAAAGGAATAAGGGCTCTAGTGGTAGGTAGAACAAACCCAAAAATCACTTGAGGAATATGAGCCTGGACGAATACACGCCTTTGGATGGCACGTTGGAGAATATATACCTTGTCACACAAGGAACAGAACGTTATAAAAGACCGCCTTGGAAGGAGGTGACCAAAGAGGAAAGGCACTCAAGGACATACCGTCATTTCCATAAAATTCATGGACACAACACTAATGAGTGCGAACATCTAAGAGATTTTATCGAGGAATTGATAAGAAAGAAGAAGTTGCAACAATATATTAGAGATCCGTAGGACGAGAGACAAAATACTAGACCCTAAGTGTCGAATGCCCAAGGGAACTGGCCTGGGCCCAAGGGAGAAGGGCCCAAGCGCACTAATGAAAGGTTGGTCATAAATACCATAATAAGAGGACCTCGTCCAGTAGAGAAGAGCTAGAAGAAAAGGAATGGTATGCGAACTTATTAAAGCATGTACCATGGGAGAGTTGCTTTGCCATAGATGATGAAGCTCCAGCTAAGCAACAAAGGATGGTAACATATGACATTATATTCAAAAATAGGGATTCTGACGGATTCGAAACATCAACCATCAACCCCATGGTGATTTCGGTTGTAATTGGCCCTGTTGTAGTGCGTCGAGTTCTGGTGGATAATTGAAGCTCAGTGAATATCTTGTTTAAATGGACATTTGACCAAATGCAAATCATTTGGAAGGATGTAAAGCTTTGTAAATGCAAGATTCAGAAATTTACTGGCGAGTCGGAACATCCGTCTGGACGACTAATTTATCAGTTGAGTTGGGTGATGGAGATTGCAAGGTTGTGCTAACCCAAACGTTTGTTATAGTAGATGAGTATTCAACGTATAACACCTTTCTACACCGACCGGCCTTGGCAGATTTTAGGATAGCACTTGCTCCTTGGTGCCTAATAATGAAGTTCCTCACAGTGAATGGGGTCGGATCAGTAAGAGGAGACTAGAGCACAGGAAGGGAATGTTATGTTGCTGAGCTAAGAGAAGCAAAGCGATGAGAGAAAGGCAAGAATGTAGAGAAGGCTCTCTGCATTAAAAACTCGAAAGCATAGTAGTGAAAGCCCAAGCCCTGCCTCGGGAACCATAGAAGATTTGATAAGTCTACGGATCCCAGAAAGAAGTCAAAGGAAGTGCGGGGGCACTGGCTGAACTGACAGTCGACATTCTGGTTGATATGGATGATCCTACTCAGACTCTTAAAATTGAATCTCAGCTCTGTATTGGACTTAGGAACGAATTAATTAATTTCCTTAGAGAAAATTTGGACATATTCGCATGGACGCATTCGAATATGTGTGGGATATCACCGGATGTAGCGAGTCATGCACTAAATGTGGACCCAAGGTTTCCACCGGTAAAGCAGAAAAGACGTAGTTTGGGTCTGGAGTGATTCGCTACGTTAAAGGAGGAAATGGATAAGCTAATGATGAATGGCTTTATTCACAATGTGTTATGCCCGAAATAGGTATCAAATCTCGTAACGGTCAAGAAATCAAACAAAAAATGGTGGATGTGTATTGATTATTCTGATTTGAATAAAGCATGCCCGAAGGATATATTTCCCTTACCTAGGATCGACCAACTGGTAGACGGGACTGTAGGACATGAGTTGCTCTCATTTATGGATGCTTATTCGAGCTATAACCAGATACCAATGCCTATACCGGATCAAAAGAACACCGTCTTTCTAACAAATTTAGGATTGTATTGTTACCGAGTAATGCCGTTCGGGTTGAAGAACGTGGGAACTACGTATTAGAGGTTAGTGAATTCAATGTTTAGAAAAAAAATAAAAGGAACGATGGAAGTATATGTAGATGATATGCTTATGAATTATGACTGTCATGGAATCAGTTTATCTATAATCTATTAATGGTCGAGGGGAACTCGGCCAAATTGTAAACTAGAATGACCACAAAGTTGGTTAAATATTAATTTCGTTTAGCCAAACGAAAACCGAATAATGGAATATAACTAAAGCAATTACAAGAATTTTACTTATATGTATAGAGTTGAATTAAGTAAAGGCAATGCAAAGAAACAAACATGTATAATATGAAAAAGTTGCGATTCAAGTAATTATATTATATATGCAGGTAGTTGTACATAAGCATGTACAATATATAAAAGTACGAAAAAGTAAATGGAACATAGATTACCAAAGAAAAGTGATCTTTCATTACTTCAGCTTCTATATACAAAGATCATGGGGGACGCTCCTACACAAATGCGACCTATGTACAACAACATGGAAAACAAAATGAGCATCCCAAAATGGACAAATAGAAGTTGTCCCATCTTCACCAGAGGGTAACTGAAGAATCTACTTCTTCTAGCATTTCCTCTTCTTTTTCTCGGCCTTGCTGCTTGAGTTTCTTAAGGCCTCTTCTGACCCAGACCAACCTTTGGTGTGCTACCTCCAAAGGGGTAGTATCGCTTCTAGAAATGATAATGGAGGTATCTTCAGGATGACTGGGAGGAAGCTTGAAAATCTTTGTAGTAACACTACCTCTGCTTTTCGAAGGATATATAATAAGAGGAGGAATGCGAGTTGCGACTCTTCAATGCTGGTAGGCTTGTCGAAACCAAGGTCGGTCTTGATTTTAACCTTGGAAAGGTCAATCTTAAGTCTTTCCACCATGGTAATTTGGTTGGTTAGATTTGTAGCACTAGTAATAGCAACATCTTCCTCTAGGAACATGGACACATCCTCCAAGTTTTCCAGAGCTACTATCTCCACAAAATTAGGCCCTGGACCAGAACTGGAAAGAGGAACAGGAGTGATAAGTCCCATGGAGATGGAGGTTGATGCGGTAAAGATCACAACAGAACCCAAACCTCGAGTGACCAGCGGCAGAGATGGAAGATGTGAATGACCTACAAGTTGACAACAGAATGGTAAAGATTAGAGATGGATTCAGGCGAGAACTAAAGGGCTTCGACTATGAGGAAACAAGAGATATACCTTCACCTAGACTCGATTGTTGGATAAGAGACTTAGGTATTCCCTCTTCTTCGATTAAGTGTTGAACCAGTGAATCAACAAAAGGGGGAATGTAAGGTTCAATGAGGATGACCATGGAAGTTGGAACAACTTGGGTGGCCTCCAAGCTTGCCTCCTTTATTGTTGGAATATCCACTGCAAGCTCGTCGGATTTGGGAGTTAATGATTCCGCCTGACATGATGCACTTGGGTCAGTAGGGTCTCAGCGAAAACTTTGGTAGCAGCAACGTCTTCAGTTGAATAGCTTTTCCTTCTCCAAGCTTAACTATGTCATCAACGTCGAGGTACTTTGCTCTCATATCTTCTTTGGTGAGGCCTTCGCCGGCTGCTTCTGAGCGGCGTATAACTTCTTCCCAAGCATCAACAAGAGTCATGACATACGTACTCCTCGGTCATTTTAGATTTTTATATTGAATCACATAGGCGAAAAACTACTAGAGAGTATTCTTCAACTCTTCCCTCTCTTTTGCCTTTTGATCTTTGAGCTCTTTTGCATTCTACACGGCAATAGTATAATCGACTTCGATATCTAGTTTCTCGGTCTTTGCCAATAGCAAGTCATTTTTGAGTTTCTCATTTTTTTGTGGGGAGCCTTTCGATTTCGGCTGCTTGGTCTTCAATGATTTTATCCTTGGCCCGATAGTCCTATCCTTCGCAATGAGGGCCAAATTTTTCTCAACAAGCTGTGTTTTAAGGATAGCGTTGTCCTTATAGGAAGTCTTCAGCATATTTTTTATGATGATTTCGATGTTGGTATGAGCTTTCGTCATTTCTTCCATCAGGCTTTTGGTTTTATCCTCATATTTTAGAGCCGTATCCCTCTCCGCCTTCATCTTCTCCAAGTCAGCTTTATACCCCTTTATTCGACTGTCATAAGTTTGCTTCTCGAATTCAAACAATTGGATGTTTGTATGATTAATCTGGTTGACGTTGGTGAGGGCATAAGTAAGCTTCTTCCACTCATAGCCTTGATCAGTGAGCTCCTGGACCCATCAGACTTTCTGGTTTGCTTCTTCCTTAGGAATGTTTTTAATGTCACAGTCAAATATGACACCAGTCAAGCAGAGGTCAGGGAAAGCAGCCTGGATGCGGGTTGATGGAGTTGGAACATGAATTCTAGGAGCGGTAATTCCCACGGTATGAGGAGGAATGGTGGTGGTCAAGGGGCGTGAAGTTGAAGTTTGTTGTTAAGGAGGGAGTTGGGGTTGAGAACAAAGCGCCGAAATGCCAGAGGAAGAAGCCCTGTGGTCGTATGAATCTTTGTGCCTTTTGCTGTGGTCATAGGACTGTCTCCCTTGGCATATTTCTTTCTTCTATCACTTTCATCCTTGTGTTCTTTGAGTCATGCTCTCTCTTCCTCGGTTTCCTAATCTCTTCGATGGCTAGAACGAGGTAGGTATGGTTTGGGAGTGAATCATCTTTATTCGCCAACGTCATATTGAAGATTGCTAAATTTGCCTCTGCCTATGGTACCTTAAATAAGAGAAAGGATCGTATAAGTTACAGAATTTTAGGATTCAAGTGAATGTTAGGGATGTGTGTTCGTGATTTTAATAGTGCATAGAGTGTCGATGTCCCCTTAAGTACTCTATGGACCGTGTTCACATGGAAATAAAGACAAAGTCTCACCTCCTTCAGCTAGGATATCCCTAGATAGGAAGCTAAAGCCCGGAGATCCATCCTTGAGAAGTTCGGCAATTAGAACGTCGAAGTCACTCAACGAAGCGAAGATATCGTCAAAAGAACTACTTGGAGGGATCGCCTATGCTAATGCGACACGCTTGGTTCTGCGGATTTCTTAGAAGATTTGATAATTATATGTTTCGGATGAGGAGAAGTAGGAAGTTCGGTGCCTTCAGGAGATGTCTCGCCGTATGACTCGTCTCCTATTGGACTCATGTCATGGTCACTGTCACTTCCCTCTTTGCTTTTCTCTCCTTCTTCTTCTCATTCTTCTTATTTTCCCTCTCTTCTTCCCTTCTCATCACTTTCTTCTGGAATTGTTTGCATTATGGCTCCTCTATCTCCTTCTTCTCGAACTTCTCCAAAAGGGGAATCTTTTGTTGCTCTACCGATGGCTCACCAATGTCTGCCATACCCGATGGACCTTCAACTTCCCCTCGAAGGTTGTCGCCAGAGTTGCGAGTGGGGACCAAAGATCGAGTATGCATTTTGGAACTGCTTAGAGGAGTGGTTGCAACAACAACAAAGCTATCAGGATGTAGCACATTGCACCGTCAAAGGTTCTCGTTCGTTAGAAGATAAGCGGTAGTGTGATGCTGGAAGCTAATTTTCTTTAGAGATTTCAAAGTTTCAACATGCTCGTCACGTGTGTCTCGAGCAGTGATGTCTGCGTAGAAGTTAGATAATAAGTTGGGGCTTGGATGGAAGTAATTCGAGTGTAGGAAGAGTGAAGAGGAAAGGATCTTACTACTTGAAAGCCAACGCCCGTTGAAGCCATATGGACAGCGAATGAAGAAATACTTGTTCTTGAAATACGAGCATTTGTTGTGGAGCACTTCAATGACCTTGCACTTTCACCAAGCCTCAATGATCATGTAGGACGGTGAATCTTGTCGATGTTTGAAACTCAAGATATGGGTTAGCTCTCTGAGGTTTAGAGGTTGTTGGAATTGGTTCAGGAATAGCATGTATAAAGAGCTCAGTAGTGCATATCCATTGGGATGGACCTGGGACGGAGCCAACCAGAGCTCTTGGAGGGCATGCGCAAGAACTGATTGAAAGACGATATAGCACTGCTTAAGCACATGTATCTATTGCAGGCTGTAAAACCCATCATAGGATTATGAGCTCGTTGTCCCTGAGTTGGGAGAAAAACATCGCCTTCGGGAATTCTGTACTATCGACAGATAGTCTAAAGCATTTTATGAGTGAGGATTGTAGACACCTATTCGGGTGGATCATCCAGAACTCTTAAACTGATATACTTGTTAAAAGGAGGAGGTTGCACTTGAATGGGTTCTACTGGAACAATCATTCTCTATAGTTTGACGGTAATTGAATGCCTGGGCCTGGAAGTCGTGGGAGTTGAAGCCTAAGCAATGTTAGATCCAACTTTGGGAGGAGTCGATGGCCTAGGGTTGGTGTGGAATATAGGAGAATAGCGAGTCATTCCGCATATGAAAACTTAACGTTCAACACGGTCAGGTATGATTTATTTTAGTATTCTATTTCAAATATGTACCCATGTGATCAGCGCTCAGAATCCAACGAATGTCAACATGTGTTTACCAATCGGATTATGAACGTCGACCGAGGCAAGTGAAAGTGTTAATCTATGCAGTGTGAGTACCATATCCTATACACAATGAATGAATCATCATGTGTAGATAACTCTCTTTGCTAGGAAATAAAGCTACGTCGTATAAAGGAACTGTATATCAAATCTTACCCGTTATCATGGATAGTCGACAACGGAACCGTGGTCCGAAGAGACGCGGAGGTTTTTCTCTTATAGGAACACGAGAAGTGCAATAATTGGGTACGTTGTGCAAAGTAATTGTTTGGGTGCTGGAATGCATCTAACGTGACCGTTCTTTGGAAGAGAACCGTATCATCATTTTAAAATGAAAACTTATGATTAGCTATGACTTATTGAAGTGTGCAAAGGATTCAAGAACATTATGACAAGAACCCTAGTCTCTGTGAATTGAGAATTCGGAGCTAACGCTTGGAGAACCATGATTTAATATAACTGGAGGAATTATAGTGTTAGCTTCGAGTCCAGCCCAGGGCTGTCCAAGGGAATTCTACATGTTCTTGCATTTCCTTAGTTAAAGCAGAAGCCAATCACAAGTCCCAATCTCATGCCATCTCGACCATTGACGACCCTAGCATGGCTAGCGGCGACCTCATGACTATAACTAAGGCATGACCATAACCCATCAACATCAACAGCCCACCTAAGTGCCATGAAAAATTTGATCTTAAAATTGAAGGAGGGGTCGGGGTCGAGCTATTTCGAGACAATGGCGGTGGTCAAAGTCGACGTCGAGTAGTGGCGACAATCTAGAGATGGCGGCGTCGATCTGAGAGCAGCAACGATGATTGGTTCTGGCGAAGGAATGGTGGTCGTTGGTGCTCGGTAGAAGGAAGGAGCCAGTGTACAAAGGAAGCATGCACGAGAAGGCTAAGAAGTGAAAGTGAGAAATTTTTTCTAAGTATTGGATATTTATAGAGCTCGGTGATTGGAAAAAGGACTTAGTATCGAGAAGAAAAAGTTGGTACCGACATGAATTTTTGGACCAAAAATTTGAAAAAAGGCAAGGAGAAGGTGGAGCATACCTAGTTAAGGTGTGGAACAATATCCAGAGTGCAAATCTTCTCCTTAGCACGGAGAATGGAATTCCTACTATATAAAGTAGTTGAATGGATATATATAAGATGGGAGACAATACTTTGAAGCAACTCTTGGATAACCAATGAACACACAGGGATGATAGTGGATATTTGTCTTATTCCAGAGCATGCTTTGTTTCCAATAGAAGCATACTCTAGGGGGGCAAGTGTTATTCGGCTTTTTGAATAAGCAGCTCTTAGACGAATCTAGTCGTTAAGGCGAAGACAAAATGATTCATGGACTTAGGAACATACTTAGGAGGACAATGGAAATGGACTTGAATTTGGAGTCAATTAGAGCTTAGGAACCACTCGGTACCAACCACTTTCTACTCGATACCAAACACTTTATTTCCCCCCATGGGACGCTGCAGATTTGACACGTAGATAGATGGCTTATGTGATCGACTTGAGGTGCATCTCACAAGAAATAGACGAACAACTCAAAAGGAATTTTGAAGAAAAGTAGACAAGTACAAATGATGTTAGTACCTCTCAAAAACAACACAATCTCCAAGGAAAAGTGCTCGAAACACAACAAATTGGGGATAGAGGACCAAAGGAAGGAAGAAGGGGAAGTTCCCCTTCCAACGGTACCGAGTAGATTTTATAGCTCGAGGGACTCCATCTTCCCCTCCTGCATTCTCGGATCTAGTTCTAAACTTGGTATTTTGTCGACTTCCAACTCTATCAGATAGTTACCCTATAAATACATCCCATATAGTAACTGGAAAAGGACCTTTTGGCTTTCTGTTATCTTCACCTTCTATCTTACCTCACCATAGTCACTAAGGTAGATTCTATTGGCTGTTTTAGGCTGTAAAAACTTGTCAATCCCTTATACTAGTGACTCTCAATCAAATAATCAATAAATTACAGTGGTCGTAGGCCAGAGATTGCCGAACCACTTTAAAAATCTTGGCGTTCTATTTGTTTTTCATATATTTTCTAATAGATTTCTATTCTTCTATAGGACTTTCGGTGTTGTTCCATTTTTGGGCTCAACATATACATACTTATATGTATACTTATATGCATATATGTATGTATGTATGTATGTATGTATCAAAACTGATAAATATTATTATCATATATGAAATTTTAGTTTAACTTATATGATGTTGTATCAAATGACTTTTTTAAGAGTGAATATAGTTTATATTCAAATCAAAGCTATTTATTACATGTCTCAAAACTTATATATGTGTGTATCAAAACTGATAAATATCAGTATCATAATAAAATATTGATTATTATATCAGAAGTCATTCTAAAGTAGAGCACGATCTTACATTGAAATAAGAAAGTAAGATTTTTTTATTGTATTGTGAGTAAAATCTTATAAAGATTTAAGAAAATACAATAAAAAATCATATAATTTTTACAGTAAGAAAAATTAAAACAAGATTTGTTGTCATGTTTCACATGATAAATAATAATATGTTAGTCACTTTTTAATGAAAATATTAAAAGTTCACCCCGAAGAAACTCTATAGCTAACGGTGTTTATTTGATTTAATTGAATTAATTGATAAACTATTTATGCAAAGGGTATAAATGTCTTTACAAACTTTTAAGAAACGAGTTTTTTTTAACATAGGGTTTAAATTTAAAAAGCATACCCTATTTTTTAAAAAAACAGAAGCACAGCCTAAATTTTAATCATTGTATGCTAGTATGCCCTTCTCACCAATTTCCACAAAGTTTTTTTTATCATAGACACTTCACCGAATAAAACGATTTACATAAACCAAACTGAGTACAAGTAATCACAAAGACTTCCCTATAACTATGTATGTTGTTTCCACCATGGTAATTCATATATGAATTGTCCATTGAAAATTGTGTCCTGCCGTAAAATTTATGGTTCAATTTTGTAAGATTGATGAAATATATGTCGATTTATCTCTAACCAAAGACAAGGTCTAAAAGATGTCTTAAGGTAGAAAAAAAATTCTAAAAGTTGTTTAAAATTCGTAGGTTGTAGGAACAATGTTAGTGGATTAAATTCTAAAAAAATTGATTAATTTCCTTATAATCAGATGGATATCGGTACATTTGTAGAATATATGATTAGAGGTTCAAGGAATATGTTGCGAAAAAGCACTAGTTAGCATTGTTGAAATAATGTCACATATTATTAAATGTTGCATTATACAAAGATTTTATCATATTGTGTTACTGTTAAAGATATATGAGAGGTAGAGGAGCACATCATACGGTGAAGTATATAATGGGAAAGTATAAAATTAATTCAAAGAATGAGAGAATACGAAGTGCCTTAAGCAAGAGGCATCATTCCATTCTATATTATATAAAGTTGGTCCTCTTCCAGTTAATTTTCCTTTTTATCCTAATTTTAAGATTAATTTCCTTAATTCTTCTTATTTCATATAGTTATATTTTTAACTTTCAACCCTTTTAATTTCTACTAAGTTTATGTTTTTCTCTTTTTATTGTGAGAAACTCTTGTTGCCATCTCTTTGACATTTCCCTTTTCACTTCTTTATATTTTATCATTAATTTCATCACAATCTTACCAATAAACTTTAGTAATTATTCTATTTTTTCTCTCATGCTTTACTACTCTCCTTTCATCTATATTTCACCAACTCATTCTAAGATATCTCTTCTTGTTTCATTCCATTTTTTCCTCTTTATTAGTCACAATTTCTTATAGCATCCCTGGTACTTTTGAGTTTTGCCTACATAACAATGTTAATGTGTGGTGTCATCCTAACACAAGGATTAATAACTCGATTTACTAGAGTTTTAGAAACTTGAACAAGTACTTACTAGAGTTTCGGAAACTCGGGCAAGTTGTTGTTAGATCATGTGTTATATATGGTGAGGGAAAAAGGTAAATTTCAAAAAAAATCTTTATTGCATTTGCACAAGATCTTATATTGTGATTGTTACACTCATTTTTCAATAAAGTATCTAGTGCATCTCTAATAAAAATCTTCTCAACACTCAAATAACCACATCTCTACCAAAAATGCACCTAGCAACCCCACAAAACACCCGTTCTTCTACTTCTCCCCCAGTCGGAGCATTAGGCCGCCAAGAAAAAAAAACTACAATAATACCACCACCTCTAAATCACTAATGAGCTATCTCAAAATTCCTCCCCGAATCACATCCTAGAGGCCTTAAGCCTATTTACGAGTCGAATAAATGAAAGGATGTCTGGGATGGAAAGGATAGTAGCCCAATAACCACCTCCAAAACCAACCTGCTTCCATAGCTCCATAGTTCACCATCTACATTCACCAGGTGAGAAGATTGCGCACTGATGGATAAAGATGGCAATCTCAATATTGAGAATGATGGTGCTGCCCCTAAGAGCGCGGGGGAAAGGCTTAAAACTAAAGCCTGAGCTTTCCCAGGCATCAAATCCAAGCAGCTTAAAATTAACCCCTCTTGCTTGGGAAGTGCAGTAGATCGGCTATCGAGAAAATGATGAGGTCACCTCATTTTATAAGGGTGGTTCATTAAGAAATGAATCCCAGAATGAAGAGATTAGGGCATTAAAGACCCAGGTGGAAACACTGGTGCAATTTTTCCAACAAAGCAACATAGTGAGGTGATGAGAGGAGAGGAGATCTGCCCATCGTTCTATGATAATATGACAAAGTCGGACTTTCCAAACAACTTCAGGGCTCCAGCTATAGAAAAATATGATGGTATTACTAACCCAGATGATCATCTTTACACTTTCGAATATCATATGGATACTTCAAAAATAGGAAAGCCTGTCAGATGCAAGTTGTTTCCAATCTATTTGGCTGGAGTAGCATTGAGATGGTTTTGAAGATATGACCTAGGAGGTCTAGTTATGGGCTCAGCTATCGCCTGTGTTTTGTCGACAGTTTCATACCGGGAGGAAAGTCTCACCAGATCCTAATACAGTGTCATGTATCAAGCAACACGATAATAAAAGCTTGTACGGTTTTATAAGCTGGATGAAATGTGAATCAATAAGGATCAAAGTCACCAACGAAGACGCACCGCCGATGGAACCGCATTTTGGATCAAAAAGGATACATCATGTAACAACTCACAAATTTACATAATCAATATTAAATTTATTAAAATGAAAATTTAATTAAAAGCTATTTAGGTATTATACTTATAATTATTTCATTGGTCTTTCCAAGCAAATTGGTTTGGAGTATAAGTTTGATGGATATGGAGTTACAGTTTGAGAGACATGGGTGTTACAGTGATTAAATAAGATATGTAACCGCTTTTGGGTCAAACGGTTGTAGAAAACTAAACCCGCATAGTTGTCCATATAAATGAAGTTACGAAACTCTAGGAGACAACTGTCACATAAGATTTTCTTCACTAATCCCGAAATTCCTCTAATTTCCTTCTGCTGATGGATAATTTTCTCTAATAATTCTAAAATTCAAAGTATATAAATCCAAGCTTATAATATATCAAATCGAAGCTCTCAATGATAGGAAGAGACATGTTTGATTCATTTTCCATTTGCTCTAGTTGATCATAAATTGATAAAATAGTCTCTGCCATTCATTTTGTTAATTTTGATTCAATAGTGAAACGATGATCAATCGACGATCGGAAGATGTTGTTGCATATATGACGAATGGAACACATCCATGGTGGTCAATCGTTTCAGATCGCAATGAGTTAGTCAAAAAATTCATGGTAGTGGTGAAATCATGGTGGCTACGCGGCACCATCGGCGGTGGTGGAGGTGACCATTGGTGGTCGAATTTGAAGGAAATGGCATGGAGGTTCCAGATTTGAGCTCCGGTCAACCAATGATGGCTTGAGGCGAGTTAGGTTTACGATCAAAATTAGGGTGGGTTGTCCATCGGCGGTTACATGGGGAAGAAGGAGTATATTTTACAATTTATTCCCTTTAGTTTATCTATTTATGAATTGAACCCTACAACTTCTAATCTCCATAACTTTTATATACGAAATTTGTTTCAATTGTGGTCTATATTATGGAAAGCGCATTTACGCGTTGCTTAAGCTCTAAATGCATGTACAATGTTTAACTTTTTTGAAAAACACAAGAAGGTTAAGGAGTTAAGTGCCCTTAATTGATGCTTACCTGTGCTTTGCTTAAATTTAAGAAATGATTAAAGTCTACTTAGCAAAAATATTTTATTATTAAAATAAAAAATGGGGTTATAGCAAAATGCCACATTCCCTAACAAAATTTCTTCATTTTCTATGATATGGGCAGATGGATGGTGAGTGATTCATTGCATTATACAATTATATCTATTTGACAAATGTGCATAATTTGGATTCAAGTCGAGTATGCTTACTTTTAAATAACGACGAAAGTCAAATTTAGCCTTTGCAACCTATGAATTTATAAGTTCAAAGTTAAACTTTAATTCTTTGTGATAAATTATGCATACATAGACGATACATTTAATATAATATATTTATCCTAAATTTATATAGATACGTATAATGTATGCTAAAAATCAAGTGGCACTTAGGCTATGGTTAAGCGGCGGTTAAGCAACATTAAGAGAAGTGAGGTTTCTATCGCCTCACCTCACATAGTGCTTAGCATAACATAGTGCATGGTTTGTTTCTTTGGGTACATGGAAAGATTCTGGACATTTTGGCATAAGATATGCTAATTGCTAGATTTGGAGAAGTTGGTAAAAGAGCCTTAGCGAATTTCAAAGGTCGTAAGTATTAACATTTTCAAATATTAAAATTTTAATTAAACAACATTATTAATAAATATACATCCCATTGTTACATGGTTATGATTCACATATTTTGATATTTCGTTGTCAAATATGATTGAACTAGGTTTGGCTATATTAGTTATTACTTAGATTGGATAGATGTTTATATAATAAACTATTAAATAAATAAATTGTATAATTAGATGTGATAGCAATGATAGGGCATTGTTAGCAAGTTACTATTGTACATACCCTATAATGTGTTTCAGTAGTTTATTATTGGAATATACACATAGAACTATTAGTGAAAGGCCACTTATAATTACTTTTAAAATAATATTTAAAATAATGGTATTTAAAGATTAAATCTCTCTAATAGTACTATTTATGAATTTCTAGGAAAATTCATAAATTGTAATAATAATGAATATTTATTCAATATTATTTGATGTTTTATGTTAAAAAATAGTTTAAAACCAAATAATAGAATAATAATAAAGTGGGTTATATAAACAAAGGAATGGTGAATATTAAATAAAATAGTAAAACACATTCAAATAGGTTAAATGGATTATTATTGAATAAATGATTTATTTATAATAAACCCTAGAAATATAACATAAACCATTACAGTCGTTATTACTATAATTAAGAGGGTGGTAACTATATAGTTGAGAAGAAGTGATCATAAATTGTAATAAAGGAATCTACTACATTGGAAATGAAGTTATAATATTTATTATGAGTAATTGGGCATGAGACTCGGTGTGTATTGTTATGGACATGCCAATTTAGGGAACGATTACCATTTGTTAGTATTAGGATGGGTACTTACTATTTACTATTATGTATTTGATGATGGTATACATATGATTACCAGATATATCATTTGTTGGCATATGTAGATGTTAGTATCACCGATAGTTGTTATCACTGATTTATGTGTGACTAATTATTGTACGTGAATTTATATAGCCCCTCGTGTGATTAATATGGTAGAAATATGGATTGATGGTTTTCGTATATGTATGTTCTTTAAGATAACGATATATATTTGTTGAAATTAGGTTGAAGGGCTTCTCATTCCAGGATAATAAGTTTTAAGGACAATACTTATGAATAATTAGTTTTAAGGACAATTTAAAGGAAAATGATAAATTCATTTATCTTTTTAAGTTATATAGGAAAATGATAAATTCATTTTTTGTTATTTTTGTATAACTGAAAGCGATAACTTCATTTACCTTTTTCCTGTAAATTGTCCTTAAAACTAATTTTTTAGAAGTGTTGTCCTTAAAATTATTACCCAGCACAAAGAAGCCCTTTGAGTGGAAATCCCCTATTTATTTTATATGATCGTGTAGTGAATGATATGATGGATGCACATGCGTGATGCGTGTTGACATGTTTGTGATATTGTTATTTACTAACATATATGGTTGTAGGAGAAGAGTAGGTTTAGATATGAAAATAGAACTGCATGGGCTTGATCCTAAAGGATATGTAGGTATTCTCCATTATGCAATATCCACCGGATCCCTTAGGTTGGGTTGGGTGTATAGGATAAGGCATAGTCCAAACTTGTTGACATCGTTTTTCTCCTTTATTTTTTATTTCCACATGTTCTTATGTTTACATGTATGGCGGCAAAAAAGAAAATAGAAGCTTAATGGAAGGTTGCAGTGGCATGTTGATCATTTAATACAATTCTTTATATTATGTTTATCAATGTAGTAATGACTGATGCAATTGAATACATGAGTGGTTGGGATTATTTTATTTGTTCCACTAGTCTTTGAATGTTGTATATTGTTGTAGTAATGTATATTTGTTTGATTCAGTTATAAGGTGAATTAAGTGTATGAACCTTTAAATTTGTTCACGTAACAAAATATACGAGATCAGTGATTTTGTTTTTATTTTATTCGAGTTTGACACTAATTTTGGTTGTTAAAAATTAACAGTTGTTACATTTGGTATCAGAGCTTTGATTATGATTTCATGAGCCTTGAGTAGGCCTAAACTACTTAAAATTGGATAAATTTACACCCTAGATTAAGCTAAGAATAAAATGAGAGAGCGTACCAGCTAATTTTTGTATACTTGGCTGTATGTACGAACCTCATTTCCCCTTTATTTAAATAATGTTTATACATGACAACCTATGCTTTGGAGATATGGATGGGGTATGTTAAACACTTATAGAAAGTCGGGTTCTAGTATAATTTGAGTCATGCACACATAACTTGAAATTTTGCAAAAGTTTGATAAAACGTAATTTGTCAGAACTATTGACTTTTTTGAATTTAAAGCAATATATTTTAAAAGAAATTTCATATATGAAATTGACGAAAAAGTATTTAATTCGAGGAACAAGTTATTTTTAGTAAAAGTTTATTTCGTAGGAAGTATTTGGCATATGGAATACCTTACTTAAAATCATTTTGTAAAAGTATATACGGATTTAGGAACATTTGGAAAATATTTTGATAAAAAAAACTATCTTTGAGTTTGAAACCATTTTGTAGAATTTTTCTGAAAATAATATGAATTGGAATTATTTTGTTCAAAGTGTCATCGATAAGGTATAATTTGGGAGAATTTTATTGAAAAAAAGTGTTTGGCTTCTGAAATATCACGAAAATAATTTGAAAAATTATGCTAGACTTGAAATGATTAGGAAAAAATATAGTAGAAAGATTTTGTTAAAATTTTCTACTGGATCAAAAATTAGGCCGAACCTGTACTCAAATTCAAGTAATCAAAGAAGTTTAAAGATGCTTGAGCAAGAGACTCAACTCCTTGGCTAGCACATCCATGTTTATATAGGGTGTGTTCGCATACACAACTGGCCAGTTCACAT
Organism: Allium fistulosum; assembly: GCA_030737815.1. Lineage (NCBI taxonomy): Eukaryota > Viridiplantae > Streptophyta > Magnoliopsida > Asparagales > Amaryllidaceae > Allium > Allium fistulosum. The sequence goes on from CM060901.1 coordinate 847,116,668, forward strand.
TGGCATTGCGTCCGTTGTGTCAGACGAGTCTGATGCGACAAGCATGAGGTCCACCATTTTGTCCTATTTAAACGAACATACCAAAATGCTGCTTTGGCTTCGGATACGTCCAACGCGTTTGATTCGTTAGACACCAACATTAATTAATCACAATTACCATTAGTATATATTTAATATGTTAATTCATCTCAAACTTCAGATTCAAACACGAACGAGATATATCAGGTCAACCATCGTTAGTGGGGGCATTGCCCCCTATTTGGGGGTTGCCATCCCCTGACCCCACTTTGTAGTAGAAATCAATTATTGTAAAGAAGCATACAAATTAATGCTCTAAAACACAATTAATTATACAAAACAATTAAATTCCCCTTTCAGAATGTCCATTTCGTACCACAGGAACGCATTCTCCTTTCATGCCCCTTTCCTATGCCCCTTTCATATCACAAACAAACACACCCATAGTCAAGAAGGAAATATGCAATTTGTCAAATGTTCAAGTACTAAATAAAGAAGTCACAATTTTAATTTGACCTAAATGACCATTAGAGTCCCAAATTAAGTTTTATTGATTTGTTGATTACAAAAATGAAAATGAGGAAGAAGATAAATTCTCAATCTTCCCCTTTAGAGGAGGGGTCGATGTCTATTTGTAAGGAAATTGCATCCTTGGATGTTTGACACGTGGCATTCAAAGAAGACATATGGATGGGATTTTGCTAACGTGGCATTTTACCGATTTGACATGCAGCACAACTTGCTTTTGATCTCATCATGATAACATGACACAACTAGACTAATAAGGAGTTGCCATGTGGCTCTTAGAATATTTATATGCTGATTTTAGATTTTCAATAATAGCATTTCTCAAAATGCAATAACGCTATTCCTTGGCATGGCACAACTTTAGCATTCTCAACAAGCAATGTAGCACCACGTATTTTTAACAAAAATAAATAAGTAATAAAAAAGGACATTTTAGAAATTTTACATAAAGCTGAAAAAATGAAATTTTCACAAGCGAAGGAATTTAGGAGGACTGACTTTTCCATTTCATCATGTAGATTTTTATCTCAAATTCATATATAAATTATCAAAAACAGTATTGGATGAGGAAGATACGAAATATTTACTATAACGTGCATTTCGGGTTTTGCGCCTATTTTAAAATTTAAGTTTAAGAATTAATTACAAGAATAATTCAAAATTTATTTAGTAAGTAACTAATTGAGTACATTTGAATTACTTTAAAAGGAATATAATTGTGTGCATTAAAGAAAATGAAAGATATTTACGTGCACCAACTTGAAACCGCTTCAGGAGGAAAGCATTAATTACCAAGATAATGAAATTTATCATTATAATTAATGAAAAGGTATATTATCTCTTTCTTTATAAAGAATAAGAGAAAATTTGATTTTTGAATTTAAAAACATAAGTACTAGTTAATTACAATTGATTGAGAAATTACAAAAAGAAGTTGCTAATCTATGTTAATATATGTACATATATGTATTTATGTTTATATATTAATCCATGATTCCCCATAATGGTATATATATATAGAGGATATCAATTAATGATATTAATTTGAATTATAATTAATGATATTGATCTGGATTATAATTAATTGATTTGAATTTTAATTAATGACATTAATTGAGGTAGAATAAATGTTATTTTAACAAAGTAAAACGAAAAGAGTTTTGCATATATGTAAGGGTAATGGATATAAGTAAATAAATAATTTTCCCAAGCCTAGACTGCATCATATTTCCTATTTATAAATACATGTTTAACTCTCATCTATCTCATTCTAAACCCTAACCTCCATTTGGTAAACTCCATCCTTTTCTTCCTCTTCCACGTTTCTTAGTTTAAATTCTTCACAACAAACCTCAATTAAATAAAAATAAAATAGAGGTCTAGCCTAAAAGCTTAGCAAAGAGGATAAAAGAAGTGAGGCAAATTACAAATCAAACTAAGGGAAGAAAGCTTAAAGATTTCAATTAGATATTTCTTCAAATATCGTTCTAAGGTGAGTGGATTTATTATGATGCGTTTATGATGTAAACAAGCAATTGAATTTCCTTTATATATATTTATTTCAAATTGTAAACAAGATTTTGATTGAATTAGTAATTTTAAATATATTGATTCACATGGATTAATATGTTGAAAAAAAATCCCTAATTAACGACTTTAGCTATGAAAACTAATGAAACTTAGGAAAAAGGGTAGATCGACAAAATCCACTTTTAAAACTATATAGATCTAAATTATGAGAAAGGTTTAAATTGATTTAAGGGAATAAAAGTAGATCTACAAATATACCTATAAAATTTATTTATATCTAACTCTATAAAATTTGATATATATGTAGATAAACAAGTGAATACACAAAAAAAATCAAATAGGTAAATTACATGAAGTTGGAAATGAAATAAATTGGAATTGTGCCAAAATGTTTGTTAAAGATGAACTTTCCAATTATATTCAAATCCACAAAAAAGTCGAACAGAATTGAAAAAAGTAGATCCTCGAACAAAATGAAATTTAACCCAAGTCAGACGTTTGGATTAGAAACCAGACACCTAAATTTTTAACAATGTGAAAAAGAAAGGAAACTATGTAAATCTGACAAGATTTAGATGTTTAAACCTGTATTCAGACGTCTAGAATCAAAGTTAGATGTTTGAACGTCTAGAATCAGAGTCAAACATCTGAATAGATGGTCAGACGTCTGAATACCTATAGCCAATTTTTGTACAGGTAATGTCTAAACCAAAATCCAGAAGTCTGAATGGCTAAAGTAAGCCCACGTCGAACTTGGACCCGGAGCCGGCAAGTAGGGCATATCGGGGAAATTGGTTCCCACTTCTTCGACTTTGGAGAGCCCATATAATTAAATGGAGTTGTGCAACAAGATGGAATAGTATCATACTTGGTGACGTCCTATGTTCTTATTACACGAAGTTGCTAAAAGTGACACTCAACATGGCACGTGATTCTATCACAATTAAATGCTTTCGGGCATACAGACACTAATGAGGAGGTTACTCAATGCTTTAAAGATAAACGAGATTAGGCATTATGATGTATACTCGGTGTTGTGCATAGTTTCAGGCACCAACAAGGAGGTAACTTAATGTTTCAGGGGCAAGTGGGCTACAGACATTGTGATCTATACTAGCGTTGTGCATAGAAAATAGGATACCGGGCACAAACGTAGAGGTTACTCAATGTTTTAGAAGCAAGTAGGTTCAGGCATTGTGATGTATACTTTGTGTTGTGCATAGGATAATAGACATTTACAAGGAGGTTACTTAATGCTTTCGGGACAATGTGGGCCCAGGCATTGTGAGGTATACTCAGTAGAACAAGTTGGCCATCGAATCGTATACTCAAGGTTCGCATTGGAGATTGTCCACTCAGTGTATCCGTTAGGTGGTTCATCATTGAGGATGTTTACTCGATGCAGATTAGGTACAACAAGGGTTGCTACACCTTAGTGTGTAGATCGACTAATTTCTTATACATAGTCCATGAACCAAAGGAATGCCCTTAGGTCATGCAAATTATATATGAAATTTATTACTTATCAACTTCATATCATTAGCGATATAATTCATTCACCGGACCTTGTCTGGTCCACTCCATTTCTTTCTCTTTATATTTATTACAAGGGACATGGTAGTAGAGGAGTTGACTAGGATAAGATGCATGGAGAAGGTGATATGGCACTTTGAAGGTATATTTATTTATAGCCACTTTCCTATGTATCTTATTGTATTTATTAATCAGACTGTTGTTCTATTTTGGAAAAGTAATAAATTTAGAATATATTCAGTATTTATACTTTATTCCTTTCATTGTGAGATCTAAAAGTTTTGAATGTTTCAAAATTTATATTTATCTTTGTACCAGGTAAATCGTTAAAAACATATTTCTTGGCACAACGCGAGTTCAAATGTCGTTTTAGGCTTTAAAGTAGTGTGTCTAGAGGGGCAGACTGTTACACTTGTTGTTAGAGCTGGTTGCATGTAGTTGCATTGTGATAAGGGGTTCTCGCATTATGAATTGTGGCAAAGCTTTGTCTCTTACCCCTACACGTCATGATAATATGGGTTGGTCAGGCAGCCAGAAGGCTAGACTAGGCAGTCGAGAGGCTGGTCGTAAAACCAACAGATGAGATTATCATTTGTAGTCATCACCGTTTAGGGTGACTGCTACATTTGGTATCAGAGCTAGTTGCATATAGTTTGAGCATGGTAAGGGTTGTTGCATTGTGAACTATAATTAAGCTTTGTCTGTTACCCTTACATGTCCCGACAATGTAGGTTGTAGGTAGTCAGTAGACTGGCCTAGGGAGTTAAGAGGCTGGCCGTAAAACTAGCGGTTAAAGTTACCATTTGTAGCCACCTCCATTTTGGTTGATTATTACATTCGATATCAGAGCTGGTTGCATGTAGTTGCATTATGATAGGGGGTTCTCGCATTGTGAACTATGGCGAAGCTTTGTCTCTTACCCCTAAATGTCCTGAAAATGTGGGTTGACCACGCATTCAAAAAACTGACCTAGGAAGTCGAAAGGTTGACAGTAAAATTAGCAGTTCGGGTTACAATTTGTAGCCACCACCATTTGGGGTAAATTTTATAGCTAGTATTAGATCTTAGGTTAAGTGATTCCTATAAAATTAGGACGTATGAGAGAACGTATTTGTAATTATCTGTTATACATATTTATTTAACTATATGCCACGCCTATATATTTTGACTTACAAGGTAATTATTATTGGCTCATCTCTTATATAGGCAAACAATTGTGTGTCAAAATAAACATTAAGATTATAATAGTTAGGGTGAAACATAAATCCATCACATATTTTATAATTTACACTATGAAGAGATGCTAATAGAGGTTCCCTACACCAACAAGCAGTATAGGGTAAATTGCAAGTTTTAAGGATGAATAAAAAGAAAAGTAGGACCCTTAATCCCATAGAGAATAAGTGTGATGTTGATTAGGTAAAATGAAGGCATATAAGAAGGTCCCTCAAGGTTAGAGTAAACTCGGTTTGAGGAAATAGTTGTAGAAACCCCATTTGATTTGAACTGAATTGCTAGAGTATTCCTCCATTGGAGGTGAACACTGTATTGGAGGATATACTTGAGTTAACCATTTTTGAAGAAAAGGAGCTAAAACCCTATACATTTAAAGATTGCATTATGTAGTTGGTCTTGTGTAAATTAGGTTGTTTTCGTCTACTCTAATTTAATTGTTAAACCATCTGGAAAGTTTCCTAAAGAGTTAGAAACATTAGATGTCTAATATATATTTTTAAGGAAATAAATTAGTTTATGATTTTCTATGAAATGTTCAGAAAAACTTTATGAATATTTATATAAAAAGTAGAGTTGAAAGAATTTTTGAAATGAGTTAGAAACATCAGTGTTTGAAATTTTCGGGAAACTTTAGAAGTTGAAGTTTGAATAAGCAATTCCTTATTTTAAGTTTCAAACATGGAATTTTTTTATAAAAAGTAATTTTCCATAACTATTTTAAAGTTATTATTTTTGAAAAAAAGTTAAAATATTACATTTCAACTAAAGTAAACTTTTGTGAAAATTTATTATTTATAAAAGAAAATCTAGAATGGTACGTTTATTTGTCCACCTTTTTAAGTTAAGTTGAACCATTTTATGTAAGGTTTAAATTGAAAAATGTGTTCTGAGTTTTGTCAAAAGGAAACGGTTATTAAAATTGATAGAGAATTTTTTGATTTTGAAGCTTACTAGTTTGGTGAAAAATAAGATTAGAAATCAAAGACTTTTGATTTAAAAAGAAAAATGAAAGCTTCATTATGGCTACCACTTAAAATCAGAAATTTTGATTGGAGTTAGATAAACAGAATAACACAGCTTATAAAGATTAAATTGATTATGGTAAATTAGGTAGACTAGTCAATATGTCACTGTGCTAAAGACTTGCTAGTATTGAACATTAGGGAATTGTGAAGAAACCAAATATTCCTGATGTAGAGGCAATCAAGAAAGCTGCATATGTGAATATATAACCTATAGAAAAATGTGCTAATCCAAACATTTTGCTTGTACGATGGAAAGAGCCACTGGCATTAGAAGACTTAGGGTAAAGAAAGAAATTAAAATAGAGATTTGGCGGACTTTTCAATCGTCGCTTGAATTGGAATGGCAGAGTACTGAATCAAATTTTCTATAATAATATAGAGTAAACACCACTTTGTGTTTTTCTACCCAAAATGGTTTGAGTTGCCTAATCTTAGCGCAAAAAGGTTTGGAAGTTGTGAATTGGCTAAGGATTGACTTGTACCGAAGAATGCTACGGAGGCAAGAAACTATCTTGGTTTGGATGGCTACCATAAGAAGTTCTTTGAAGACTTCGCAAAAAAATTTATGCCGCTTACACCCCTTACTAAGAAGAATTTAGTTTTCTCATGGAACTCGAATACATGCTTTTATTAAGCTAAAGAAGTTATTGACTATTATGCCTATTTTTGTACTTCCTGATGATTCGAAGGCGTTTGCTGTATATATCGATGCTTACGGTAGATAATAGGACTCTGTTTTGATGTGGGAGGGTAGAGTTGTTTGTTATACTAGACGAGAGTTCCAAATACATGAGAAGAATTATCCAACCCATGATCTTGAGATGACAACTATTGTTGTTCTCTCAAGTCTTGAAGATGGTTTGAGGTTTCTATGGATCATAAATCCCTAAACTACTGATACTTGAGTGGTCGTCGCGATTGCAAGTACATTGTTTGGAGCTAAAGTGGCATGAGTTCCATATCACATTCACTAGGCCAGGACATCATCCATTTTAAATGTTCCCAGATGAGCTTTGGTTAGGACCCTATTTAAGTATTTAACTGTAACACCCCATATTTTTGGTAACATTATTTAGGATATTTAATTAGTTAAATTAAATAAAACAATGTGTTGATTAGGGGATTGAGATTTGATTTCTATTAGGGGTAGCCGTGCCATTTAACCAATGAATTAAAATAAGAGTTAACATGAAATAAAGGAGGGGTAAAATAGGAAAGAAGCCATTCTTATACCCTAAACCCTTGGCCGTGTATCCCCTACACGTTCATTTCATTTTATAAAAATTTTAACTTGAGGTCGGCCATCATTAACAAGAGAAACATGAAGAAGATTAAGAAAAGCTAAGGAAGAAGCTAATCAAATCAAATCCATTCACATCTCAATCTCTTTAATCTATAAAGCAAAGGTGAATAATGTTTACATTTCACATTTCTTTTGTTTTTAGTTTTAAGGTGACATCTAAAATGTTTTGCATTTATTTGCCATGTTTTTGAATGATGGAATAATTATATATACTTGTTGATGATTTATAGTGGTTCATATAGATTTTATGACATGTTTTGATATGAAAACCCTATTAAATGACATCCAAATGCCTTGCGAATTTTTATATGGACCTGAAATATTATTTTGGAGATGGATTTCAATTTCCATAATTTTCTGAATTTATGTGGAATTTATAGGATTTTCTAGTGAAGAAAATGTTATTTTGGGTTATAAATTATTTACGGATAAATAATTAATGGTTTGGGTCTGAAATTAATATATGTTAGAAAACATATTAAAAGTGATATTATGGAATTTTTGTAGAATTTTCCAAAGTGTTTTGATGAATATATAAAATTATTTAAGGTATGGGACTTAAATGTTTTATATGATTATAAAAGGAGAAGGGGCTTTTTGCAAATAATTCAAATAGCGAGTTCTGAAAATTACAGCACTTTTTAGTGGTAAAGAAAAGAGGCAACCAATCAAAATTTGACACGTAAAGCAGGTTAGGTGAAAAGAACTATTTGCTACATGCTTTTTACTGTTTTGTTGCTTTCGGCACCTGCTTCCACCTTGGTTAGCTTTCGACCAAGTCCCTCCGCCTTCAACACCATCGAAACCAATGCGCATGATATCAATATTGGTACGTAGCAAAATGGATAGAAGGCGAAAGGCATGAGGTCGAAACCATGGGTTCCGAAGGGATCGAAGCTCCACTTAGCTTCTAAATTAAAAATGCGCCTGCTTGCTTTCGACTAAATTGCTTTCGACTAAGAAGCTTTCGACTTAGTTGCCTTTCGACTTAGTTAAATGGATTTAAAGGAAATGGTTTCGATTGGGTTGCGCCTTTGTTTTTAAATAACTGCTTTCGACTAAGTCGAAACCTTTTGCTGCCACCTTTCTACCTTTCGAACTAGATTGTTTCGAAAGGGTTGTTTACTTTGTTTTCTAAAATTTGGCCACTTCTCTAATGATTTCGAATGGTGGTTTCGACACAATCACTTATTTACTTTGGAAATGGTTTCGAAACAGATGCTTTCGACTTTAATGTTTTAAAGACCTTTTTCTATGATTGAAGTATAACCCAAATGGTTTCGAAAGAGACAGTTTTAATGGTTTCGAAAGGAGTGCTTTCGACTTTAATGGGTTTCTGATCCTTTTGATCTACTTGAAGGCATAATCCAAAGGGTTTCGACCGAAACAGTTTTCAAAGGTTTTGAAGGGGTAAATTTTTGAATGGTTTTGAAAGGTTTCCATGTGTTTTAAATTGAATCCAAAGGCTTTCGAAAGGTTTAGTATTTTAATGCTTTCGAAAGGGTTTTAGTGAATGGTTTCGAGGGGGTGGTTCCCTAGGGTTTCGAAAGGGTTGAAAGGAAAGGTTTTTCCTATGTTTTCCAAAGGCAATATTTAAAGGTTTTAAAGAAGGATATCTAATGTTTTGAACCTTTCGAAGGAAAGGCTTTTAATAGTTTTGAAAGGGTTACTTTCAATGGTTTCGAAAGGGTTACCTTCAAGGGTTTCGAAAGGGTTGTTTAAAGGTTTTAAACAAAGATTTCGAATGTATTAAATAAGCAATATAGCCTAAGTATTTTCAAGTTAAAAAGGGTTTTAACTTGTTTTAGAAGGATAGCCAATCCTTATTAAAATTCATCAACATTATTTTGAGTAAAGTAAATATAACATGGAAAAATAGCTTAGAGTAAAGCTAAGAATATATTTTCCTTGTATAAGTATGATTTAAAAGGTTAAATCATTTTGAAAAGGTTTTCAAGGAAAAGGATGAAGGGTAGTTAACCCTAAGAAAATGATTTGGACAGATAGTCCATTTTGATTCGGACAGTTAGTCCAGTGTTCGGACAGTTAGTCCAGTTTGCAGGCAGTCGGTCCAGTTTTCAGACAGATAGTCCATTTACTACTTGTGGATAGATAGTCCATTAGTTACCTGATTATGGCTTAACGGACTTAGCTATTATTATCATTATTATATCAGTTTGATTAACTAGTTTGGTTGCAGGAGAGGATTTGCAAAATATATGTTTTAAAGAGGATATTAGTGAGGGGAAACCCATTTCGCTAAGCGGTGTGGTCTCACTCAATATCAGTAAACAGAGATGTAACAATATTATTCACACCAGGCTTTATGTCTGACTCGAAGTTATTGTTTCCCCTTAAACTCTCGGGCGCTCAATGATTTGAGTAGGCTGAGGGTTAAGGTTTTCAGGTTTTAGAAATTTTGGCGGATAAAGCTTCCGGAGACTAACAGGTGGCTGACAGATAGCTAATTAGGAGTTATAGTTTTATCTTGTTTTGATTATGCTGTGTATATTAAGTTAGATATGACTATATTGACTCTGAACAACAAGGGGGCATCGTTATATGTCGCTCTTGGCGTATTTTTGTAATGATTATATTTGATTTTTACCTGGGAACCAATATTGGATTATGTAATTTGGATATGAATTTGTTTTGAAATGTAATCAGTAAAATGTTATTTTTGGAAATCTGTGAATTTGTTCATATTCAAATGCTTTTGATATTATATTAGCATTACCATATTTTGTCACAAGAAGTTAATACTATGGATGACTACAGCGTCTATAGCGCTTAGCTTTTGGCCTCCAGATATGGGATGTTACAACTTGGTATCAGAGCCTAGGTTTATGAAAAACTCTAAACTAAAAATGGTTTTTAAAACATAATCCATAGGAATTAGAGTAAGATTGGGGTATGAGATAACGTTATAGTAACATACTTGTATTTGCTATATATAAGTATACATTTTATCTCTAGTCTCCTATATTTGTTAGGTTAATTTTCTGTGTCTTACGAGGTTTGCATACAGATATGGATGGTAGAAGAGGAAGAATTAACGTAGGAGGAGAGGGCACCGATAGGAATGCCAGACCTAATGTGAGGAGGACCCAAGGTCAGGCACAAGCGGAGAATGTAGGTGCTGGAGTCCCGCAATTGGACATGGGAGCTATGTATCAGTATTTTGTGAATATTATGCAAGCTGGAGTTGCAGCTGGAGTGGTAGGAGGAGATGCTGCAGGAGCAGCCCTAAGGTTCCGGTAGTTAACCATTATGCTAAGTTGAGTGGAGATTACGCTAATCTTGGAGGGAAGCCATTTCTGGGAACAGAGGATGCTATAGAGGTGGAAAATTGGTTGCTGCACTATGAGAGGATCTTTGCAGACTTGGGGCTCAATGATGAGCAGAAGAGGAGGCTTGCTTCGAGACAGCTCCAGGGAGCAGCTTTGTTTTGGTTGAACAGTGTGACGGCTGGTGTGGATGAGGAAACCTTGACATGGGCAGATTTCAAGGAGAGGTTCATGTCTGCGATGGCATAGTCATCTCTGATAAGAAAGTTCGCTGAATTATAGCACGAAGAGATGTCTGTTCTAGAATATGCTAGAAAGTTCGAGGAGTTGGCCAGATATGGGCATGCTTTAGTGGATACGTTAATGAAGAGGAATGAGAAGTTTATCAGAGGGTTAAAGCCTGAGTTAGCAAGGGCTACATTACCTCATATTAGAGATCCTTCTGATTTCGTAGTGTGGAAGGCCTTAAGGCATGAGGAGATTCTTGATTCTCTAGAGAAGAATAAGGCTAAGGAGGTCCAGGTTGGGCAGAATCGGAAGAGGAAGTTCTTTCCTAAGAAAGGTGCTCAAAAGGGTGGAGCAGCTAAGAAAGGGAAGTCTGAGATTGTTTGCTTCAAGTGCGACAAGAAGGGGCACTTTGCTAAGGAGTGTCGTGCTGGAAAGGAAAAGGAAATGGCTAGGAAGAAGAATGTCAGGTGCTTCAACTGTGACCAGATTGGCCACTATAAGAACTAGTGCAAGGAGCTCGTTAAGGATGGAAAGGGAAAAGTGTATGCATTGGAGCCTGCTACTTCGAAGCTAACAACCCAGGAGAAGGGAAAGGCAGTTTTGGGAGGTACGCTTCAGATTCATGGTATGACTTTTAGCGTTCTATTTGATACTGGTGCATCGCATTCTTTTATATCTAGATGTTTGATAGATAAGCTTAACATAGAACCCACATATTTAGTCACTTCCTTACGGGTTGCGAATCTAATTGGAGGGTATGCAACTCTAGGGTTGAGATGTGACCAGTTAGAGTTTGACCTGTTAGGTCATACTTCTGTTTGCAGTTTGTATGTGTTTGATTTTGTAGGGTTCGATATTATTCTTGGGATGTATTGGTTAATTGAGTACGATGCTAGGATATTTTGTCAGGATAGGAAAATATCGCTTAGACATCCTGATTGTAGCGACCATATTGTTTATACCGTAGAAGGTTCCAGGGATGAGGTGAATGGTTTGTTGGGTGTTATGGAATTAGAAGATGACCTGGATCGAGTTTTCGTGGTTAAAGAATTCACGGATGTTTTTGAGCTTGTAGTTGGATTGCCTTCGAAACGAGCCGTTGAGTTTTGAATAGATTTGGTTCCGGGAGCAGAACCAGTAAGTAGGCCGCTAAGCAGGATGACCCCTACAGAGATGAGGGAGTTGAAGACGCAGTTGGTGGAATTGGAAGGCAAGAGCTTTATTAGGCCGAGTAGTTCGCCTTGGGGAGCAGCCGCAGTGTTTGCTAAAAAGCCGGATGGATCGGTGAGGCTATGTATCGATTATCGTAAGTTGAATGAGAGGACAATAAAGAATCGATATACATTGCCAAGAATTGACGATTTGTTCGACCAGTTGAGTGGAGCCAAGTTATTCTCGCAGTTGGATTTGGCAACAGGTTTCGATCAGCTCAGAGTAGCAGAGGATAGTATACCTTTGACGGCGTTTAGGACCAGATATGGATCGTACGAATGGTTAGTTATGCCGTTCGAATTTACTAAGCACCGATTGTCTTTGTGGATTTGATGAATCGGGTTTTTCGAGAGCACTTAGATAGGTTCATATTGGTTTTTATAGATGATATCTTGATATACTCTAAGGATGAGAAGGAGCATGAAGTTCATCTTAGAGTGGTGCTTGAGACGCTGAGGCAGCATCAGCTGAAGGTGAAGTTTTGGAAGTCTCATTTCTGGAATAAGGAAGTGAAGTTTCTAGGTCATGTAGTCTTAAAGAAAGGGTTGTCAGTAGATCCGACTAAGATTGAAGCGGTGAATAGTTGGAGGAGACCAGAGAAGTGACAGAGATAAAGAGTTTCCTTAGATTAGCTAGTTATTACTAGAGATTCATTAAGGATTTTTCATGGATAGCGGCACCGATGACCAAGCTAACAAGGAAGGATGTGAAGTTTGTGTGGATCGATAAGTATGAGGAAGCATTCCAGAGTTTGAAACACTAATTGACCCATGCACCTGTGTTGGTTGTTCCGGAAGGGAATCGGGATTTGGTGGTTTATACGAATGCATGTGGAATAGGATTAGGAGTTGTGCTGATGTAGAGAGGTAAAGTGATTGCCTATGCTTCTAGGCAGCTTAGACCGCATGAGGTCAGATATCCGACACATGATTTGGAATTGACTGCAGTGATTTCTGCATTGAAGGTGTGGAGACATTACCTTTTAAGAGAGAGGTTTGAGTTTTATACAGATCATAAGTCGCTAAAGTATTTGTTCTCTCAGAAGGAGCTGAACATGAGACAGCAGAGGTGGTTAGAGTTTATCCATGCTTATGATTTTGGGATTGAGTACACACCGGAGAAAGGCAACAAGGTTGCAGATGCACTTAGCAGGAAACATTAGAATGCAGTGTTGGCAATGATTGTTGAGTGGAAAGATTTGGAAGCATTAGCAGATTGTAGAGTGCAGTGGAGATCTGAGGCTGGGTCTAGCGGAGAAACCGTAGTATTATCTTGTTTGGAAGTTCGACCGTGATGATCGAAAGGACTGCTTCTAAACATGAGGAAGATTCAGTATTAGCTGAATGGATCAGGAAGTTAAGAGATGGAGCCGAGAGCGATGACTTAAAAGATTTAATTCTTGACTGTTAGTCCATGAGATGATGGTTTTGATGACAACAACCTTAGAATAGATTATAAAATATAAATACTAACATTACAAGTTTAGATATACATGTATATGCAGGATCTAACCATGCATGTATCAAGAATGAAGACTGTACAGTATAGAGATTCAAGATATAGAGATAGAAGACTCATGAGTATCAAGATTATCAAGAGTTCAAGGTTAAGTTTGTTTTATTAGGAATATTTGTTAAAACTCGTAGAAAAGCACTGGCATCTTAATATCCAATTTATTCGTGGAATGGAATCCACTTCGAGCCCGTTAAAGGGATGGAACCTTAAGTAGGATGGAACCTACGAAAATCTAGTGGGACATTGTTTTGTATCCACTAATTTTAATTCAAATGATTTTACAAAATTATCTGGTTTTCAAAATGATTTCAAAACTTTCCTTTTAAAAGATTCAAAACTCTCTATCCTGATTTTAAATAATTTTAGCCTCAAAACATCTTTAATTTCAAAGTCAAATTACTCCTGATTTTAAATGTCTTTTCAAATAATATATTTAATTTTTAATATTTATACTTAGATTTAAATATAAAATTATAGTTAAACTATGTATATATTGTTCTTTATATATTTACTTATGAATTTCAACTATATTCAAGTATATTTATAAAGTTTTAAATAGTTTTTATATAAGATAAATATTATTTTTATAGAAATTCAAAATATCAACTTTGGCTGAGGGATGTCGACAAGCCCCTAGGCACTATGTCGACATAGTGACTGTTGAAGTTCAAAATTCAAATTTCAAAAGAAGTGTCTATTCGCCATAACTCTTCATGAATGGTCATGGCTGTTGATCTTCTATAAATAGGGGCCAGTTTCAACGAATTTTTAATCACTTTTTTTTGGTTTTCACTCCTCTTTTTCTTCCACATTTCTTAATACAAAATCATACCATTATTCTACCGAAATCAACATCGAATCATACTCGATTACTTCTAGTTTGATTCTCCATCACTATCTCTACAAGGTTCTCAGTGCTATTCAGAGTTATAGACTTCTTTGTAATATATTAGCGAGAAAAGGTGTGATTGTAGCCTTGGAAATCAATTAAGCGAGAAAAGGTGTGATTGTAGCCCTGGAAATCAATTGGGTGAACTTGTTGCCCCGGAAATCAAGTATCTCTACCTAGAGGATTGTCATTCTGGAGGGTGTACCTTGTAGCCTTGAAACCGAGGGTTGTAATTGTTGAATTGTTGTTGAAAGGAAATTCATACTTGTGTTGCGGGACTGGATGTAGGGTAACTCCGAACTAGTATAAAATCCGGTGTGTTCTTTCCTTTACTGCTTTTACTTTATATTTGCATCTGTGTTTGAATCTATGTTCATATCTATGTCTGATTAGTGTATACATTGTTAACAAATTAAGATAAAACTCAGAAAGATTAACAAATTTCTTAAAACACTATTCACCCCCTCTAGTGTTAATTCTAGCCTTAAGATCCTTAATCCGCATTTCTTACATTGACCAGAATGGGCGGTTGAGAAAGAAAGGAAGATTATGTGTTCCGAGTGTAGGAAACATAAGGAAAGAAGTCTTGGAGGAATGCCATCGTTCGAAGTTCTCTATTCATCCGGGAGGAACTAAGATGTATCAGGATATGAAGAGAAGTTTCTTCTAGGAAGGTATGAAGCGGTATATTGGTTTATGGGTAAAGCAGTGCTTGAACTGCCAGTAGGTAAAAACCGAACATCAGAAGCCGAGTAGGTTGCTTCAGCCATTGGATATTCCAATATGGAAATGGGATTCTATTTCTATGAATTTTATTGACAGGGTGCCGAGGTCAAACAGGAGAAATGATAGTATATGGATCATAGTGGACAGACTGACCAAGAGTTCCCATTTCATTCCAGTTAAGTCAATCAGAATGGCACCTGTTTTGGCAAAGTTGTTTATGAAGAATGTAGTTAGACCGCATGGAATTCCTAGCAGTATAGTTAGTGATAAAGATTCCTTATTCACTAGCAAGTTCTGGAAGAGTCTACAAAAACTTTTGGGAACCAAGCTCAAGATGAGTATCGCTTACCATCCGCAGATAGAAGGGCAAACGGAGAGAGTTAACAAAGTCTTGGAAGATTTGTTAAGAGCTTGTATTCTAGATTTCGGGGGATCATGGGAATACGATCTGCATTTAGTCGAGTTTTTGTATAACAAAAGTTACCAGACTAGCATTGGGATGGCACCGTTTGAAACTTTGTACGGAAGGCCATGCAAATCTCCGGTATGTTGGTTAGAGATCGGGGATAGGTTGGTTCTTGGTCCAGATTTGGTCAAAGAAGCTGCAGAAAAGATTGAGGTCATTCGGGCTAGAATGAAGGAGGCTTAGTCTAGGCAGAAAAGTTATGCAGATAAAAGACGGAAAGATTTAGAGTTCTCAATTCGAGATCAGGTTTTCGTCAAAGTGTCACCGATGAAGGGTGTGATTAGATTTGGGAAATCAGGAAAGTTAGCACCGAGATTCGTTGGACCTTTTTCTATTGTAGCGAGGATCGGGAAACTCGCATATAGAGTTGAGTTGCCGAGCACTTTGGCAGGAGTCCATGATGTTTTCCATGTTTCTCATCTCTGAAAGTGTGTTAGGGACCCGGAGACTACTATTGCACCGAATGTGCTAGAGGTCTTAGTAGTAGAACCGGATTTGGCTATAGTGAGGAAGCCTATTCGTATTGTTGCGAGAGATGAGAAGAGGCTTAGAACCAAGACAGTCAGACTAGTCAAAGTCCGGTAGAGCGACGATGACAAGGACTGTACTTGGGAGCTTGAAAGCAGGATAAGAGATACTTATCCTAATTTGTTTGATGGTATGTTTTACCTCTTTGATTGAATTGTTGTGCACCTTATCGTAATTTCGAGGATAAAATTCTTTAAGGGGGGAGTCTGTAACACCCCATATTTTTGGTAACATTATTTAGGATATTTAATTAGTTAAATTAAATAAAATAATGTGTTGATTAGGGGATTGAGATTTGATTTCTATTAGGGGTAGCCGTGCCATTTAACCAATGAATTAAAATAAAAGTTAACATGAAATAGAGGAGAGGTAAAATCGGAAAGAAGCCATTCTTATACCCTAAACTCTTGGTCGTGTATCCCTTACACATTTATTTCATTTTATAATTTTTTTAACTTGAGGCCGACCACCATTAACAAGAGAAAGAGGAAGAAGATTAAGAAAAGCTAAGGAAGAAGCCAAATCAAATCAAATCCATTCACATCTCAATCTCTTTAATCTCTAAAGCTAAGGTGGATAATGTTTACATCTCACATTTCTTTTGTTTTCGGTTTTAAGGTGAAATCTGAAATGTTTTTCATTGATTTTTCATGTTTTTGAATGATGGAATGATTATATATACTTGTGGATGATTTATAGTGGTTATATAGATTTTATGACATGTTTTGATATGAAAACCCTATTAAATGACATCCAAATGCCTTACGAATTTTTATATGGACCAGAAATATTATTTTGGAGATCGGTTTCAGTTTTCATAATTTTCTGAATTTATGTGGAATTTATAGGAATTTTCTAGTGAAGAAAATGTTATTTTGGGTTATAAATTATTTACGAATAAATAAGTAATGGTTTGGGTCTGAAATTAATATATGTTAGAAAACATATTAAAAGTGATTTTTTTGAATTTTGTAGAATTTTTCAAAATGTTTTGATGAATATATAAAATTATTTAAGGTATAGGACTTAAATGTATTATATGGTTATAAAAGGAGAAGGGTTTTTTTGCAAATAATTCAAACAGTTAGTTCTGAAAATTGCAGCACTTTTTAGTGGTAAAGAAAAGAGGCAACTAATCAAAATTTGACACGTAAAGCAGGTTAAGTGAAAAGAACTATTTGCTACATGCTTTTTACTGTTTTGTTGCTTTCGACACCTGCTTTCGCCTTGGTTGGCTTTCGACCAAGTCCCTCCGCCTTCAACACCATCGAAACCAATGCGCATGGTATCAATATATTGTTGAATAGTGAATTGGATAGAAGGCGAAAGGTATAAGGTCAAAAGCATGGGTTCCGAAGGGATTGAAGCTCCACTTAGCTTCTAAATTAAAAACGCGTCTGCTTGCTTTCGACTAAATTGCTTTCAACTTAGTTGGCTTTCAACTAGGTCAAATGGATTTAAAGGAAATGGTTTCGATTGGGTTGCGCCTTTGTTTTTAAATAACTGCTTTCAACTAAGTCAAAACCTTTTGCTGCCGCCTTTCTGCCTTTCGACCCAGATGGTTTCAAAAGGGTTGTTGACTTTGTTTTCTAAAATTTGGCCACTTCTCCATTGCTCTCGAAGGGATGGTTTCGACACCATCACTTATTTACTTAGGAAATGGTTTCGAAACAGATGCTTTCGACTTTAAAGTTTTAAAGACCTTTTGATTTGGACATTTAGTCCATTATGATTTGGACAATTAGTCCAGTTTGCGGATAGTTAGTCCAGTTTGTAGGCAGTCAGCCCAGTTTTTGGACAGATAGTCCATTTACTACTTGTGGACAGATAGTCCATTAGTTACCTGATTATGGCTTAACGGACTTAGCTATTATTATCATTATTATATCGGTTTGATTAACCAATTTGGTGGCAGGAGAGGATTTGCAAAATATATGTTTTAATGAGGATATTAGTGAGGGGAAACCCGTTCCGCTAAGCGGTGTGGTCTCACTTAATATCGGTAAACAAAGATGTAATAGTATTATTCACACCAGGCTTTTTGTTTGACTCGAAGTTTTTGTTTCCCCTTAAACTCTCGGGTGCTCAAAATTGATTTGAGTAGGTTGCGGGTTAAGGTTTTTAGGTTTTAGAAATTTTGGCGAATAAAGCTTCCGGAGACGAGCAGGTGGCTGACAAATAGCTAATTAGGAGTTATAGTTTTATCTTGTTTTGATTCCGCTGTGTATATTAAGTCAGATATGACTATATTGACTCTGATCAACCAAGGGAGCATCGTCATATGTTGCTCTTGGTGTATTTTTGTAATGATTATATTTGATCTTTACCTAGGAAATGATATGGGATTATGTAATTTGGATATGAATTTGTTTTGAAATGTAATCGGTAAAATGTTGTTTTTGGAAATCTGTGAATTTGTTCATATTCAAGTTCTTCTGATATTTTGGATACCATTAGCATTACCGTATTTTGTCACAAGAAGTTAATACTATGAATGACTGCAGCATCTATAGCGCTTATTTTTTGGCTTCTAGATACGGGATGTTACAACTTGGTATCAGAGCCTAGGTTTATGAAAAACTCTAAACTAAAAATTGTTTTTCAAACATAATCCTTAGGAATTAGAGTAAGATTGGGGTATGGGATAACACTATAGTAACGCACTTGTATTTGCTATATATAAGTATACTCTATAGTAACCTGGCCTCCAGATATGGGATGTTACATTAACATCATGCCTATTGGAGTAACATGGCAAGACGCCATCATATCTTGTGTCGCCTCAATCATACTATTGTTGAAGTAAAACAACGAGAAGTTATGTTCGGAAAAGATCCCATTAATGGGATTCCATTAAGGAACGATAAAATTTGGAAGTTCATATTGCAAAAGATATTCTAGAAAATGAGATTTGAAGATTACAGTAAGATTTTTGAAAAACGATAGTAAGATTCTTTTCAATCATCACTCGGACCAAAACAAGGCTATTTATTTAAGAAAACAATCATGAAGTATTGACATAAGGGTACATAGTTTTGTTGCATAATAGTTGCATGTGAATGATGTATCACCTAGTCGATTACTTTTAACACTAAATCTTTTTTCTATTATTTCACTTAAATTTAGGACTACATCAAGATTTAGGATTTTCGCTGTTATCTTTGAATAGATTAATTAAATAGGATTATTGTACTTAAATTCCTGCTATTGTATGCTATAAAACTTAGGATAGAATTCTTGTAGACTATAAATATGATAGGGTATCATAATTGTTGGAGGATTTGAGAAGCGATATCATAAGTTAAATGATACAGTTTAAATTGAATCAAAATTAGAAGAGTTATGCTATTTTTTGCAAGTTTAAGACATCACCAGATTTTGATGTTTTTAGGCGAAAATGAGAAATTTTAAATGATTCAAGTTACTTGATTCTAGGTGAGACATAGTCCGCCTTTGAGTCGTCTTATTTTTGTATCCAAATGATGAAGTGATCAACATACCACTAGGATGATTTAAGGTGTTTGTATGTGCATTTAGGGTTGCATGAGGTTACATTTTCTGTTGGGGCATATTATGCTAAGGTTACTAGTTGTGGTGCATGTCGGCATCAATTTATCCGGGTTAGTAGCATGGATTGGAGAAGTTTGCCTATGCACTTACGTTTGTAGTAATTCGTATTGGTTTTATGTCGGTAGTAAATTCGATAAGTTAAGGTTGGAAGAACAAAACAGTCGAGACTACTTGGAAAGTGTAGAAGGGAATTTGATCTTTTCATTTAAACTCTTCATTGGAGGATCTTTCCATTTGCTTATTTGTTAGGATGATTAGTTTATTTTGGTATGGATGAATAATTGATATAAATTATTACTATTAAATTAAGAAATTGGGTGGTGTGGTATGCTTAGTTGCTTAGCTTATGTTTGAGATACGACTTGACTCGTTATGTATCATGTTGCATACATATAGAAATTATAAGTATGTTTTAGGAAGTTTTTTATCCATGTCTATATGCCTTATTCTTGCATTAATATAGGAGTTGCATTACATTATGCATCATTCACATGCCATGTTCATGACATATGTTCATTAATGGATGCATATCATTATTTGCATTTATTTTACCATTGCAATGTATTATTATTTACACATATTTTGCCATTGCTATATATTGCTACTTGGATTTAGATTATAGTTGGTATCCATAAATATCATGTCCTATATTACTAGAAATGTTAGAGTATAGATATATTTGATATGAATTATGTTTAGATGCTTTGTTTGGATGATTTTTTGTGTGGAGTGGTTTGAGTGTATGTATTGCACATGGACATGATTTCTATTGTATGATTAGTCCATTAGTTGCATTTTCTATCTTTTGGAATTTCGGAAATGAAATTCTTTTAAGGAAGGAGAATGCAATATGCTGCATTTTTAACAAAAGTAAATAATTAATAAAAAAGGACATTGTAGTAATTTTAAATAAAGCTGAAAAAAATGAATTTTTCACAAATAAAGGAATTTAGAAGATATGACATTCCATTGCGTCAAGTAGGTTTTCTGGTCTAAATTCGTATATAAAATGTCAAATACAGATATTGGATAAAGAAGATACGAAATGTTTACCGTAGTGTGCTTTTTGGGATTTTTAATTATTTTGAAATTTAAGTTTAAGAATTAATTATAGGAATAAATCAAAATTTATTTAGTTCACTACAAGAAAACTAGCCTTTGGTTGCATAAATTGGTGGCATTTATTTGTGAATGCAACCAAAAACATTTAACCCTATGGTTAAAACGCGGCAAAAATTATTTTACCTTTCGCGCCTTACCAAAATCTGTCCGCCTAAATCTAATAAACGTAACCCGTACATTCCCTATCGTTAAATTATCTCACACTTGTAAATTTTCTAAACCTAAGGAATAAAATTTCCAAAATCGTTTCAAAATAATTTCCCAAATCGCTTTTTGATTCAACCATTCCTCTCCACATCACTCGTCTCCACATCGTCATTTATTTTCATCATCGCATCTACTCCTCTCCACATCATCGCGGTAGCTCTCCAGCACGATTTTCTCCTCGCGGTGCCCTAAATAGGTATATTTAGGTTGATTTTTATAAATTGATTTTTTGATTGTGATTAAAGCTTGCGCATAAAGTTGTTTGTGATTGTTTTTGATTGTTCGTTAGGTTTACTAATTAGGTATATTTAGGTAGATTATTTGTATATATTTGGCTCTAAAGTGAACTAAATTAAATATTAGTGTGCCAAGTTTGATCAAAGTTTGATACGTATTAGTCTTGAAATGTATATATATGTTTCATATATATACTTGCTGTACCTGCTTTCATGCATTTAAGCCGCACCTTGGATTTTATATATAGATTCACTTGCCACATGTAAACTATTCATGTTCTTAAACACTTTGACGAGAAATGTGGACACAATGTTTTGGGAAAGATATAAATAATTTGTGAAAGTTTAAATTATATTGAGGAAGAATTGAATGGAAAAAATATACATATACATATACATATACATACATATATATATATATACAGATATATATATATATATACAGATATATATAAGTAAAATATATATATATATACATATATATACATATATATATATATATACATATATATATAAGTAAAAATATTTTGGAAGGTGTTGGTTGAAATCTGTATTTTCTTCAGTCTTGAAAATAAGGGATTATTTTTATTAATTTAAAAAAAAAAGAGAAAATGCATTTTCCCCGTTTTTGCTGCATTCACAGGTGGACAATTTTTTGATCAGGGCTTGGCAGAAAAACTAAATATCAAAATAAACATCTTCAAAAACTAATTAGGAAAATAGGCCTCGTTTACGTTTGTGTATGCGCAAAAATGGAATGCGCAAAGCCATTATTTTAAAACTTAAAGCTTGCGCATTCCATATTTGCGCAAGCTTTAAAATATAGCTTGCGCAAATATGGAATGCGCAAGCTTAATTTCGGGCATCAAAAGGACAGAGAGCCGAATCTGGAGTCATTATCATACCTATCCCCTTTCTTCCCAAAACCCTCCCCATTTCCAACTTCAACCCCATTTCAAATCCAAATATCATAAGTCAAAATCATTTTTCTCATCTATTTCTTCAAACAAACACTCTATTGCCCATAAAATGGAAGCTAGCTCTTCATCTACGTTGATTAGAGGTAATTATAATTCCTTTTTTTGAAAATTAAGATGTAATTTTGCTATTGTTGATGTTGAAGAGTTATTGGTGGTGGTGGTGTTAATTATTAGACAATGATGTTGTTGTTGAATTAGTTGTTAGTGTTTGATGAATTAGGAAACCCTATTTAAATAGTAGTAAATTTAAAACCCTAATTTACACCTTAATTGTTTATTGTTTATGATGATGGTAGACATTAATGATTGGGAGATAGACGACGAAACATTGATGAAACATTTTGACGAGCTTGAAGAGAAAATCGGAGTTGCAAGTTCAAGTCATATTGACTTTGATGTCGATCATGTTCCGGAAACACAGTTTGAACCAGTACCGCGTAAATTTCATTCAGGATCATCAACCTTACACGGTCGTTTATGTGAAGTTGTTTCTGCGGAAATGCCAGGCCATCAACATAGAGTTGGTGGAAATTTGCTGACACTTATACATCCTGTTGGTCCATCCGTGCCAAGGGGACAATGATCATATCCAAATTGTTATTGCGGAGATATGTGTGTAGTGGTTGTTTGCAGAAAGGAAAAGAATGCTGGACGAAGGTTTTTCGGATGTAGTTCGTACAACGAACATAGATTGAATCCTCGTGAATATGATTGTTGCAATTATTTTAAATGGATTGATCAACCCCTGTGCGAAAGGGGACTTGAGTATGCCCACGAATTGCAAGCCGAAATAAGTCGTTTGAAAATTGTGAATGAAGAATTAAGGACGAACATTGGAAGGCCTAGAATGTGGTAGATGTTTGTGGCTTGGTTAAGTTGTCATATTTGGATTTTATGTTGTACCGTTGGATTTGTATTGAGTTGTTGCGAAAATGTTTGTATTTGTTGTAACCCGTATTGTGAGCATGGTGGATAGTGTATTATGTTTTTGAAATTCATTTGATAGTGTTGACTTCAATGAAAACATATATTGGTTACATTATTATATTGATTTGCTTGTTTCGGTTTTTTTAAAGATTGAGTTGACTGCTTTTGGTTGAAGATTGCATGCAGAAGCAAAACCTACTTAGAAAAAATAGGTAATAATTCATCAAATTGATGTTTATACTTATGTCAGTGAACAAAAACTATAAATGTAGTATTGGAACTTATTTTGCAGATAATGTCAAGGGTTCCGACTATATTTTACTTTGATGGCAAATTGTTGGTTGATGATGAAGGTAAACCTAGATATGTGGGCGGGAGGCGAAAAGGATCGACAATAAAAAATCATTGTAGTTTCGAAGAGCTTAAACAAAGGGCATTTGAAGTGACAAAAGCAAATCCTGTGATATATGATTTAAAATTAGCGGTGAAATGGGTTCGGGATGATGGTGCATCCGCTATTGATTTGGAAGACGACGACGGTTTGAACTCCACCTTTTCAGTTGGAATGAGTGTGATAGAGATATACGTTGTGAGAGTGGAACATGAAAATGTGGTTGAAACACAAGCGACAGTAATATCTGGGGATGAGTATATGCACACTACACAGTTACAAGAAACACAATGTTCGGCGTATCCGTCGTATTTTTCAAGCCATCAAGGTGGAGAGTTTACAAACTTACTTCAAATGTACAACGGAGTGGTTGGAGTCTCTTCTAGTAAGGAACAACATATGATGCAGAATGCTATAAATCCAAATCAGTCGCAGGCGTTTGAAAAGTGAGTACTATTATACGTTTGCACTTGTATTTTGACTTACGTTAATGCTAAATATATGACCTTTGTTTTTTGTATTCCTAGTGTCGAAGATGCATTTACTGGTTGTGACGACGATGGTGCCGATGATCATGTTCTTACACCACACGAGATTTGTGGACAATTGGATAGCATGGAAGTAGCTTGTGCGGATGATGAGGATAGAACTTGGATCCATCAAATGCAAGTTAACAATGATGCAATCATATATGCAGACATTGAGGAGGCTGATGATGTAAATGCGGAAGAAGAACAAATCACATATGAAGAGGCTCTAGCCGATGATTTATGCACGGCATCAATGATGGCGAAATCGATAATGCAAAATTGTCATCAAGACGTGGAAGTTTTTGGAAGAGAATGTGCGGAGAACGGTCCACGAGTTGGGTTAATTTTTGAAAGTAAGCAGAAGCTTGTTGAACAGTTATGTGAATGGTCGATTAAATGTTCAGTTTCGTTTCAAGTTCTGAAATCGCGTGCAAATCAATACACTGTCCGTTGTGCTGTGGAAGAAACATGCCCTTGGCGAGTTCATGCAAGCCTTTCGGTAAGAAAAAATTCAAACTGGTGGAAGATAACGACATATGGCGGCGATCACACTTGTTTAAATGCAACCATCAACTCAAACCATCGACAGGCAACTGCTAAGTTTATATGCAGCAAAATACTTCCGTTGATTAAAGCTGAAACAAAAATGACTGCAAGAACTGTTCAAGAGACAATTCCAACATGTTTCATATTAAAGTGAGTTATTTTCGAGCCTGGCACGGACTGCAGAAAGCTGTTGCAATGATTTATGGCGATTGGGAATCGTCGTACGCGGAATTGCCGAAATATCTTAGAGCGCTACAACATACCAAGCCCGGAACCGTATATGATGTTATTCATAGTTGTGGTGTTTTTGATGGTGCTTTTTGGGCTTTCGGACCTTCTATTCAAGGCTTCGACCACTGTCGACCCGTATTGTCTATTGATGGCACACATTTATACGGCAAGTATCTGGGTACGTTACTAGTAGCAACTAGCAACTAGGGTGGATGCAAATCAAGGGCTATTTCCTTTAGCTTTTGCTATTGTACAAACAGAGTCGTGGCAAACGTGGAGTTGGTTTGTTCGTTGCATATGGAATTATATTCCATCCGTACGTACTAGATGTATCACCTTTATCTCGGATCGTATGAAAGGAATTCCACGTGCGCTTAGAGAAGGTTGGCCAGTTGAACATCATCATCGTTTTTGTATCCGTCATATTAAAGCTAATTTCAAGAAAGCGGGGTTTGGCACGGATGAGCTACAAAATTTATTACATGCATGTGCCACGGCATCGAAGGTCGTAAAATATAATGATCTTCGAAAACAATTGAAGGATGTAAATCGAGAAGCCGATGCGTGGATTGAAAGAAGTTTGAAAGACCAGGAATCAAGCTGGACTCTTTGTCACGACGGCGGAGTAAGATTCAATATGATGACGACCGACGTTTTTGAAAGCTTTAACGGTGTGCTCAAAGGAACTATGAATTTACCTGTTAGATCATTGGTTGCACGTACGTTTCATCGACTGAACCATTACTTCGTCGAAAGACGTACTCAAGGTGAAGAGTGGACGTCGCAGCTTGCACCTAGGTGGGAAGCATTAGCGTAGAGAAGAATGGAATAATCGAGGCTCATGTCTATAGAGAGATATAGCTTCGTTGAATGGCAGGTGAAAGATGTGCATATGTTTGATTATACGGTGAATATCGAAGATAATGTTGCCAAATGTTCATGCAACATGCCAACATTAGATCATTTTCCGTGCTCCCATGTATTAGCAGCTTGTTCACGCGGTTCGGGTGGTGCTAATAGAGCGTATTTTGACCTAATCTCCCCGTGGTACACAAAGGCTATGTATTCCGCAGCTTATGCTCCTTTATTCCACCCTGTACCGGATATTCGACATTGGAACGTCTACGATGGTCCAATTATACAACCGCCGCCTGTGCACAGAAATTCAGGTCATCCTCGGTCTACTAGAATAAAAGGTTTTATGGATCCGCCATCTTCATCCGGCCATAATAGATGTAGCAAATGTGGTTCTATTAGCCACAAGAAAAATACTTGTCCGCGTTGAATTGTAATAGAAAGGGAACGTATATGTTACTGTACGCCTTGTTGAAACTTTTTCGGATGGTGTTGTTATTCGAATGGTGTTTGCATGTTATATAGAATGTTGTTCAGACTTTTTTGTGAAATTGTGTGATTTATGATGTGGAAACAACTCTCCGTTTGGAAATGACCCACAATATAGCTTGCGCATATGTGGAATGCGCAAGCTATATTGTAAATATAGCTTGCGCATTCCACAAATGCGCAAGCTATATTATGGGTCAGTTCCAAACAGAGAGCTGCTCTGCCAAATATAGCTTGCGCATATGTGGAATGCGCAAGCTATATTTACAATATAGCTTGCGCATTCCACATATGTGCAAGCTATATTTTTGGTTATTTTCAGCAGTCCGCAAATGCTACATTTGTTATTTTGTAGCATAGGCGGAACGCTGCAAATTACCCAGTTCCACCAAAAATATAGCTTGCGCATATATGGAATGCGCAAGCTATATTGTAAATATAGTTTGCGCATTCCACATATGCGCAAGCTATATTTGGCAGAGCAGCTCTCTGTTTGGAACTGACCCATAATATAGCTTGCGCATTTGTGGAATGCGCAAGCTATATTATGGGTCAGTTCCAAACAGAGAGCTGTTTCCACACACAAAGCAAAACAAATAACACGTCATTTCATTAACAATACCATCAAAAAAATAAAAATTAACACGAACTAACTGACAATTTAAAATCATCCAAATAATAGGTCATACAATAACATAGACACATATAAGGCAACAACCCCTAACCTAACCCAACCAAAAAAAACAACAGCAATATGACCAACACTGTCAATTACGAATCCTTCTTAACTCAAGTGGGGTGTCTCTTTTCTTCTTCTTCCGTTTGTAAACGATGGGAGCCGATCCTTGGCCTTCTTCGAATGTTGGAGCGGGTGTAGGCAGCGGAATTTCTTGTTGTTGACTTGGCCCAAAAAATAGTTCTTCTTGTTGAATTTCCTACTGCGGCGGCTCTTGCGTATGCTCGTATGTCGACTGTCCAACATATCCGAATTGTTGTTCTCCTTCGTGCCAAACCGGCCATTCAGCATGAGTTTCTCCACCGGTGTATTGATGCTCTACCTCGGGCCAAGCAGGCCATCCAGCTGTAGTTTCGCCACCGGGATGTTGTGAAGCCTCCCCCTCTGCATGTGCCTCCTCCCATTGGCCTTGTCCACCCGCTAGTATGGTATGTGTCTCCTCTGTACAACGCGGTGGCTCTTCTATAATGCGCAGCGGCTTGGCCGACCTTCTTAGCTTGTTCCGACCCAAAATCGTGTCAAGTATTCGTCGTAGGTCAATGCACTTGCTTTTGACCTTGTCCGGCTCCATATGACCTTCTTCTATTTTGCTCACCACATCCAAAGCGCTGTATATTCCGCTTACCTAAACCATAAATCATAACAATGCATAAATATGACATAAAAATTGAACTATACAAAATTTGAAAATACAACACTTACCACATCACGTTCTAGAGGAGCACGGGGAGTATACGCAACCAACTTTCTTGCCGACTTTTTAAGGATATAACGACGAGTAATTCGCCAATACCAATACTCGTACTCGCTCAAAGGTGTCGGAGGGTCGCGTGCTTGTTCGGCACGATCAATTCTTGATTCCCAAATAGCAATACTTTCTTGCAAAAATGCCATCTAGCTAGTGGGTTCTGGGTCAAGGGGGACGACCAAATCGGAAATGTGCTGATAATCAATGGAAAACTGTCTCATCACCCGATCAGGTGCATACAACTCAAAGTCCAGAAATAGAATCAGTCGGCTCTTAGCAATCCAACCGGCGAACAAATACTCAATTTCTGGATGTCCAAATTTATACACTAATGAATATGGTTCCCATGTAACCGCATCATCCGCCATCAAATCCAACTCATTACGGTAAAACTGTACATTTCTTGGCGTCTCACACCAACTCCTAGCACAGTTCCACCTAGCCCCGAATGGAAGATACGGATCTAAGTCGGTAGGAATTCTAATAGACGACCGTCCAATGGCAATATGCGACCACGACCATAGTTGCAACAACGTTGCAGAACCCCCTAAAACTTTTCGACGTTGCAAGGCAACGTTCGATAACTCACTATACAAATAGCATAGAACAGCACTACCCCAAGAATAATAACCACAGTCAGCCAAATCATCCAAAAATGGTAAAAATTTCAAACTTAATCTCCCTTTTGAATGATCGGGAAATAATCGGCAACTCAAAAAGTACAATATCACGGCACGAGTGCGGCGAAGTATATCTAAATCGGTCGCCCCTTCGGGTAGTGGTTCAGAAAATTCGCTTTTAAACCAAGTCATTGACAAATCACTTTTAGACTTAACCGCCTCTCTTGGTGGAAAAATACCAAGCAAGTCATGAGCCAATTCGATGTAATCGATATCTAAATTTTGCATACATACCGGACGACCGTCTCCTTTAAGACCGAAAAGAAAATGCACATCCGCTAGAGTCACTGTCATCTCCCCGACTCTCATATGAAACGTATTTGTTTCCGGCCTCCATCTATCGCATAAAGCGGTAAGAAGGTGATGATCGAGCCGAATGTAGTCGATTTGCATAGCTTTCCAAAATCTGGAGATTCGTAGATTCGACTCCAATCTTGGATCTTTATAATCGATCTCCTTGAGCTTGCTCGAATGATCGCATATCTTCACAGTTTCAACACCTGCAATATATAAACAAATTATAATTCGGACTTCATATTTGACTTCCCCGGTTTACCAATATCGAACATTTACCTCCATTAATGTGTCGTTTTGGCTCCTATGGTGTTCTTGAAGATAGAGAACACTTCTATCTTTGGACCCAGGAGACAATTCTACAAACAACAACAACCGTTTATCAATACAAAAACTATGCACAAAGTTAGGGTTTTTGCTAGATTACTACTTCAAATCCTTTTGCATTGTCATCAAAGAAACCAACAATGTGAGTACATTCACATCAACATCATCAACACTACCTCTTCCGCAAACAACAACAATCATTTCTAAAGTAGTATCTTAATTTTCAAAAAAAATGAATTATAATTACCTCTAATTAACGTAGATGAAGAGCTAGCTTCCATTTTATGGGCAATAGAGTGTTTGTTTGAAGAAATCGATGAGGAAAAATGATTTTGACTTAAGTTATTTGGATTTGAAATGGGTTTGAAGTTGGAAATGGAGAGGGTTTTGGGAAGAAAGAGGGTAGGGTTGAAGAATGATCCCAGAATCAGCTCTCTGTCTTTTTGATGCCCGAAAAAGAGCTTGCGCATTCCATATTTGCGCAAGCTTAAAAATATGGTTTGCGCAAAAATGGAATACGCAAGCTCCGTATAAAAAAAAATATACTTGCGCATTCCATTTTTGCGCAAGTACAAAAGTAAACCAGACCTATTTTGACAATTAGTTTTTGAAGATGCTTGTTGTTTTAATTAGTTTTTCTACAAGCCTTGATCAAAAAATTGTCCTTCACAGGTTGAATATCTGTTTGGCCTTGTTCATATTCGTATCTTGCTTTCGCATGACCATGTGTACTTGACTTGAGTCTGACCTGGTTGCTAATATATACGCATGCATTTGTTTTATAAATATACTTAAGGTCCTATATAAATGTTGTTGAGATAGTATGCTGGCATATAAAATTGATCCATAAAAAATATATATAAGATTATAGTATATGTAATGTTTTCTAATGGATATGTTTTCAATATAAAATTTGTACAAAAAGGGACAGCTATGTTATATGAGATTTTCATTATAGAAGTCCGCATATATTTTTGTCATGTTTTACTGTTGAATATGATATATTTAATACTGTTCATGTTATATAGCATGTTTTTGCTGTGCTTATAAAATTTCTTGATGGTGTGTGTTCATATCTCAATGAGTGTGTGTTTTCGTGTCTTCTGTTTTTCTCTTCGTCCTTGCTTTTGCTACAACCAGTAGTGTTGTTGCCTTCTATTTCATGCGGGTTGTGGGTTCTGCTTGTGTGATTAATCCAATGTGTGTGTGTGTATTGGTTTATAAATATAAGTACCTGTGTTTAAGTTGTATAGAAATTTGTGTGCTTTAGCAGGTGAAAGCATATGTAAATTTATGCGTGGGTTTGCATGACCAAACATGGCTGTGAAATTTTTTAGATTCCAGTACTAATTGCATCCGCCTTTTTATTATTTAGGATGTGAGCCACATTTATTTATTAGTTATAAATTTCACAAGCTAATGTTCATAGGGATTTGTATGAAAATACACTTGTACCATACTCACAAGGCTGCCAATATATGTATATTCATATGTGCCAAACAGAGGAAGTAAGAAGAAAGTTAAAGCTAATCAAAAAATGAAATAGCCACCGAAAAGACGTACACTTCAACCAAAACTAACTCCATCCATTCAAAACTTAATTCAAACAAAGTTCCAAATCTAATTGAATGATATCCTATCTAAAATTTGTCAAACCTCTTCATCAATTTATAAAACTTATATATTTTTTCACGCGTCCTAATATGCTATGTCTTTCTTAGCCATTTGCTTTTGCTGCTACCTTGCATTATCTTGTACTTTTCGTGTTTGGCTTTGAAAAGGCTCTTTTGCAAATAAAAAATATCGAAAATTAAGTCATAAAAGTTAATCATATGTTTTAATAAATATTCTAAAGCATAAAAATAAGTGTTTTTTTTCATAATACGTCGTTGAGAGAGATAACTATATATTGAAAAGGCTCTTTTGCAAATTTCAAACATCCGAATCTATGAGTTATATTGCTTTCGATATTTTTAAAAGGTTAACCAATCAACTTTCGACAATAGTACCCGAGGAGGTTGTATAATGTATATTTGGGTCTTGGCTTCTTCATTCCAATGATGTCGATTATATTATTTTGATCCAACGGTTTCAACTTGTTAAAGTTGCTATAAACTTTTTATTGCCACTATTTTCCCAAACTAACAAGAGATTTCTACAAATGTGTTTAGAAGTTGATATTCTTAATGTCATTATTCTTGAAAATTGAAGATTTTCAATTATTTAGAGTGCTTATTGTAATTTTTTGCATTTAATTATTCTTGGAAGTGTGTAGTTATTTTTTTGATTACAACAGATAACCAATATTTTTGTTAAAGTTTGAAAACTTATTTGCCTTCATATGTCGATGATGGAAAAAGATTGGGTTTTTTTAAATAGATGATAATAAGATGCTTAACTTAATATGTATTTTGAGAATTAAAACATGTAATATAATATTAAAACTCTTTTTTTATGTTTTTAACTTTTGTGATAGAACTAGTATAGAGTCAGTAAGGAGCAGTGAATTTCGTGCATGCTGCAAAGAGGAATGTAAGTGGTGTAGAAATTTTTTTATGTTCCTACAAAGATTGTTGGAATCTTAGTCGTCATGATGACCACATCATCATTTGACATTTAATTATGAAAGGAATGGATCCTAGATACATGTGCGGTTTATGGTTTAACCATGGTGAAAAGATAAATGTAGAGAAGAAAACAAATGCGTTTGACGTATTTGAGTTATTTAAGATGATTCACTATGAAGATGAAGATTTTCCGAATCATGAATTTTTTTATGATGATAAAGATAATGCTGATTCTTAGAGAAAAGAAGATGAGTTTATCAAGAACTTAGAAGATGCAGATACTCCATTGTGTCCTGGTTGCACAGATCACACAAAATTATCTGCCATTGTAACAACCCTATATTTTGATATTATTTTAATTGTATATTTTAATTATTTTAAATTGAATTTCGTGATTTGAAAACTTTATTTTATTTATTTAAATGGATAATTTTTGTTACTTTAAATATAAATTTGGATTTTGATGTGAATTAGAATTCCAAACATGACTAAATAGAATATTTTTCAGAAAAGTGAATTTTGATCGATATGGTCAAACTCTGACTTTTAAATTTAAAAATTTGAAAGTTTGAAAGTTTGAAATTTTGAATTTTATCTTTTATTATGAAAGTAAATAAAATTTTAAGAATAATGCTTTTCGTTTCGTTAAAATCTGATTAATATTGTGAAAGTTATGCATTTTTAACTATTGAGTGTAATTTGCTGTATTTAACAAAATTGTTTATTTTAAATTATGTAAATAATATTTTATTTGGTAATGTAATGTTCTAATTTACATTTATATGGGTAAAATAACATGTTATGTATATATTTTGGTTTTAAAAACATTTTTTAAAAATGTAATTGACATTTTCTAGTGTTAGTTGTATTTTTGTTTACAATTTCTAATTTCCAGTTTCAATTAATTAAAGAAATTCTTTATTTATTTTCTATTTTCTTAAGACCATATTTTATTCTCATTTCCACTTTATTTGTTCAGCATTTATTTTTATTTTACTTGACTTTTATTGGTTTAGAAGTATAGTAATAATTTTCCATAGTTAATGGTATTTTATTTGTAATTTCTAAGTCTTGTTTCAAATTTATAAACTATTTATTTATTTCTTTTTCTATTTTTCTTAAAATTATTTATTTATTTCAGTTTATTTTATTTTGCTTCCTTTTTCTAATGCATTTACTGAAATTTTATTTGTTTTATTTGATTTAATAGAAATGGAAATTTGAAGAGACTAAAGCTTTAAACATTTGACTTTTCACTTTCTTGCCTTTTCATATTTTTGGCCATTCCTTTTCTATTGATTAGCCATGAGTTTTTATTCATTTTTCACGTGAAAGCTTCTCAACATCACAAATTTTCGGCCAAACTCAGATCTGAAAGGTTTGGTAATGGCTCTCTCTTCTTTTCTACTTTTTCTTCTTCCTTTTGCCTTGTTTTGGCCATGATTTCTTCACATATTTGCATGCTCTCCACTCTAGTTGCCTCGTCCATCACCTCCACCACCTCCACCACCTCCTCCTCTTCACCATCAACCACCTATCACCTCCACCCCCTCTGACCAGATCAGGCCATGGCCTTTAAATGAAGACAAACACCTGAAAAGTTGCACAAAACCTTCCAAAATGCATGCTAGCCTAGCCTACTTGCTTCACCACCTTCATACATCACCTTGGCCACCTCCTATTGCTCCACCACCACCATGACATGACCACCACACATCGACTTAGCCTCTGTCCAGATCTGAAACATGTATGTCCGAGCCAAACAATGCATGCGGCCGAGCCTTGTGGTGCACCAAAACTCCATTTAGTGCCTTGCCCTTTTGTCTTCTTCATGTTGTAGCCTCCACTCTTCATCTTCATGTTGCCTTGCTAGTTTAGGTCCTAACCCAAGCCATTCTAGTCCATGTAGCTGTGCTATATTAGGTCCAAACCCGAGCATTTTAAACCCCTAGGTCGAGCACTTGATGGTTGAAAGCATGGCCAAAGCAATTGTGTTCATTTGCTTTTTATTTCAAAGATCATCTCAATATATGTTGTATTATATTTATGTTTATATTTTGTCTTGTTTATGGGTTGTTCACAAGATTAATACCTTGGTTCTCTTCCCACTTGAGTCTATTGTCGTGTCATCGTGCTTTCTGGAATTCGTTTGTGTCATTTGATTTGCTAACTCCATCATAAAAAGGTGAGTAAATCTCACATGACATTTTATACTTATACTAATGTGAAACAACAATAACTGAATGTGTAGAATATTATGATATGTTATAACCACCTATGATTATTTATTTATAAAATATTAAACCTGATAATTTACCTGTCATCTCATCTGTTACTGTTATATATAGTTAAATGTTCATTTTTATCTGTTAATCACACTGCAAGTTCCCTGTAGATTAGATCACTATGGGTTGAAATGATACATATCCGAACGGACTTTAGAATAGGGAAAAATCGTTATGGGCTGAAATGATAGGCCTGAACGATTTTTATCTATTTTATTTTTCTTTGTAAACTGCGGATTGAAATGATATATATCCGTATCACTTGACCTAGGTTAGAAAACTATATACAAGCCCATGGTTATTTTATAAAGTATTTTGAATATTTTAAATATGTTTAAGAGTGTAAATTTATGAAAATTTGATTTAAATTGGATTTTTAATGTTTAAATAAAGAAATTTTGATTCTTCTATAAGTTAAAAATGTAATTAAATTAATGGTTAAATTTTAATTATTGAAATATAACTTAAGTCTGAAAATTTGGATTTTTGGGTTTAAAAGAAAATTTGAGTTATATAAATAAAAATGGAAATTTAATTATATTGGAAAAATGGAAATAAAAATCTAAGTGTTAAGTTTAATTGTTAAAATGAAGAGAATAGAAATTTTACACTTAAATTTTATTAAGTGAATTCTTGAAAATTGGTTTTATTTATAAGAAAATTTATTATAAAAATCATAAGTTAAAAGTATTTTAAATGAACATTTTGAATGTTAAAGTATGATTTTATAATGTTTAATGGTTTAAATTGGGATTTATTGTTTGCTGGAAATACACTAAAATCTGGAAATACTTTTAATAGCACTTCAGAAATGCTATCGTTTCTGAAATGAACTAAAACTTAAATAAGAGGCTATTACAGCAGTTCTGCAAATGCTGTAGTTGCTGAAGTAAATTAAAAGGCTAAAAACTTAATAAAGGGCTATTACAGCAGTTCTGTAAATGCTGTAGTTGCCTGTTGTCTTTGCTGAATTTAATGAAAACCTTTATTATGAAACCTGAGCTATTACAGCATTTCTGGAAATGCTGTCTTTGCTGAATTGAACTAATTTCCAACTAAAATTGAGATTTTACAACTATTTTAAATGCTGCCTTTGCTGAATAAAAATGTTTTCAAGTATAACTTATAACAGTTTTTTCTAAATATTGTGAAAGGCTGAAATTTTCAATGTTTATGGTTTTTAACTAAGTAAATGAACTCAGAATGGTCTAAACTTTGGAAATTGAATACTTGAGTTGAAAGAATAATAATTTCACCTTTAAATGTGTTTCCTGGAGATTTGACCAGGCAACTAGTGCTCGGCATCCAGGGGTACTCGGCAT
Source organism: Allium fistulosum (assembly GCA_030737815.1). NCBI lineage: Eukaryota > Viridiplantae > Streptophyta > Magnoliopsida > Asparagales > Amaryllidaceae > Allium > Allium fistulosum. The sequence goes on from CM060901.1 coordinate 847,151,735, forward strand.
CTAAGAGTACTCGGCATCCGGGAGTACTCGACATCTAAGAGTACTCGGTATCCAGGGTTGTACGACATTAACAAGCGTTCGGCCAGAAGGCACGTTCGGCCAGAGAGGATCGTTCGGCCAAAGGGATCGTTCGGCCAGAAATCATCGTTCGGCCAGAAGGCACGTTCGGCCAGAGAGCATCGTTCGGCCAGAGAGTATCGTTCGACCAAAAGGATCGTTCAGCCAGGAGCATCGTTCGGGCAGAAAGCATCGTTCGGCCAGAAGGCACGTTCGGCCAAAGAGGATCGTTCGGCCAAAGGGATCGTTCGGCCAGAAATCATCGTTCGGCCAGAAGGCACGTTCGGCTAGAGAGCATCGTTCGGCCAGAGAGCATCGACCGGCCAAAAGGATCGTTCGGCCAGAAGCATGTGGATCGGCATCCAAGTGTTCGGCCTATTTGGTTCGGCATACGGCGACCACTCTATTTGGGCCAGGACGTTCGGCCGCCGAGCCCACCTGGGAAGTCATCCCATCTCTGTCTATAAATAGAGGGGCAGGGGCACAGTGAAAAGGGACCTTTTTTGGAGAACACTGGGCAGATTCTGCCATTTTTCAGACTCATCTTCTTTACTTAGCAACTACATTCAAGCACTTGATCTACGAATTGTATTTGTAATCAATCATTAAGAAGATCAATAAAGTTTAACCTCAAAGTGGATGTAGGAAATTACGCTGAACCACTATAAATCTGGTGTTCTTACTTTCTGCATTTAAATTAGCATTTTCTTCCTTGTTTAATTTATCTTCATCACTTATATCTCTACACAATCTTTCTCTACGAGGTTAGTGGCCAATTTTGGTGCTAACACTTTGGTGCTTTCACTGAGAATTGAATTCTCAGACCTTAAGGATCTGCTTTGAAGCTACTGGATTAAACAAATCCCCCAAAGAAGATCCGACTTATTGATAGGACATCCGTTGATTCTACTCAGAGTTCCTACCAATAACTCTACAATGGAAAGACCACGTACCAGGTCAGCTTCTCATAATGCGGATGCCCATGAGACTGCTAGCGTACAACAAGAAGGACCTAGCAATCAGCCAGCGAATCCGGGTGTAGGAATTGCCGCTCAGGACCAGACTCCAGTTGTCACCAGAATAGAGTTCAACGACTTGATGATAGAACTCAGGGAAAGTAGGAGACAACTAGGAGAGCAGATGCAAGCTAACGCCAACCTGATGGCACAACTCACTCAACAGCAGCAACAGAATGCTGGGGGCAATCCCGCTCCTTATTCCTCATCCGACAGCTCAACTTCCTCCGATGAACCACCCAGGCGTAGATGCCGTAAGACTGAAGCTGCGCGGGCAGGTGATGCCGTTCAAGAAGGAGCTGGAAACTTCGAGACCGGAGTGCGGATGGAGGCTGGAGGCTCAGACCATCAAAACGCTAACGATGTTGAACCTCAAGATTCACGTTTGGCAGATCACCAGGAGAGGAGGCATCAGCATGGACAGTCACGTAGAACAGACTCTAACCTTCCACCTTCCATACAAACACCAGATCTGACAGCCATGGTCAGGCAATTGATGAAAGAAAATCAAGGCTTATCGAATGACGATTGGGGAGTATCAAGGAGTCATACTTCGTTCACAGATATTGTGCTGCAGGCGGCGTACCCCAGAAAGTTTAGTATGCCTATCCCTGCGTATGAGGGAAAGACTGACCCCGGACAACATGTCATGAGGTACGAGTGGATGATGGATTCAGCTAGAGAAAATGATGCAACCAAGTGTAGATGCTTTCCGATTACTCTGTCTGGGATCGCTACTATGTGGTTCACCCAACTTCCTCCGCGATCCGTATCCAATTTCGAGGAGTTGGCAAAGAAGTTTATTGAGCAATTCAGAATACACACTACTCGTCCAAAGGACGTAATGTCTCTGTCAAGTGTAATCCAAAGTCCTGGGGAGTCATTGAAGGAATATTTACAAAGATTCCATGTTGCGGCAACTGAAGTCGGTAATCCCAATGATCATGCAATTCTAATGGCTGTAATGAGAGGTGTGGATCCAGATTCTGAATTTGGAGACTGGTTGGCAGGAAAACCTCCAACTACGCTAGAGCGTTTTTATTCAAAGGCACACCGGTTCATAAGACGAGAGGAAGCCAGGTGGGTAAGGCGAGATAAGGCCCCGGGACCTGTTCAGGAATCCATAAAAAGAAACATTGCTATGAAGCAGTCCGGAGACAACTCAGGAAAAGTCCAAGTTAATGTCCAGAACAAGCCCGGGCAGCCTAAGGAATCCGGAGGAAGAAATCAAGGGAAGAAGAGAGAAGCAGGGAAGTGGAAGCCGAGAATTCCGAGCTACAACGAGTATACCCCGCTGAACGCGTCTCTTGAGAATATTTACCTCTCAACCTGCAATACCTTTCAGTACAGAAAGCCACGTCCAAAAGAGTCAACCGAGGAACAGAAACGGACTGGAAAATACTGCCGCTCCCATGAGACCTACGGGCATAATACGGAAGACTGCCGACACCTACACGATGCCATAGAGAAGTTGATCAGGCAGAAGAAGTTACAAGAGTTTGTGAAGAATCCACAGGAGGGAGGACAGGGAACATCCAACCCAGGTCGTGCACTAGCTCCGCGTCATCCCGAGGAGCCTGCCCGAACTGTGGGTAGACTAGTCATAAACACAATCATCGGCGGACCTCACCCCGCGGATAAGAATTGGCAAGAGATGGAGCGGTATGCAAGTTCCCTGAAGCATGCAGATTTTGAGTATTGTTCAAACGTGGAGGATGGGACCCCTACTAAGCAGCAGCGCGTAATGACAGACGATATAGTTTTCAGAAATAGAGATGCTGACCAGGTAGAGGCTCCAACCATCGACCCGATGGTCATATCTGCGACGATCGGATCGGCTTATGTGAAGAGAATTCTGATTGATTGTGGAAGTTCTGTCAACATCATCTTCAAGAAGGTTTATGACCAGATGAAAATGGAAACAAAGGACTTGAAACCGTACAAAGCTCATATACACGGTTTTAATGGTGCAGCGACCGATGCGGTAGGATATGTTGAGTTACCAGTTGAACTGGGACAAGGCGAACGTCGTAGGGTGCGAATCCTGCCCTTCGTAGTTTTGGATGTGGATTCTCCGTATAATGTATTCCTGGGCCAACCGGCCCTGGCTGAGTTTAGAGCAGCATTAGCCCCATGGTGCCTGACTTTAAAATTCCCAACTGACAAAGGAGTAGGAGTTGTTTATGGCGACCGGGCGACCGGTCGTGCATGTTATGTGGCAGAGCTCAGAGAAGCCCATCGGAGGGAGAAAGGAAAGGTTGCGGACATTCCGGTCCGCATCCTTAATAATGATGATTGACAAGTAGTGCACGAGCCCTGGCTCGGGCATAATTCTCGGATCTTTAGAGACATAGATCCGAGAGATGACGATGAGAAACCCAGGGAAGAAAAGGCAGCGCCGGCTGAATTAACAATTGACATTTCAGTCAGCCGAGACGATCCATCGCGAGTACTGAAGATCGGATCACAACTCGGCCCCGCAATGACTGAAGACCTTAGTGATTTCCTCCGGGCAAATCTTGATGTTTTCGCCTAGATGCATTCTAATATGTGCGGGATTTCTCCCGCCATTATGAGTCATATGTTGAACATAGACCCGAAATACGTCTCAGTTAAACAAAAGAGGAGAGGAATGGACCCAGAGAGGTCCGCCGCTCTCAGAGAGGAAGTGGACAAACGCAAAGCCAATGGGTTCGTCCACGACGCCCTCTACCCCGAATGGGTATCGAATCCAGTGCTGGTAAAAAAGGCGAATGGGAAGTGGAGAACTTACATAGATTATTCCGACTTGAACAAAGCATGCCCCAAGGACAGTTTCCCGTTGCCTAGGATTGATCAGTTGGTCGACTCCACTGCAGGACATGAGCTGTTATCATTCATGGATGCATACTCGGGTTACAATCAAATCCCGATGCATATTCCGGACCAAGAACACACCAGCTTCATTACAGATGTCGGGCTATATTTCTATGTAGTAATGCCCTTCGGACTGAAGAACGCAGGAGCGACTTATCAGCATTTGGTGAATCGAATGTTCAAAGACTAGCTTGGTAGGACGATGGAAGTCTATGTGGATGACATGCTCGTGAAGTCACGACAGTCAAACGACCACATTCGAGACTTGGCTGAAATGTTCGACATACTCAGGTATTATGGGATGAAGATCAACCCTCTGAAGTGTTCCTTCGGCGTTGCGTCGGGGAAGGTTTTGGGGTTCATCGTCAATGCTAGGGGAATTGAAGCTAACCCAGAAAAGATCCAAGCTATTCGAGATGTGCAAGTGCCCAGGACTATAAAACAGGTACAGAGCCTGAATGGAAAAGTAGCTGCGCTGAGTCGATTCATATCCAGGGCAACATACAAGTGCATCCCTTTCTTTGATATAATAAAGAAAGGGAAGAGGAATTTTGAGTGGACATCCGATTATGAGGAAGCATTCCGGGATCTGGTGAGGCATCTGGAGAGTCCACCAGTGCTGTCAAAACCAGTGGACCATGAGATGCTATACTTGTACTTGGCCGTATCCCCACATGCTATAAGTGCGGCTCTGGTTCGCGAGGAGGACCGAATCCAAAAGCTGGTGTATTACGTTAGCAAGCGTTTGACGGGGGCAGAAAGAAATTACCCTAAAATCGAGAAATTGGCCTATTGCTTGGTGATTGCATCACGTAAGCTGCGCCCATACTTTCAAGCGCACTCAATCAGTGTTTATACCAGTCAACCCCTATGACAGGTACTCCAACGACCAGAAACTTCTGGAAGATTGTTAAAATGGAACATCGAGTTGAGCCAGTTCGATATCGCCTACTTGCCACGAAGAGCCATACAAGGGCAAGCATTAGCAGATTTCATCGCTGAGTTTACCATACCCGTCGAACTAGATAATCACGACGTCATTCCCCCCGTTCGATGGAAATTATACACCGATGGAGCATCAAACGACCATTGCTCCGGCGCGGGTGTAGTTCTTGTAACTCCGGAAAATCGATCAATTTGTTACGCTTTGAAGCTCGATTTCCCAGCTACAAATAACAAAGCAGAACATGAAGCACTGATTGCTGGCTTGAAGCTCATCGGAGAACTCGGGATCAAATCAGTTGAAATCTTTTGTGACTCACAGTTGGTGGTTTACCAAGTGCGGGGAGATTACCAAGCTAAGGGACAGAAGCTTGCTCTGTACCTTGTTCTGGTTCAAGAACTATTGTCGAATCTTGAGCGTTATGATATTTCGCTTGTCCCGCGCGAACAGAATAAAGAAGCCAACTCGTTGGCTAAGTTTGCAAGCACGGGCGATGCGCAGCAAATGGGATTGTATCCCGTTGAGGCCTTGCGTGCCCCGAGCATAGACGAGATGAAAGTTGATCGTGTGTTGGAAACGGAAATCGAGAAGAAGTCGTGGATAACCCCATTCAAACTGTACCTGACAACCGGGACTTTACCAGAAAAAAGGAGCGAAAGACGACAGGTCCTTCGAAAGGCCGCGCGATACGTGATGTAGGACAGATTAATGTATCGAAAAGGATTCTCAGTCCCCTTATTATGGTGCATCGCTCATGATGAGACAAAGCGGGTCTTGAAAGAGGTTCACGAAGGGGAATGTGGCGACCATACTGGGGGGCAAACGCTAGCAAAAAAGATCCTCCGCTATGGATATTATTAGCCGACCATAAATCGGGACGCTGCAGACTACACAAGGAAATGTGACAAGTGTCAAAGATATGCGAAAATCCCGAGGACTCCATCAACGGAACTCACACAAATGGTTAGTCCCTGGCCATTTGCAATCTGGGGAATCGACATAATCGGCTCTTTGCCTATATCCAAAGGTGGTGCGAAATACGCGATAGTTGCAGTCGACTATTTCACAAAATGGGCTGAGGCAGAACCCTTGGCCACAATCACCTCTAAGAAGGTCATTAACTTCGTTGTACGAAGCATTATATGCCGCTTTGGCCTTCCTCGCACCATCATTACGGACAATGGGACGCAATTTGAAAGCAGAGAGTTCAAAGAGTTCTGTTTAAAGTATGGCATCGAGAAGAAGTTCGCTGCCGTTGCACACCCAAAAGCTAACGGGCAAGTCGAGGCCGTTAACAAAATAATCAAGTCCATACTGAAGAAGCGACTGGAGAAGGTCAAAGGCAAGTGGGTAGATGAACTCCCGACAGCATTATGGGCTTATAGAACTACCCACAAGTCCACGACCGGCCACACTCCATTCGCCTTGGCATATGGCTCGGAAGCCGTTATACCCGTGGAACTCGAAGTTCCTTCACACCGAGTGACATACTATGATCCTAAGACGAACCAGGACCTCTTGTTGGAATCGCTGGACTGCATCGATGAAAAACGTGAAGAGGCCGAATTAAGGGCGGCAGCGCATAGGCACCAAGTCAAGCGTTACTACGACGACAGAGTCCACCCAAGGATTTTTGATGTGGGTGATCTCGTTCTGAAACGAGTCTTCCCGGTACCATCACGTATGAATCCTAGCTGGGAAGGTCCGTACGTCATTGAACGGAAGCTTGGAGAGGGAACATTCAAGCTAGCGACCGTTGATGGCGTGACACTCCCCCGAGCGTGGAACAGTGAACATTTGCGACATTATTACATTTAGTATGTTTCTTTCCTGTTTTAGGCACAGTTATTTCCTGTATGTTTTCATCCAATCGTAGCTTAGTTTCTTTTTAGCCATGTAATCAAGCAGCTTAGTTGTTTTTCATTCATAAAGGCTTGAAGCCGTGTTTTCCGTGAATTACTAATGTCTCTATACCCTATAGTCGGGTGATGAATTACTAGAACTACATTATCCTGTACGATGTACGAACTCGTACAAACGATTTCAAATCTCTGAATCCCCAGAGCGCGGAACGGAGTACTCTAAGTCCCCGGAGCGCGGACTAGAGTATAAACGACTTCAAATCTCCGAGTCCCCTGAGCGCGGACCGGAGTACTCTAAGTCCCCGGAGCGCGGACTAGAGTATAAACGACTTCAATCTCCGAGTCCCCTGAGCACGGACCGGAGTAATCTAAGTCCCCAGAGCGCGGACTAGAGTATAAACGACTTCAATCTCTGAGTCCCCAGAGCGCGGACCGGAGTACTCTAAGTCCCCAGAGCGCGGACTAGAGTATATACGATTTCAAATCTCCGAATCCCCAGAGCGCGGACCGGAGTACTCTAAGTCCCCGGAGCGCGGACTAGAGTATAAACGATTTCAAATCTCCGAATCCCCAGAGCGCGGACCGGAGTACTCTAAGTCCCCGGAGCGCGGACTAGAGTATAAACGATTTCAAATCTCCGAATCCCCAGAGCGTGGACCGGAGTACTCTAAGTCCCCGGAGTGCGGACTAGAGTATAAACGATTTCAGAACTCCAAATCCCCAGAGCGCGGACCGGAGTACTCTAAGTCCCCGGAGCGCGGACTAGAGTATCAACGATTTCAAATCTCCGAATCCCCAGAGCGCGGACCGGAGTACTCTAAGTCCCCGGAGCGTGGACTAGAGTATAAACGATTTCAAAACTCCGAATCCCCAGAGCGCGGACCGGAGTACTCTAAGTCCCCGGAGCGCGGACTAGAGTATAAACGATTTCAAAACTTCGAATCCCCAGAGCGCGGACCGGAGTACTCTAAGTCCCCGGAGCGCGGACTAGAGTATAAACGATTTCAAATCTCCAAATCCACAGAGCGCGGACCGGAGTACTCTAAGTCCCCGGAGCGCGAACTAGAGTGTAAACGATTTCAAGTCTCCGAATCCCCAGAGCGCGGACTGGAGTACTCTAAGTCCCTGAAACACGAATTTAGAAAAAATTCTAAGTACTCAAGAAATATGGAACAATAAGTATGTCACTCCGAAGAATGTTCGAACAACGCGAGAATGAACAAGAAATATACAACTCATAAGTGCTTGAGTTTTGACCCCAGTTACTCAGAAAGCTAAAAAGGTAAAAGAATCGTTCAAACGACTAAGTAATTGAACTTTATTCAACAATCCAAAATGAGGTTACACAGTTATCCCTCCAAAACTTGGAATCAAGAACCTATCTACACAAACTACGGAGACAAAAGATAAAAGTAATTACAAGACTTAAGCAAGAAACTCGTTGAACGAGTATAGCGATTATTTCTTCGGTTTCTTCTTCTTGTCTTTTTTTTTCCGATGACTCCTCTCCCTCACGCTTTTTCTTGGATTTCTTGCTTGCTAAAGAAGCGGAGTCAGGAGTAGGAGAAGGAACATCCAGTGGTTTAGACCTGCCCGGGAAATGATTTTCAAAGGTCTGTTCCACGGGTCGGTAAGTTCCAGTTTTTCAGGCTCAACTTTGACCTCGACTTTTTTCTTCTCCTCTTCGGCGAGGCGTTCTTTCATGCTCATCTTTGAGGTATGTTCAGAGGTGCCAGTGATTTCGATTTCATCACTCCCTTCGGCGGGAGATGAAGTGTCAAGCTTATCATCATCTAGCGCCCCGATCACTTGAGCATCAGGGCCAGGAGTTACTTCCGCATGAGCAACACCGCTTGCTTTCTCTGCCTCCTCCTTAGCGTCATCACTCCTTGGAGTTGGCTCGGGGTCGGAACAGCCTGCTTTAAAACATAAAGAATGAACATTAGAACGAATAACCATTGCTGGAAAATGACAGATCTTTCAACTTCTAAAAAAGAAGAGTTTCCTATCGGGTTCTGGTTGGCTATCAGTTGCGTGTGGGGTTTCACCCTCCAGAATAGGAGATAGCACATGAGCGCCGAGCCCGGGATCTTCAGGATCGTAGCCGGCATGCTGCTCGAATGGGTCAAGTGCCGGCCGACCGGCCGGTTGAGCAGCAGGAGGAGCATCAATATGAGAAGCCGTAGTCTCAGCCCCAGATGGGCCAGCTTCATCACTTTTCTCTTTTGGAAGGGGAGAGCTGTTGCTATAAAGCGCCAAAGCTGCGGATAAATCCGCTGGCTCGTTCCCTCTAAGAAACTCCTTCACCAGGGCATCCTCATCAACCTCCTCAGAGCCCGACTCGATTTTCCTGATCTTCACTAAAGTTTCCCAGGCCTCGGCTAGGGATTCGAGATAGCCCTCTCCCAAGAATGTCAAGTCGCGATGCATAAGGACGCGGGCTCCATACTCAGCAATCAACGGGTCAAACATACACTTGACCTCTTCCCTACCGGTTTCCGCGGCCGCCTCGAGGCGAGAGTCAATCTCCTCCGCAGCTTTTCTTTTGCCCTCCTCACGGGCTTCGTCCTTCATTTTTTCAACCCCAGCAAGTTCCTCATCGAGCTTCGTTTTCAGGAGCCGAGTAGCAACGATCTCATCACAATATCGTTGTGACTCTTCTTGAGCAGCTACTTTATCCTCTTTCTCCTTGGAGAGTAATTCTTTCAACTCTTTGACTTGTATGGCAAGCGCGTCCCTTTCTTTTTGGATAGAATCTTTTTCTAGGGCCAGGGCACCGCTACGCTGGACCGCTTTATCAAGTTCCTTCTTGTGAGCCATCTCTAAACGAGTGACTGCCTCAGCAGTATCTTTTGCACTTTGCTCAGCGGCTTCCAGCTTCGACTTATACAAAGCGAGCTCTTCGTCTTGATGCTTGATGATGTTCTTGTCATGGCCAGCCTCCAATTTCAGACGATCAATCTCATATTGTCGCTCAACAGACACCTCCGAGATCTTTTCAACCAAGTGTACAAACGCGTCATGTTGAACATAGACGTCGTTGTTACAGGCAATGGCACTCTGCTTCACATGCCTAGGGATATGATGAATAGCTGGGAGGAATTTCAGACCATCAAAGCAAATTTTTGGAAATTTGGCCTTAAGATCGACCATCTTTTCTGCTACAGTCGGGTCAACCGCGGGAGTAAGGGGAGGAGGCCTTGGAAGTTCTGTTCTTTTTCGTTGCTCCCGAATTTGCCTTGTACTCGACGAACCGTAGTGTTGTTCTCGAGGAGCATCGGGTTGGGACCCCTTTTGTGAAGACTTCTCTCTATCCGAATCAGTTGGAGGAAGAGGATCACGGGACTGTGAAGATTGGGAGTATGCCTTCTTACGATAAGACGAATCGCGGGGACGGTTGTCTCTATCTTCGTAATCATCTCTGTCCCTGCGTCTGCCCGAACCTGATTCCCGTCCGGGATGATGAAATATGGAAGAGCCGTGAAGGCGATCAAGTCCGTGAGAGCGTCCCATGTCACCTACAAGGAATAGAGATAACAACGAGTTAAGAAAAATCCGAGAAATAAGAAAAAACTTGAAGTGTATGATGGAATGCGCATGTGCGTGTGTGTCCTAGTGTTCCCCCTGACAGACCAGTTCTTTTGTCTTTACTAATCGGAGTATTATCTCCCTGGACTGGGAGTTGAACTCCCGCATTGCCTCTAGCGGGCGAAGAAAACTTGAGGGCTTCAGGATCGTCAAACACGTAATTAAGTGTATCGTCGGGGATGGAAAGATTCGACAAACCCCTTAGAGAACTTTCCATGTGCTGTGAGGAAGCCTCTTTCTCTGGCGGGATAAGCGTAACTTTTGAAGTTCCTCCAACTTTTTCCTTCCGTATCTTGTATGTCATTTTCTTCTTTCCCTTCAAAGGGGAAGACAACGTTTCAATGTCGTGCACTTCAACCGCCGGATTCCAAGCGGGACCCATATTCTCGCCTTGAGTCTCGGGAGCTTCATCCTCTTTGCGCTCACCCTCTTCGTGCGCATCGGGAGTGTGGCGTGATGACGATCCAGCTTGTTTTTTCCCTTTACCGGATGCTGGCTTGGGAATGGAGACGCCCTCCGGGAGGCTAATCCGACGACCAGGGGCTAGCAAGCCGAACCTGGACAATGGTTCATTCGAAATGATGGTTCGAATGTCTCGTTCCTCGGCAGGAAGAGCTCTAATGGCCTCAACGACCTCAGAATATCCTCGGCCCTTCGGACGTGGGTTGATACTTGAAAAGATGAAATGAGGAGTTAGGAAAAGCATAACTCCAATTAAACACGAATGATGACTCAGCGAAGAGACTTACTGCCTTCGACCCATCTCCTCGCAAAACCAGGAGGGCAACGCACATAAAACCATTTCTGTTTGTACAGGGCAAATTTGCTACATGCTCCTGTCAAGATTTGGCATTTGTGGTACGGCTCGAGGAACATGAAGGAGGGGCTATCTTTCCGTTTCTTGATCATGTAAATGTATCCGATGTCGCCAGAAGTTGGAGGCCTAGAGAAGATGGCCATGAAGAGTAGGTAGGTCCCGTATATAAACGCGTGAGCATTTGGATGCAGCTGGGACGGGGCGATGTCTATGTACTGCAACACATCCCGAAGAAATAAATTGAATGGAGGCACGCTGCTCATCCAACACATAAACTTGTTGCAGGTGGTATATCCGACTGGGGGCAGGTGAGGACGATCGTGACGCGACGAGACTAACACATCGGCGAAAGGAATCCCATGGATGGAACATATTCGTCGAAGTGCGGCTTCATTGATCTTCGAAGCTTGTGAGTCGATCGGATTGTCTAAAAGAATTATTGCCTCCAGGGCATCGGGTGCTAAGTTATGGGCAGGGGAAGTCGACGGATTTGAAGTATCAGCAGTTTCTTGCCTTGATGACGGCCCAGGCCTATCAGATATAGTGGCGGAGCTAGACTTCTTAGACATCCCCAATAAATAATGAATCTGTCTAAGTACCTGTGAAAACAATGCTTGAAAAATGTTCAACGTTAGAATTAACAACACGAATATTCCCCCAATGTGGTGTGTGAACTAGTGCAAGCAATCGTGTAAAAGCGTTGAAAGTTTGAAGGTCACAAAGTTGTTGATATAAAACTAAGCGTCAAGTCATCGCCTTCGAAGACCGTCATCGCTGACCGTCCCCAAAAGCCTGCCTTTTGGTGATTGCAATTCCAGATTTAGAAAACGTATGATAATCTAAGTTCAGATTTATGTTTACTGAAGCTAGGAAGTTAGTGATCTGGGTCGGCTTCACATATGCTAGAATGCTTGGGCCATGTTTCTTGTTTTGCTATACGAGTAGATATAGTTAATAAGTGTTCAGCATTTGCGACTAGTCGGCTAAGTCATGGTTCGGCTAAGTCATTGTTCGGCCAAGTCTTTGTTCGACCAAGTCATTGTTCGGCTAAGTCATTGTTCGGCTAAGTCATTGTTCGGCTAAGTCTTTGTTCGGCCAAGTCATTGTTCGGCCAAGTCATTGTTCGGCTAAATCTTTGTTCGGCTAAGTCTTTGTTCGGCTAAGTCTTTGTTCGGCTAAGTCATTGTTCGGCTAAGTCTTTGTTCGGCTAAATTTTGGTTTGGCTAAATTGTTGTTCGGCATGTAAGTCATGTTCGGCCTCGTTTTGTTCGACATGTTTTAGCCTAAGTATGGTACGACATTTGTGACTGTTCGGTTGAGACAACCATCGGCACACTGTCCTTAACAGTGGCCTCATCTCTTCCTCCATCCACACCGAACCACGAGGGCAAATCGTTCGGCAAGTCGTACCAGACCATACCGCTCGATGCCCCTAATCATCTCCTACTTCCTCCATGTTTCTCCTTCCTCCAATCTTGTCCGGCATAAAATACTTATGCCGAACCATAGTACGCCTACCAATGACTTCCTAGAAAACCTATCTCTATTCACTCTTCCTTCCACCCTCGTCGCGTGACTCTGGCAACTTTTTAGACACTTTAGTCAAGGCTCGATTTATCCCATCAATTAAGGGAGTTCGAGCGTAAAGACTGTATTTAGGTGAAAGGATCGGTACCTAGTTGGTAAGGTGAAGACTTGGGAAGAATCGACGAATTGTATGTTGGCTGGTAGCTTCGGCAGGTGCAAGGCAGAGGTGTTAGAAGTGTGAAAAGGGAAAGAATGATGGAGGTGCTGGCTTTTATAGGGAAAACAGAAGAAGTCGAAAAGGCTACATCCGGTGGAACCGGTCAAAGTCACGTTGTTCGGCATCGGCGTATAATGATGTCCGGAATTGAAGGATCGTTCGGTTATGAATGTCTTGTTCGGCATTTAGAACACGCTCGACACACACCTAAACCACTAGAATTCTCAAAAAGGCATCTCCGTTCGAGGTTAGTCAAGGATTTAAAACGAGACGAGAAGGTTACATGACTCAAAGCGTACCACGTTCGGTCACGTGATACACTTTGGTGGGCAAGTTCCTGGAGATTTGACCAGGCAACTAGTGCTCGGCATCCAGGGGTACTCGGCATCTAAGAGTACTCGGCATCCGGGAGTACTCGGCATCTAAGAGTACTCGGTATCCCAGGTTGTACGACATTAACAAGCGTTCGGCCAGAGAGGATCGTTCGGCCGAAGGGATCGTTCGGCCAGAAATCATCGTTCGGCCAGAAGGCACGTTCGGCCAGAGAGCATCGTTCGGCCAGAGAGTATCGTTCGGCCAAAAGGATCGTTCGGTCAGGAGCATCGTTCGGGCAGAAAGCATTGTTCGGCCAGAAGGCACGTTCGGCCAGAGAGGATCGTTCGGCCAAAGGGATCGTTCGGCCAGAAATCATCGTTCGGCCAGAAGGCACGTTCGGCTAGAGAGCATCGTTCGGCCAGAGAGCATCGACCGGCCAAAAGGATCGTTCGGCCAGGAGCATGTGGCTCGGCATCCAAGTGTTCGGCCTATTTGGTTCGGCATACGGCGACCACTCTATTTGGGCCAGGACGTTCGGCCGCCGAGCCCACTTGGGAAGTCAGCCCATCTCTGTCTATAAATAGAGGGGCAGGGGCACAGTGAAAAGGGACATTTTTTGGAGAACACTGGGGAGATTCTGCCATTTTTCAGACTCATCTTCTTTACTTAGCAACTACATTCAAGCACTTGATCTACGAATTGTATTTGTAATCAATCATTAAGAAGATCAATAAAGTTTAACCTCAAAGTGGACGTAGGCAATTACGCTGAACCACTATAAATCTGGTGTTCTTACTTTCTGCATTTAAATTAGCATTTTCTTCCTTGTTTAATTTATCTTCATCACTTATATCTCTACACAATCTTTCTCTACGAGGTTAGTGGCCAATTTTGGTGCTAACAAAATAGTTAAATGAATTAATTTAATTGGAATGTAAACTATATAAAAGGTGATTTGAAATGAGAATAAATGAATGATATCTTGGAATTTAGAAGGTATTTAAAGTTAAATATGGGCTTTGAATTCAAATGATGATTGGATAATGAAGTTTTTGAAAGATATGATATTTTGAAATATTGAAATGGTTTTGAAATGATTTAATCTTTATTTTGATAAAGATTTGGATTTGAAATGATATTTAATTTTGAAGTATAAAATATTGTTTTGAAATATTATAACCACGGGTATACTTCTCAGTATGTCATTTGATTTCCTGGTGATGGTTTGATGCACATTAACACTGTTATTTGCATTGTTTACTTATTATGGATATTTCTATAATAGTGTTTATTACTACTTAATTGATGGTTTGATTGATCCTTAAAGGATGGGTGATCCCAAGCATCCTTTAAGTTATTGTGCATTTATATTACAGTTCACTTGAGTTGGTTTACATTGTATAAGTATGTATGTCCTGACTCGAATGTTTTGTGTTTTACTTTACGCTCGGGTCAGCCTGAGAATCACAACTTTGGATTCATCTTCTGGAGCTAGAGATTTGCTGGAGCTTATTTGTCCATCTGTTATTTCTTATCTTCTAATCCAGTTATTTACTATTCGGTATTGCTTCTGCATTAGTGATTTATGTATCCTGACTTCTATTGTATCCATTTTTAAACTATGATATTTTATATATGTTTTGAGAGTTGTATATAGTAGCTTCATGAACTACTATGGTATTTATTTCCGCTGTGAGTTATTCTGATTTTCTGTGTCTGTGATTCTATGTTTGATTTTATTTGCTCCAAATTTTATTACAATCTGTTATTTTGAATTATTCAAGTCAGACATGTGTTGATTATTGTCGATTTGAATGGTCCAAAATAGTGGGTTATTACATTTGGTATCAGAGCTTTGGTTTTAGGCAAACCTTAGCCTGCGGAGCAAAAACTCATTAGAGATAGGGTAGAAATACCCTAGAATGAGTGAAATCGATCTCAGAATCATTTCTTTGTGAGAGGACGTATTTTTGAAGTATAAAATGATTTTCAAAGAAATTTCAAAGATTATTTTGATATAAAATTTTCTTGCTTTGAAAGTAAAATTTTCTAAACTTCATTCCTTTCGTATCCACCTTGTTAGTAATTTCTTTGATTAGGATTCCTTTGAACTTTGGAATGCTCCCACTTGTTCTGAAATCTATTCCCGTCTTCCCTATTTGTATTCCTTTGATCTATGGAGCATTCCGTAACTCCACTTTGAATGACCTTTATAGGGTGGTGATTCCGCCAATCTTTGAATGATTTGTAAAAGGGTGAAACTCCCTTATAATTGGCATTGATTCACCGAAGATTTCTGTATCCTCGGTTTACGATGTTTACTATCTTCTGCTATATTTAGATTCTATCTCTGGCGATCGAAGGTCGATTTTCCTTAGATTTCGCATCGATTATATTCCTAAAGTCACGGTTGACCCTATTAAGGTCGCCCACGATTTATATAGGCTATCCATCTTCTATTTGGCAATTTAATTTATCTCATCTTTGTTCGAGCTTATCTTCGAATTAGAATTCTATTTAATTAGAGTTCCTCTAAATTTGAGTCTCTGTTTGTTTTGAAATCCATCCTTGAATCACTCCTTGGAAATTTATGTTGATTTTATTTTGAAAACTGTGTATTCATCGAAGTTGTTGTTTTGATAAGGATGACTATATTTATATATAAAAGTGAAATGTTTTCGATAAGGATTATATACCATTTTAAAATTTACAATATAAAGTTTTGAATGGATTTGAAATTTTGAAATTTATATAAGAAATGGTTTCATATAGAACAATTTATAACTGAAGGTTTTGAATCTGAATTTGAGTGATTGAACTCCGGCATTTTGGAACTGGTTTTAAGATTTTGAAATAATAAATAATATGATTTGAAAGTATTTTCCGAATATGAAATGTTTCAAATGATTTTAATGAGTTTCAAATGATTTCGAAGAAATTTCAAAGGATGTTTTCAAAGTAAATGGAAGTCCAGAACCCACTTACGTCGTTGGAAAATAATTTCGGTGATGAATGCATGCACCATCGACATTGATTTTTGAGTTTCAGAGTGGGGGAGAGGCCACTTCGGTAGCTTTGCTATGCGATTGATTCGTGAAACCAATTTTTGATTTAAAATTCCGAAGTGTGATGTGATATTCGAAAGATATATGTATATATATTTGAGCAATTTGAAATGAGTCGGTGTTCAGTCCTTGAGGTTTGGATCTGATTTGATATAACCCTATCTTTTGGAATTGATTTACTAATTTATTGTGATTCCCAACTCTTGGATTGAAATATGATTTTTTCGACTATTTTGAAGGTTCGAGCACTTCCAAATCAAGGTTAACTTTTCAAAGCTAAGAAATTTTGAAAAGTATAAAGTATATAAGTTTGGTATGTATGTTAAAGTATGTAGTAATATGATTTAAATAAGTTGAAACTGTTTTGTTAAGTAAACAAATAAGGCTATTTTGAATTTTCTAATATGAAATTTAGATTTGAAATGTTTTGAAAAGAATTTGGTCTTCAAAATTTTTTGAATAAAATTTAGTTTAAATGTTTTAACTGGGTAACATCTTTATAAAACTATATATTGAACAAGTTGGAATAGATACATAAGTTGTACGTATGCTATTTTATTCGCATAATTAAATTGATCCAAGTCTGAGTACACAAGTCGAGGTGAATTACACCATTTCGTGTTAGGATTTTTCATTTGATTCTTGATGGCGAATATTTGATGTGGATTTTGGGCTTGATTCTAGAATTCTCTATCATAGTATATGGCTATGCAAGGAGACTAATGGTTTCTAGTCAAGAAACCATATCGAAATCCGCATTAGGGAAGTCGAATGGACAATACTAGTTCGAAAGCGAACTTGTGTGATCGAGCGAGCGATCGAATGTGACTTTGCGAAATGATGACATATGTACATCTTATATTCTAATATCATTGATATACTTGCCGCCGAAATTGGAAGTTGTTGGGTTGGATATCTTTGTAATTTAATTGGAATTCTTTCTTTTATGAAAAACTACTATCAATTTAAAACCATTTTTCAAAACTATTTTTCTTTTATTCTTCTTAAACAAACTGTTTTATTCTATTTTACATACAAACTATTTTATATACAAAACTATTCTAATAATAATAATAATAATAATAATCTTTTGGTGAGCAAAGATGTTCAATCCCATATGGCTCTTCATGCAGCGAATTTATTTTTAAAATTTTGATTTCTAATATAAGATGGACCTTATGTAAATATAAGATGATTTTGAAAACCATTGATTTTGGAAATGAATTGGTTGACTTAAATTTTGTTGATTTAGAAATTTGGATTATTTTCTAAACTTATGATTTTGGAAAATTGTATTGATATTGAAACAAATTGAAATTTGAGAACCTTGTGTTACTAAATACTTGATTTGGGAGTTATCGAACTTATATAAAAATTGGTTTGTATAAGTATGATGTTGATTCGAAAACTATGGATTTGAAAAGGTACTCAATCTGACAAGTGAAATCTTATATAATTGAAGTCTATATAAGTGTGATTTGATATACTATTGATTTTGGAAAGGTATTTGATTTGAAAACAAAATCTTATATATAATGGACTTTATATAAGTATGATATTTGAAAGTGATTTGAAAAGGTACTATATGATACATATTTTCGAAATAAAGATATGGAAAGTGCCTTCTGCTTGATATCCGCTCTGTGGCCACATTGTGGATTCATTCTATCGATATTTCTCTGATTTTTGGTTTTCCGGATATGATACTCGAGTTTCCATCAAATTCCATGGCGTTACCCGTGGTCTTACGAGTGCGACTGCATAGCGTAATTCACCTGGCTGGATGGCCCAGGGGTACGGATGTTTCCTGGGGGATTCAGGCGTAACCATTGTGTATCCTGTGAACTATGTAAGTCGTATTAGTAGCGAAATCCCCAGGGCTGAGAAAGCTTACGGATACAGATGTTTCCTGGGGGATCCAGGCGTAACCTTTGTGTATCTACGGTCTACTAGTCATCATGGCGCAATTCGAAAGGCTGAGAAAGATTACGGATACAAATGTTTCCTGGGGGACCTAGACGTAACCTTTGTGTATCCGCGATCCATGGTTAAACAAAGGTTTTGTTTTTTTTGTTTGGATTGTACTTTCCATATCTGTTTTTTTTAAGTTTTCCAGTATTTTCACTGGGTGTTGAAATAAGTCTACTAAGTACCTGGAGAATTCTAGCTTTGCGCCTGATCAACGCACTGCCAGAGTCTGCAGGAACAAGGATAAACTTGTTAAGACATCGAGTAATAAAAGTATTTTGATAAAGTGTTATATAAAGGATATTTTGATCAGTTATTTTCCTTCCTAAAGGATTTTAAAGTGTTGTAAATATTGTTTACCTCTTTAACTAAGAATTTGAATTAAATGACTTTTATGGATATAATAAAATGGATTTAACCAAATTATTAAGTATTAAAGAATTCCAATTGAAATTTATATGGTTTTAAATTAATGGTTCATCCTTGTCTTTCGTCCTATTTTCCCTTCTAGCTATTCCTATTCTTCACCTTGTTAAACTTACCTATAACAACAGTTATCAGGTATAATTTTAATCTTCTTGTCATCTTGTCTTAATCCTATTCCATTCTATCTTTTTTGTGTTTTCTGTACCTCATTCCTTTTTTAGGACGAAAAGATTTGAGTGGGGGAGAGTGTAACAACCCTGTATTTTGTGATTATTTTAATTGTATATTTTGATTATTTTAAATTGAATTTCCTGATTTGAAAACTTTATTTTATTTATTTAAATGGATAATTTTTGTTATTTTAAATATAAATTTGGATTTTGATGTGAATTAGAATTCCAAACATGACTAAATAAAATATTTTCCATAAAAGTGAATTTTGGTCGATATGGTCAAACACTGACTTTTAAATTTAAAAATTTGAAAGTTTTAAAATTTGAATTTTATCTTTTATTATGAAAGTAAATTTTACGAATAATGCTTTTCGTTTCGTTAAAATCTGATTAATATTGTGAAAGTTATGCCTTTTTAACTATTGAGTGTAATTTGTTGTATTTAACAAAATTGTTTATTTTAAATTATGTAAATAATATTTTATTTGGTAATGTAATGTTCTAATTTACATTTATATGGGTAAAATAACATGTTATGTATATATTTTGGTTTTAAAAACATTTTTTAAAAGTGTAATTGACATTTTCCAATGTCAGTTGTATTTTTTTTACAATTTCTAATTTCCAGTTTCAATTAATTAAAGAAATTCTTTATTTATTTTCTATTTTCTTAAGACCTTATTTTATTCTCATTTCCACTTTGTTATTCAGCATTTATTTTTATTTTACTTGACTTTTATTGGTTTAGAAGTATAGTAATAATTTTCCATAGTTAATGGTATTTTATTTGTAATTTCTAAGTCTTGTTTCAAATTTATAAACTATTTCTTTATTTTTTTTTCTATTTTTCTTAAAATTATTTATTTATTTCAGTTTATTTTATTTTGCTTCCTTTTTCTAATGCATTTACTGAAATTTTATTTGTTTTATTTGATTTAATAGAAATGGAAATTTGAAGAGACTAAAGCTTTAAACATTTGACTTTTCACTTTCTTGGCTTTTCATATTTTTCGCCGTTCCTTTTCTATTGATTAGCCGTGAGTTTTTATTCATTTTTCACGTGAAAAATCTTCTCAACATCACAAATTTTTGGCCAAACTCAGATCTGAAAGGTTTGGTAATGGCTCTCTCTTCTTTTCTACTTTTTCTTCTTCCTTCTGCCTTGTTTTGGCCATGATTTCTTCACATATTTGCATGCTCTCCACTCTAGTTGCCTCGTCCATCACCTCCACCACCTCCACCACCTCTTCCTCTTCACCATCAACCACCTATCACCTCCACCCCCTCTGACCAGATCAGGCCATGGCCTTTAAATGAAGACAAACACCTCAAAAGTTGCACAAAACCTTCCAAAATGCATGCTAGCCTAGCCTAGTTGCTTCACCACCTTCATACATCACCTTGGCCACCTCCTATTGCTCCACCACCACCATGATATGACCACCACACATCGACTTAGCCTCTGTCCAGATCTGAAACATGTATTTCCGAGCCTTGTGGTGCACCAAAACTCCATTTAGTGCCTTGCCCTTTTGTCTTCTTCATGTTGTAGCCTCCACTCTTCATCTTCATGTTGCCTTGCTAGTTGAGGTCCAAACCCAAGCCATTCTAGTCCATGTAGCCGTGCTATATTAGGTCCAAACCCGAGCATTTTAAACCCCTAGGTCGAGCACTTGATGGTTGAAAGCATGGCCAAAGCAATTGTGTTCATTTGCTTTTTATTTCAAAGATCATCTCAATATATGTTGTATTATATTTATGTTTATATTTTGTCTTGTTAATAGGTTGTTCACAAGATTAATACCTTGGTTCTCTTCCCACTTGAGTCTATTGTCGTGTCATCGTGCTTTCTGGAATTCGTTTGTGTCATTTGATTTGCTAAATCCAGCATAAAAAGGTGAGTAAATCTCACACGACATTTTATACTTATACTAATGTGAAACAACAACAACTGAATGTGTAGAATATTATGATATGTTATAACTACCTGTGATTATTTATTTATAAAATGTTAAACCTGATAATTTACCTGTCATCTCATCTGTTACTGTTATATATAGTTAACTGTTCATTTTTATCTGTTAATCACACTGCAAGTTCCATGTAGATTGGATCACTATGGGTTGAAATGATACATACCCGAATGGACTTTAGAATAGGGAAAAATCATTATGGACTGAAATGATAAGCCTGAACGATTTTTATTTATTTTATTTTACTTGGGATTACGGGTTTGAAATGATAGAACCCGGATTTTTCTTTGTAAACTGCGGATTGAAATGATATATATCCGTATCACTTGACATAGGTTAGAAAACTATATACAGGCCCGTGGTTATTTTATAAAGTATTTTGAATATTTTAAATATGTTTAAGGGTGTAAATTTATGAAAATTTGATTTAAATTGGATTTTTAATGTTTAAATAAAGAAATTTTGATTCTTCTATAAGTTAAAAATGTAATTAAATGAATGGTTAAATTTTAATTATTGAAATATAACTTAAGTCTGGAAATTTGGATTTTTGGGTTTAAAAGAAAATTTGTGTTATATAAATAAAAATGGAAATTTAATTATATTGGAAAAATGGAAATAAAAATCTAAGTGTTAAGTATAATTGTTAAAATGAAGAGAATAGAAATTTTACACTTAAATTTTATTAAGTGAATTCTTGAAAATTGGTTTTATTTATAAGAAAATTTATTATAAAAATCATAAGTTAAAAGTATTTTAAATGAACATTTTGGATGTTAAAGTATGATTTTATAATGTTTAATGGTTTAAATTGGGATTTATTGTTTGCTGGAAATACACTAAAATCTGGAAATAATTTTAATAGCACTTCAGAAATGCTATCATTTCTGAAATGAACTAAAACTTAAATAAGAGGCTATTACAACAGTTCTGCAAATGCTGTAGTTACTGAAGTAAACTAAAAGGCTAAAAACTTAATAAAGGGCTATTACAGCAGTTCTCTAAATGCTGTAGTTGCCTGCTCTCTTTGCTGAATTTAATGAAAACCTTTATTATGAAACCTGAGCTATTACAGCATTTCTGGAAATGCTGTCTTTGCTGAATTGAACTAATTTCCAACTAAAATTGAGATTTTACAACTGTTTTAAATGCTGCCTTTGCTGAATAAAAATGTTTTCAAGTATAACTTATAACAGTTTTTTCTAAATGTTGTGAAAGGCTGAAATTTTCAATGTTTATGGTTTTTAACTAAGTAAATGAACTCAGAATGGTCTAAACTTTGGAAATTGAATACTTGAGTTGAAAGAATAATAATTTCACCTTTAAATGTGTTTCCTGGAGATTTGACCAGGCAACTAGTGCTCGGCATCCAGGGGTACTCGGCATCTAAGAGTACTCGGCATCCGGGAGTACGACATCTAAAATATTTAATTTTGAAGTATAAAATATTGTTCTAAAATATTATAACCACGGGTATACTTCTCTGTATGTCATTTGATTTCCTAGTGATGGTTTGATGCACATTAACACTGTTATTTGCATTATTTACTTATTATGGATATTTCTATGATAGTGTTTATTACTACTTAATTGATGGTTTGACCGATCCTTAAAGGATGGGCGATCCCAAGCATCCTTTAAGTTATTGTGCATTTATATTACAGTTCACTTGAGTTGGTTTACATTGTATAAGTATGTATGTCCTGACTCGAGTGTTTTGTGTTTTACTTTACGCTCGGGTCAGCCTGAGAATGACAGCTTTGGATTCATCTTTTGGAGCTAGAGATTTGCTGGAGCTTATCTGTCCATCTGTTATTTCTTATCTTCTAATCCAGTTATTTACTATTCGGTATTGCTTCTGCATTAGTGATTTATGTATCCTGACTTCTATTGTATCCATTTTTAAACTATGATATTTTATATATGTTTTGAGAGTTGTATATAGTAGCTTCATGAACTACTATGGTATTTATTTCCGCTGCGATTTATTCTGATTTTCTGTGTTTGTGATTCTGTGTTTGATTTTATTTGCTCCAAATTTTATTACAATCTGTTATTTTGAATTATTCAAGTCAGACATGTGTGGATTATTGTCGATTTGAATGGTCCAAAATAGTGGGTCGTTACAGCCATCACCATGTTGTATAATCTTAAATGTGAGACTGGCTTGTTAGATAGTGAGTTTGATGAGCTTTTAACTATGCAACATTTATTTTTTCCAAAGGATAACGTGCATCCCAAAACCTTATATGAAGTAAAGAAATTTCTTAAAGCATTCGATATGGGTTTTGAAAAGATACATGCTTGTGAGAATGGCTGCTGCCTTTTAAGAAAAGAATATAAAGATTTTGAAACTTGTCCAAATTGTGGTTCTTCGAGATGGAAGAAAAATCAAGATACTGAAGAGGTTATACAAGGTATTCCAGTTAAAGTATTGAGATACTTTCCAATAATTCCGAGATTTAGAAGAATGTATATATCTCAAAAGATGGCAGAAGATTTAAGATGACATTTTAATAATGCAAGCAATGATGGAAAAATGCATTACCCCATGGATTCTATGGCATGGAAAATGGTGGATGAAAAGTATAAATATTTTTCATCCGATCCACGCAATCTTAGGCTTGGTCTTGCTACAGATGGATTCAATCCATTTTCCATGTTGAGTTCGAAATATAGTTACTGGCTGGTAATGCTTGTGACATATAATCTATCGCCTATATTATGTATGAAGAAGGAAAATATTATGTTAACTTTACTTACTCCAGGCCCAAAGCAGCCCGGGAATGATATTGATGTATATTTGGCGCCTTTGGTGGAAGACTTGCAACATTTGTGGTGTATTAGAGTTGATGCTTATGATGCATTTAGTAAAACTTTATTTAAATTGAATGCAATTTTGCTATAGACGATTAATGGTTTTCCAGCTTGTGGAAATCTTGCTGGATGTCGTGTAAAAGGGGAAAAGCTTGCCCATTATGTGGCGTCAATACCCATTCTCATCAGTTGAATCATAGTCGAAAGAACGTCTACATGGGTCATATAAGATTTTTACCTACTTCAGATTCACGGAGGAAACAAAAGGCATTGTTTGATAACACCATAGAGAAAGGTGATGCTCCTAGAATTCTAACTGGGAGAAACATTGATGCATTGTTGAAGGATTATCCAAATGATTTTGGAAAAGAAAAAGAAAATAAAAGTAAGAAGAGGAAGTGTGCTTATGATACAGAAGATGAAGATGACAGTATTAACGATTCTACAAAAATGGAGCTATCAAGGTGGAAAAAAAGATCGATTTTCTTTGATTTTCCATATTGGAAGGTTAGTGGTTAATTTATTTACTTTTCAAAGTTTTAACAAAAGAAAAACCCAATAATGCGTTATTGTTTTGGTTTTCGTAGGAACTTCCATTACGTCACAATTTATATGTGATGCATGTGAAACATTGGTGAAAGTCTATTGGGGCACGATGTTGCATGGTAATAAATCAAAAGATGGAACCAACTGTAGAAAGAATTTAGAGAATTGGGGAATTCGACATGAGCTTCATGCGCAACCTCGTGGAAATAAAACGTATCTTCCACTGGCTCCATACATGTTGTCAAATTCCGAGAGGAAAATATTTTGCAAAAGATTGTACGATTTCAAAGGGCCAGATGGCTACTGTTCAAATTTGAAGAATCGAATTTCGTTGCAGGATTACAAAATTAGTGGATTGAAATCACATGATTACCATGTATTAATGCAACACTTATTGCTAGTAGCATCGAGAGGATTAATGGCAAAGAAGGCAAGAAAAGCAATAATTCACGTATGTTCTTTTTTCAACAAATTATGTCAACATGTTCTTGATAGAGAGAAGGTAGAACAAATCAATGTTGAGATTATTGAAGTTTTATGTGAGCTCAAGAAATTTTTTCCACTATCTTTTTTTGATATAATGGTACATTTGTCAATTCATCTTAGCAAAGAAGCACTAATATGTGGACCGGTTCATTTTTGTTGGATGAACCCATTCGAAAGATATATGAAGACACTTAAAGATTATGTACGAAACTATGCATGGCCAGAGGGATGTATTGTAGAATCCTATCTTGCAGAAGAATCCATGATGTTTTTCAAAGAATTTTTGAAAAAATCAGGACATATAGTGGAGAAAGAAGCTTGAAATGAAGATTATGAAAGCAGTGTAATACTCGAGGGACGTCCTATTTCAATGTCCAAGACAGTTACATTGTCAGTTAATGAGAAAGAAAGTGCTCATTTAGCCGTATTAATGAATATGGCTGTGGTGGAACCATTTATAGGGTAAGTTTTAATTATTTTGATGTGTTCGTAATGCTAAATATAACTTATAATCACTTGTTCTATACTAGTTTGCATTTGGAGGAATTAGAATATTCAGACCAGCGCATGTGAAAAAATCCGACCTTACTTTGGGAAACACATACAATTTTTTTTCCTAATGGATTAAAAGAAGGGTTAGTTAGATTCCAAATATATTCTCATTTGACTACTAATATTACTCTAAAATATACCTGCCAAATGGAAGTTGTTGTAGATACCTATTACCTCCAAGGATCATGATGACATGTTAAGGTGGATTGCTTTTGGTCCAAAGAATGATGCCATGTCTTATAAAGGATATATCATTAATGCGCAATGTTTTCATATAAAAGATGCAGGGAGAGAAACCCAGAATTATGGGTTGACTTTTGATGCAACTACTATGTGCAGAGCAAGTGCAAAAGATTCATCCCAAGTGGTTGATGTGGTTACCTATTATGGAATATCGATGGATATAATTTTATTAGATTATCATTTTTTTACATTCCTTTTTTTAAGTGTCGTTGGACGTATATAGGAAATGGAGTAAAAGTTGATGATGATGGGTTCACTCTTGTTAATTTACATCAAGCATCGTTTTCAAAAGATCCATACATACTTGTATCTCAAGCAAGACAAGTATTTTATTCAAGAGAAAATGATGTTTCTAATTGGTATGTTGTAATGAAAGCACCATCAAGAAGTTTTGATGATTTAGAGTCACATGATATCGTTGAGGAAGATATTCAAGTCGTGGAAGATTGCGAAACAACTGAAATGGATGATGAAGATGTTAGCTATGTTAGGGAGGATTGCGAAGGCGTACTTGAGTAGATTATATGTTCTACTTGAACATGATTATTAATTTATGATAGTATAAATCTGGACTATTTGGAAGTTCACTTGAACTTGTATTAATTTTCTTTAGTGACTGTTGTTCATCTGCACTGTTATTCTATGTATTAGCTGTTTCTATATTAATGTATTCCTTTACATATCTCCACTCGTGTCACTAGCTATATTGTGGCTGTTGATTTGTCTTTAAGTGTATTAGCAATTAATGTTTTTCTCAAATAAAATTAATAGATGCATGTTGCAGTTTTGCTCAATCATGTTTATTCCCTTAGTAACTAATGTTTTTCGTTTCACAACTCTAACATAGTTGATGATGCATACCATATTGACATTACCTATCATATTAACTAAAGTTACACCAGTTTATACATGTACAAGTTAATGTCAGTTCTGTTATAACTTGGATTTGTTGATGATTGTAGTAAGCATAGATGTCTAAAAAGGTAATGGATAGACTTAACATCATAAGATATGGCATTTTAGTTGGCTCTGTAACTGGTAAAATGATGGTAAATTTTCCAAAATTTAGGCATAATTTCTTAGCGCACTATTAATGTGGTTAACCGACTAGTATCATAAATACTTAATTTTTTTCCTTTTTTCTATCAGTAAGCATTTAGTGATGCAGTTGATGCTTTCAAGATTTTAATAGCTAAATATGTTATGTTATTATTTTGTTGATGTTATCTACTGAGTAAAGACAAGACGGAATTTTGTGATATAATTCTTTTCATTATATTGAGATGTTTGATATATATGTATAATGATTCATAAATGTGAGTATGTCAGTGCAATAAATGTATAACTAAATATCAAATATATTCATGGATGGTATGCAATAGCATTTATGGAGTATACAGGAATTATTTTTTAATTGCAAATGCAAACTTGGCATTTTACCATTATTATACTAAATCTTTGGTGTAGGTTTCATCCTTTTCAAATAGCACTTCTAGCTAAAAGCATTAGAATACATAGGCATAGGAATATGGATAGTTGACAAGTACTCTTACGCATCAAGACAATCGCTCTGAATAACAATTGTCATGGGTTTCGGTACAGAAATTTTGGCGCCTAAAAATGTTCATTACATATAAGTGATATCACTAATGTAAAAGATGTTAGCTCTTATTTTACAAGCACATGGATATTATGCTCACTGTCAAATTTTTTATTTATGAATTAATTTTAAGGTGCCTTCAGATTCATTAAACTAATTTATGTTTTATCCTCTATTTCCTTTTTTATCATAAATCTAAACAATACCGTATTTTGTTTCATTTGCAGAAAAGAGATGTTGCCAAGCCTTGTACGTACTCACAACCAGAGAAATACCGAAGAGGAATCCCAGAAGCATAATTCAAAGTGGAAGTATAATTTAAATGACAAACGTAAGAAGCCAACCGATGTTTGCAATGAAGGGCAAGAACAAGCAGTCAATGCTAACAAGCCAGCTGTTGCTTGCAGTGAAGGCCAAGAACGATAAGTCAATGCTACAAAGCGAGCCAGTGCTTGCAATGAAGACAAAGAACTCCGCTCAGAAAATGAATTCCATTTTGACCAAACTGATGATGCTGGGATGGAAATTGGGAGATCAAGTGAAGCTGAAACTACATCTCGGAAAAGAGGCAGTAGAGGTCCAACAAAAGAAAAAAAACTCCCATTAAACATTCATGATCGAACTGAAGTTGAGTTCAATGAAGTAGGCATACTAGTAGGGCCAGGGTCAGTATGTTATCCTCCTTTCTTGGACCGCTAGTGCGGGAGCAGGTTCCATACACACTTGATGATTAGAGGAATCTAAGTGATGAGTTAAAAGTTGTTTTGTAGTGATCGGTTTAGGTATGGAAAAAAAATAATTACACTTATTAGGATAACTTTTGAAATGCCAACATTTTTTCTTTTTAAGAGTAGAATATATCAGTTTATTACTTCTATTTTTTATACCATTTTACTGGTATCTCTATGGTTGAATCCATTTCTATATTAGGTATTTAAATTGTAATGTGAACAACCAAAAGATTATTGCATTTGATGCCTACACCTTCTTTAATGTACAGTACCAAATTCAAAAACATATACATTTTAACATTGAATTAACAAAATATTCAGTTGACATGTTAATCAATAATCAGGTAAAAACATAGATTTATGTAATTATCTTTGATATTAGTGTTAGTAATTTAAAGTTATACAGCCATAGCAATATAAAAAGAAATGAATTAATACCAAAAGCTACTATTATTTTCCGTAAATGTGCCTGATGCAACATTGAATACAGTAACAGTTTTATGAGCATTAGCAGAGATCCATGAGCATTCCAACTATAATTTATTCTTTCACGAGCATTCCAACTATAATTTATTCTTTCATCCCACTATGGTATGTAGTAACAGTTTTACAGTAACACAAAGCTTTAGTAGATAGTTATTTTTAATATCATGTGTTCTAGTGTTAATATCATGTTTTCATGTATTGTTGCAGATTCGATTTAAATTGGAAGAGGATTGGCAAAGAAAAGCCGTATTTCAACAAATAGGAACAATTTGGAGGTCCTCAAAAAGCAAGTTGGTTCGAAAATTAAATAAAGCGGAGAACAAAGAGGAAAGATTGAAACTGAAACCTAGCAACATCTAAAGCATGAACGAATGGAGAAAGTTGGTGAAGACGAAAACTAGTCCGGAGTTTAAGGTAACATTAAGATATTTTTATTCATATGTTGAATTTAAAGCAACATATAACATTGTCGATATCAAGCAATATAATAATACATATTCAAAAATTGAACCACCGATTGCCTGTGTACTGTTAATTGTTGTATAACTTGTATGTAACAATCAAATCAACTTGAGCAAGCTAGCTTACTAGTGGTCGGTAAATTCTAACACCTTCCAATGATTTCAGAAACGAAGCAAGAAATTTTCAACCCTTAGGGATAAACAACTTCCACACACATCTGATCGTAGGGGAATGGCTAGATTGACCGACGACATAGTTAGTTAATTAAGCATAACATTATGTAATAGTATTTAATACCTCGTTTTATTTATTTAATGTTATTCTAAATTTAGAAAAAAGGAAGTCTAGATCCATCGACCGTAACTAGAGATGATGTTTGGGTTAAATCTCATGTTAAAAAAAATGGTGAACTAGTGACCGCGAAAGCTGCAAATACTATTGTAAGAATTTTTTTATCGGTATATGAAAATTGTCCGATAGTAAGATACTTTTACCATCATAAATTATCTGTATGTATTTATTTATGTAGGAGGAGATTAAAAAACATGGTGACCTATTACAGTCCAGCTCATCACAGAATGTCCACAGAGATGTTCTTGCACATGTATTGGGACAAGATAAACTAGGATGGTTAAGGGCACTGGGAAGGGGTTGTACCTTAACTAAGCTAGCTGTGGCCTAGTCCAGAGATATACAAGTATCTCAGTGTCAACAGAAAATAGCAGAATTAAAGAGTATGGTACAGATGCTGGTGGACCAGAAGGTAAACTTTTGTGGTTCTTTCTTTCTGTTTATAATGCTTAATTTTGTAGTGCTTTCTTTCTGTTTGCAGTGCTTAATTTTGCAGTATAAAAATTAGTAGTATTTTTTTGCGTCATGTCTAGATAATATATTTTGAAAACTCTATAACTATGATCTGATAAAGATTATGGTTTTATTTGGCTTGTGGGTGTAGTTTTAGTGTAATACACGTACAATGGTGTACATAGACTCACAATTACTGCTTCTTTGCAATTTGTGATTTAATTGTGATTCTGTACACAGACTCACATGTACAATGGTGTAAAAATGTGAGATATTTGTGATTTAATTATGCATATCCACTTTAGTGCTCCTAAGATTAAAGTATGGTAATATTACTGCTTTGCTGCAGGGTAAAGAAAGTTTGAAAGGTAAAGAAAGTTCGAAATAAAGGAGCATACCTGAATTGGTAAAACTAATAATTATACTACTCAAGAAATAACATTTGGATTTTAGTTTTTGATCCAGTAATTGATGTAATTTTCGATTGAATAATTATATAGCAATGACGACGTATGTTCGGTGTATAATTGGGATGGAACCTCTGGATTTGTTGCCAGTGGGAGAGTGTTGTCTGAGGACCCAAATGAGGTTGTCAGTGGCATTCGTCTTGGACCAAATGCTGTGAGCGTTATTATAGATTTTGTGGAAAAACCAGATACTTATTTATAGAGGCCTACACCTGAAATGACAGTATTAGCAAACACTGAGAATAAGCCAGTAGTATGGCCATCTACTTGCATAAAGAGGGCACTGCCAGCATGCTTGAATGAAGTCAGTACGGTAAATTTTACAATTCACAATAATTTCATAGGACTTCTACAAATTTAATTTATAAATATGTCATGTACAATATTTTCACTTAATCACTAAACTCTTGATTTACACTTCTCCTTTTTAGAGTAACAACAGCACCCAAGATGACAAATGCAAGATTTATGGTTGGAATGAGGGTGAGGGGGTAGTTGCCGAAGGAAGAATCTACGCCAAAGATCCTCAATATATTGTTAATGGTATTCCGCTCGGTCCGTCTGCTGTTGTGATTTGGGTGGACAATGTAATAAATGGAGATGGTTACATGTGGTGACCCACAGTTGATATGTCATGCATTAGAGATGCAGTCGGTATGAAAATAACATGGCCAAAATCAAAAGTTGAAGTTGGTAATGAAAATATAAATGTGACTGGAAATTGTGCAACTTCTCCTCTGAGATCCACACCCGCATTCATGAAGAAACATACACAAGAATGTGTAAGTATATATTCTGCAGTTTATATTTTGTTTTGCTTTCATGTTTATGTACAGTAAGTTCAATTGATTATTCAATTTAATGTTTACCTATACAATAACAATGATTTTGTATGATTTCATGTTTATGGTACCGGTTTTTACATCTACTTTCCGAGTTAACTTTATTTTGGATCATGGTTTATTTATTTTGTTTGTTCATCATTTTTTTGGTTTCATTTAATGCATTGGTTTTCTTATTAATTTGGCTTCAGTTCCACTGTTTGTGCAATTTTATGGTTTTGTCTATTCAAGATAAAATGTTAAAATATATAGCTTCTGATGATATTTGATATAATTTACGATTGCGACCTCGTTCCCAATATTTTTGTGAAGTGGCAACATGACTTATAGTATAAGTGGTTCCTGTTTATTGTTGGTTTCAAACTTAAGTATACATGATGAATGATGGAATGCATACGAGTTATTCTTTTTATCATTTATGATGAATATAATTGTGGTTATTATGCGTCGATGTATTTATGTTCAGTATTTATGTGTACGTATATAAATATCACACATATATTCAGTATTTATGTGTGTGTGTATTCTACATAATAATCTCCCTTTTTTCTAGCCAATTGCAAATTTGGTAAAAGATGATAAATGCAAGCTAATCGATGTGGGTGGAACCAATGAAGTAGTGGCTGAAGGAACCATCACTTCAACTGATCCAATATCGATGGTTCATTGTCGTCCATTGGGACGTGATGCTGTTAAGGTTTGGGTTGAAACAGTGAGAGTTCCGAATGCAAAGCTATGGAGACCCACATCTGAGTTGACGTGCATGGAGGATGCCTTTGGCGTTCCCACAGCCTGGCCAATTAGAAAAGTGATTAAGGAAACACAATGAAAGGTATGCAATTTTGTATGTAATTGAAATATTTTGGTTCCTATCAGTTTATGTCATAATATTACTTCAAAATATTATGAAGTCATTAAATTGAATGTTCAGAAATGAGAGGAGTATGAACTTAGGCCATACTGTATCAGAGTAAATGATTTTCTGACAGTATATGTAGGCAATGTTTGAAAACATAATTTTGATAGAAGAAAATTCTTTTAATTGCAGTTAATGGCAGAGGTATAGAGTGCATAATGGATACTTATCTTATAATCGGCCGCGATTAGCTTAGAAATTGTAAGAAATGATCCCGTTGGACGTCATTTGTTCCTTCAACATCTGGATATGAAAATTAAGTGGAAAATTATGGTACAAATTAGCCAAAGAAACATAAAAAGTTTATATGACGGGTCAGAAATAGAAACGCACTTAAGATAATGAATTGGTACTACGTAAAAGCATATATTGTAGTTTAGGGGTTGGTTTGGAGTTGTAGAAGTTGGTGACAGTCGAAGTTTTTTTTGGCAATTTGTTGCTAAGTGGAGTGTATGAGGGTTGTGGTTTGAAGGAAGGGAAGATATGTGAGGTCGCGAGTTGTGGAAGTGGCTATTAGGTTGCGATTGTATCGATGGCAGAACGGTGATTGGATCTATGATGATACAGAAGTATGGTGGGAGGAGGTGATGAAGAGCAATTTGATGTTTTTTGTGAGTCGAGGAAGAGGAAGTATTTTGCTGTATATGTTTGTGGTGGAATGATGGTTGTCGACTGTGAAGGGAGTGTTGAAGGTGATTGTTTTAGGTTGTAGAAGTGCTTGGAGAGAATTTATGTATGTTCGAGTCATGTTGCAGCTAAGTTAGGTTTGAAAGTTACAGTTATAAGCATTTCACCTAGTAAGGTAATATATTCACACATGAAATGAACTGTCAACTATATACAATAATATGTGGGATTGCTGCTAGTTGCATACATGAGATATAAGTGAAGGTAGGTGTGTTTGAGTGTAAATATGGTTGTGTCCCTAATAGTACAATTGTGGGTGTGTTTATGTTTATGTATGTAATTTGTTTTATGCATGAGTGTGTGAATTGTGTTAAAGTGCTCGGTAGTGAGTGAGTCTGTATATATGCGATTATGCTAAAAGTGTGGTGTACTATAAGTTGCTATATTGGTATCATGCATGAGTTAAAGTGCTGGGTTGGATGTGAATGATCTGCGTGTGTTGTGAGTTTGCCGAGTAAAGAGAAATAGAGTTGCTTGTTTGTACATACATTTATGATTTTACATGCTTGTACATGCTTTGCTTAACTTGCGTGTAAATGGCCTGCCTATTCATGCTTTTATTAACTACATGCTTTTACTGAAACACACACACACACACACACACACACACACACATATATATATATATGTGTGTGTGTGTGTGTTTGACCTATTATATTTTGGTTGTGTTATGCATATAATGACTTGCTGCTGATATTTTGGATGATGCTTGAGGTATCACATTTGCAATATCACATTACACATTTGCAATATCGCATTTGGATAAAGTTTCAGTATTGATTATAAGTTAAATCTAGTTGTTGGTTATTACTTGTCTAAAGGTAGATCAGCGTTTCTGAAGAAATGAGTAGCAACAACACTAGTTGTTTATTAGGTAGTTCGGTTGTTTATTGTACTATTATGGACACTTTAGCTATAGCGCTGTCTATAGTACTTTAGCAGCAGCAACTGTCTATGGTACTTTAGCTACAGTGTTGTTTATGGTAGTTCGGTTGTGTAACTATATGTACGGTTAAGTTTATGGTAGTTCGGTTGTGTAACTATATGTACGGTTAACTTCTTGTCTTGAAACTACTATTTGGTTATGAACTAGTTTTGTTATGTTAGTGCAATTGTTTATGTATTTTGTGGTTCTTTGAATGTGTTTATGTTTGAATGTGGGTGCTTATGTATTTTGTGGTTGTTGAATGTGTTTATGTTTAACTGTGTATGTGATTATGTATATATTATAATATAAGCTATGAACAAATTGAATTGGAGGGCGGAAGATTTGTAGCAGCATTTAGAAATGCTAAAGAGTGAAAACATGGCAAAATCCAAAAGATATGGCAGTGGAATAAAAACGCTACAGAAGTATCAAGTGGAAAAACTGAAACATATGGCGGCAAACAAAAAACGCTATAAAAAAATGTACAGGTGGAGAAACAGCACACCAAATTAATATGGTAGCGTTTAATAAATGCACCTGTAGGGTTTGGCTATAAGTTCGCCCTAAATTACAGCATTTAGAAAAGGCTACCAAAATAGTTTACGATAAAACATCGTTTTTAGTGGCGTTTATGCAACACTGCAATAAATTTTATTAGCAGCGTTTTTGAAACGCTGCAATAAAGTTATTTATAGTGGCATTTATATAAATGCAACTAAAAAACATGTATTTTTAGTTGTGGGCTTTATCATAAATGCAACTAAAAAACATGTATTTTTAGTTGCGGGCTTTATCATGGCGTTTATTAAAACGCCGCCAAAAGTTTTGGTAGCTTTTTTTGAGCGCCACCAAAAATAATTTTTTTTGAAGTGGTTGTAATTAATTGAATACATTTGAATTACTTTAAAAAGAGTGTAATTGTTTTATGTGTATTAAAGGAAAAGAAGGAAAGATATTTACATGCTTCAACTTGAAACTGCTTCAGGAGGAAAACATCAATTACTAGGATAATGAAATTTATAGCTATAATTAATGAAAAGGTATATTATCTCTTTTTTATAAAAAATAAGAGAAAAGTTGATTTCTGAATGAAATGATAAATTTTTGTTAATTACAATTGATTGAGCAAATACTGATAAAAATAAAGTTTCTAATCAATGTCAATAATTAATATATATATATATATATATATATATATCTATGTGGAAGATATCAATGAATGATATTAATTTGAATTATAAGTAAAGACAATGATTTGAATTATAATTAATTGATTTGAATTATAATTAGTGACATTAATTGTGATAAGATAAACACTATTTTTAACAAAGTGAAAGGAAAAGAGTTTTGCATATATGCAAGGGTAAGAGATGAATAAAGAAATTATTTTTCCCCGCCTAGACTACATCTAATTTCCTACCTATAAATACATGCTTTACTCTCATTCTAAACCCTACCCTCCATTTGGTAAACTCTGCCATTTTCTTCTTCTTCCTCTTCCACATTTCTTAATTTAGATTCTTTATAACAAACCTCAATTAAATAGGAACAAAAGATAAGTCTAGCCTAAAAGCTAAGTAAAGAGGATAGGAAAAGTGAGGCGAATTTACAAATCAAATTAAGGTAATAAAGCTTAAAGATTTCAATTGGGTATTTCTTCAAACATCGTTCCAAGGTAGGTAAATTTATTATGATGCTTTTTTGATGTAAACAAGCAATTGAATTTCTTTTATATATCTATTTAAATTGAAACATGATTTTGATTAAATTAGTAATTTTAAATTTATTGATTCACATGGATTAATATGTTGGAAAAAGCCCTAAGTAATGACTTTAGCTAGAAAATCGATGAAACGTGGGGAAACGGTAGATCGTACAAAATTCACTTTTAAAACTATATGATTCTAAATTATGAGAATGGTTTAAATTGGTTTAAAGGAATAAAAGTAGATCTCCACATATACCTTGGAAATTCATTTGGATCTAATTATAAATTCTAATATAAATGTAGATAGATGGCTGAATACACACACACATGCACACTCACTCATACACATACACAATCAAACGGGTAAATATATGGAGTTGGAAATGAAATAAACTGGAATCATGCCGAAATGTTTGTTAAAGATGAACCTTTCAACTATATCTAATTCTACAACAAAGTTGAACAAAAATGAAAAAGGTAAAACATTGAACATAACGAAATTTAACCTAGGTCAGATGTTTGGATTAGAAACTAGACTTCTAAATTTTTAACATGCAAAATAAAAAAGCAAACAGTGCAAATTTGCTAAGATTCAGACATTTGTAATCAAATTCAGATGTCTGGAATCAAATTTAGATGTCCATATAGATGGTCTGACGTTTGAATACTAGTAGCTAATTTTTTTACAGAAACTCAAACATTTGGACCAGTTGTATCGACATGTATTTTATGTATCAGATGATAGTAAAATATTATTATTTAATTAATATGAGGTAATATGACTCTAAAATTTTGAAAAATTACTATTATAAATCCTAAATTTTTTGATAAGGATGGAATTAGGATCTGAAACCACTCCATTGGATCAGAGTGATGGTTTCTCTTTCCGTAGAATGGTCATAATAGAAAAATGGACTTACCATTTAGAAGATATGACAGTTTTACATTAGATTGCCGTTGGCCAGATTAGTGGGTAATTAGTAAGCCCAAACTTAAGCCCACTAAACCATATCGGGATTATGTCTAATTAGGACTGATGAGGTTGATCCAAATCATTTTCCCACTTCCTGAAAACAGTTCTAAACCTCCATTAATCTAGATTTCATCAAAAAGCGCATCTTTTTCATACTAATCTTAGACTAAACCATCATTAGAAGGATAACTAGCAAAGGGGAATATAGATTTATCATTTTGATTGCTTGGGAATTTGAATTCCTTGATGTCTATTTCAAATTTGGGGACTTAATTGGTAATGTTGGTACTAGGTAAGTAATTTATGATCTCTTACTATCTATGCATATACATATTGTTAAAATTGATGTTTTGATATTCTAAGTTAAAACAGTTTTAAACTTTAATCCAACTTTCATACATGTTTATGGACGAATTTTAGAAGATGGAAATGGATTTTAAATGGTTTTATAACCTTTATGAATCATACTGTCATTTTAATATGAAACTAGATCTAGGCATAATCTTGTATGTTTCATATTTGAATGAATTGGAGCATTGAATGTATGCTTATGAATGATGGTTGCTATTTCATGTACTGCGTTGATATGTTCTTTAATGCTTTTAGATAGTTAGGATGTGATTGTCAATTTGGGAAAAAGGAGGTCAAAATTACTCAAAATTGCATGAAACTTGGAGGGGGGGTTATAGAGGTGGAAGGGAGCCTATAGTTCAGGTCTCAAGTTGTTCAGAGGTGATTAGGATGCTTAAACTCTACTCGGTACCAGTCTAAAATCTGGTCGGTAAAGGAAGATGTAGTTCAGGCCGCTAGAAAGCTTGTTCGGGTCAAAGACAAGGAAACTTCAAGGGAGATTTTGGATCGAAGCTAGGAAGGTGTCCAAGGCTTAACCCCATAAATTTGGTAAGTGCACAACGCTGTCCTTTTGATCACTACCGACTACTTTTCCAAGCAGAAGAAAGGGCCTAGGTACTTGGAAAGTTCAGGCAGAAGGAAGGGAAGCTCCAAGGAAGCAAAATGAGGTAAGAGATCAGCATGGAGTACTTAGCCAAGATTTGGCTAAGTAATTCATATCGGCACCGACGTGAAGCAATTCATGTCGGTATTGATATGAATTGGAGTGGTTATTATTGGCCAAACTTCGAGGGGATGCTCAGAAGTTTTTTTAGGTCATGCTGAAGGCATTCTTTCATTTGACACTCGGTTGCGTTGTGGTAAAGGATCATGACTTTGGGACTATGATTATGGTAACTTGATGATGATGGAGTTCTGTTCCAATGACGATGGTTCGATGTTGGTGGAGTTGTGAGGATGATTATCCACAAGGGAGGGTTATAGAAAGGGTGATCCATGAACAAAATGTTGAAAGGTTCTATCGTGGAAAGAAGGGAATACAGAATGGTTCCAAAAGGATGAATGAAAACTATATAGAGCAAGGAAAGGGCTTTGACATGCGCGCTAAGGGATCGTTGATACTCAAGTGTTTTCTGATATACTCCAAAGTAGGGGTATTGTGAGGGCGCTTATTGGGTACGTTGAAAGGCTATCCCAGGTCGGTGGAATGGATCTGTATACTCTGGATCGGTTGAAAGGATCTAGTGTTGGCTATGAGCTGGTGTGGGAGTACACTGAAAACCAAGATTTTTCCATTATCCCTCGCAGAGGAATGGTCATACAAGTTATCATATATCTAAGGCACATTGAGTGACGGTGAGCATAGTTGATGGATGTTATGTTTGTTATGGTTGCTTTTCTTATTGACTGTCACTCTACGGATGTCACATGATGTAGGTATTATAGATGTAGATACCTTGACACCTGACGTTGTACTAAGGATGTAGTGCACCTTTATGATGATAGTAGAGTTGTGACAACCCGCACCTCCTAACATGTACCGATCCGAAGCTCAGTGTGGCTTTTCGGCCTTGCGTTGTGCCGAGAAATGCGGATCGTCGGGTTTTAAACCTTTACCATTTCAAAAACTAAGATAAGCAGATATAATCTAAGATAAACTAAACTTTCAGAACTTACAACGGAAGGAATAAAACATATATAACATAGAAACATGTCCATCTCAGAAAATATCCAAATCATAGTCTCAAGAAAATCAGTACGTGGTCCAATACACATGGAAAAATATCTCTCAAAGTCCGATAGAAGGAAATAAAATGTACTTATACGATAGAATAATAAATGGAGAGTAAATATGATAAAAGCAGTCTCAAAAGATAAGCATGACTCTCCAAGTATCAAGAATGAGCCAATCACCCGCTGCATTCACTACACCAGAAATGCCAATTAGGCAGTGCTTTTGGCCGTATCAAATGGAATTAGGCAGTGCTTTGGACCGTATCAAATTTTGGCGTGGTTAATAATTTGATACGGCCCAAAGCCGTATCAAATTGATGAATTTGATACGGCTCAAAGCACTGCCTAATTCATGAATTTGATACGGCTTTGGGCCGTATCAAATTCAGGAATTTGATATGGCTTTGAACCGTATCAAATTAATGTATTAAAGTAAAAAAAATAATGCATTAATATTTCAGTATTTAAAGCAGTAATAGATATATCTAACTAGAGAATTAACATTCGTGAGCAATGGGTGCCAAAGCAAGTGATAAACATAAACATAGACCACAAAGTAACACAATGGAATGTGGTGGTGGTGATACCATTGAAAATAAGGTGCAGCAAGATTAATTTCCATAGCAAACCAAAAAGAAACACAAAGCACTGCAAAATAGACATAAAATATTAAAACGTAGTCCAAGTTTATCAATACAAGCACTATACAAGACATCTGTTCTGGCTAGTCTGATTCACAATAATAGAATATTATTGTAGTACAAAAATTAAAGTGCAACACTACGGACACAGACGATAAAGATAAAAATAAAAACCATATGGAAATAGAAATAGTCCAGGTAGTGATAGGCTCTGGAGGTGGTAAAGCATCTGCAAAAAACACAAAATATTTTAGCGCATATAATGGTGATGATCAAATCAGAACTGATTGCATATACATTGCAACAAGTAGTAACGATACATTACAACAGTTACATAATATAAGTAATTTTTTGAACGACAAACCTCTAATGCAGAGAGCACTAGCATCAGCTCTTCAATAAGAGAAGAATGAGGACTGAAGAAAATCCTTTTGAATTTAAAGCAAATGCTTCAGCAGATGTAATCAACATTCCACTATGGTTAGATCTGATTTCTCAGATCAAATCTAAATGCAGGAAAAACTTCCATGCCGCATTCTGCGAAGACTTCGTTCCTCAACTTCTCCTGTCAGTCCTTGTACAGTCAAAGATTCAGGAGTACAGCTGTCATTGCTTGTGATTTTCGTACGCAAACTAGTAGAATATGAACAAACAAATTGGATACGTGTACAGACTAATTGGAATTGTGCACAGATAAATTGAGACACAAGCAACCTAGCCAAAGCATATAAAATTACTTGAAGCATAATTGTTGTTGGACGAATATTTCCTCCACTGAATTCATCATCCGGCTAAGAGAATATCCCGTTCTGCTATGACAAATCCCGTTCTAAAGCAAAATATCCATTAAGAGAAGTCCACTCCAAAGCAATATGGCCCCATCGTCACGTTTGTTTTGCCCCAAAAGAACAAGAAATTGCATGGAAACCAAGGCTCGATTCAATATCATCGATCGCAGCCATTTTCATGCTGAAGTATCAACGACTGCCTTTAAATTTAATGCTCATTAATTAATATACGCTCTGTCTGCTCTGCTTCAACCCTTTGCCAGTAACCATTAGGTGCTCGTCGCATCCCGGCTCATCTTCCGAGTGGCATCCTGTTACATCGAAATAAGAGTGTCCATCTAATAAATCCATTTTTGTGGATGTCCAACAGTATAATGTTCAATAAGTATTGTAAAATGTCCAACAAATATTATAGAATGTCCAACAGTAATATTCAAGACAAACCGTGTTGTTAATTATGAGATGCAAAGTTAGATGTTGTCATTATTTTGAGAATCAACCAAGT
The DNA here is from genome assembly GCA_030737815.1 of Allium fistulosum. Taxonomy (NCBI): domain Eukaryota; kingdom Viridiplantae; phylum Streptophyta; class Magnoliopsida; order Asparagales; family Amaryllidaceae; genus Allium; species Allium fistulosum. The sequence continues at coordinate 847,191,805 of CM060901.1, forward strand.
AATGCTATTGATTATGAGACAAAATAAGTCGATCAAGCAAGTGTGCTAAATTAATTTAACTGTTTCCTTTTTTTCAAATCAAATATATGTTTAAACGGGCAAGTAAATTTTCTCATAAAATTAAACATATGTACATCAAAATTTACTTACAAGTTTTTCAGCTACAAATGGAAGCACGTCTCAGATATTAATATGTTAACAACTTAAAATCGACTTTCCAAGCCTTCAAACGTGTAAGCTTCTCTTTTGGATCTTCCACTACCTACAAGAACAAAACAAATGAAATTTCATTTATTCCATCTACGGTGGAGTTGCTTCAAATATCATAAATGCTAAAATACTAGTTGTGTAGCCTGCCTTACTTAATTGCATTTGGAACAGACAAAACAATATTTGTTGCAACTGATATAAGGTAATTAAAAGGAGAATGCTTACAATTTGAATACATCGAAACCGAATGCTAGTTTTGAAGGACAAATGTTACATTGAGTAAATTGACAAGAAATTAAATGCTAAGACCTAATTAACATTACCGGAAGTTAAAACTTGAACAAAGTATCGTGAAATTAAATGCTAAATTGAGAAAAATATGTTGTATTAGATTAAATGCTTTATATCTGAGAACACACAAGACTAATTGCATTAAAAATAACATTATTTCTTTAGTTGGAACGTTTTAATTGCATTGAATTAATTAGCATTAGTCTACAAAATTGAGTTTACACATGATATGTTTCATAATGATTAGTTACAACTGTTTCAAGTACATGAATGTAGACAAAAATGCTATGTAAAAAACAAGGATATCCGTAAATGCCATTTTAACAGACATGCTTTATATCTTAGGTGTTTCAAATATTAGTTAATGCAAGAGCTCAAATATTGTCTAAAACAATAAATAATTTTGATTTCATAACCTCTTTCATCTTTTTTTTCTAATTGAATTATTTTTCCACCCATATTTGAATATTCTATTAAATCTAATGCATGCAATCTAATTATCACTAGGAAACATGGTAGCAGTGAATGTTATGTAGTCAATTTACATGGCGGAGTTCACAAAACTCCGCAAAATCAATGTTAGCAAATTTCATAGATACTATTGCATAAGCCAAGGCAAGTTTATTATATCAAATTAGCACCAGTAGTTCACGAAAATAAATTTTTAATTACCTAGAACATGAAAGATGCAATATTGATAGTATAAAATCGTACTAATATTGGAAATGGTTTCAACACATAATCCTGCTTATTGTTTCAAATGAAAGCATATCACTGAGTTGCCAATTCATTCATTAATCATGAAACCTACGAACAAAACAAACAAATAATAATTGAAGTGTACCTTATGTCTTGTAAACTTCATCCGAATAGCTTTAGCCTTCTTAGGCTTCAAATCCAGTGGACCTAGTTTCTTCTTCTTATAAAATTTGCTTAGTGCCTGCTTTTGCTTCTGCAAAGTCACAGTCAATACTTGAGTCATGTCACATTTGGAGCCCTGACAAAAGAGAAAGCAGTGGTAGTGTCTTTGACAAAAGCGATAAATAGATTGATGTTGCTGCTGTCGTCAACACTACCATTGCCTGCCAAAATGCCAAAAATGTTAAACCAGACAAAAATGAATGTAAAACATGAAATGAAACGAGAGATGAACTAACCAGATCAAATACAAGGAGCAGGAGACGAAGGCCAACAAAGCTAGGGCAAATGATCAATATTATGGAGAATGGAAGTGAGAGGACCAAAAACCCTGTTGCTATAGTCAAACATTCTTAAAATAACCTATCATGCTTTCTTATAATTTTTGAACTCATAATTATATTCAATCAATCTACTTATATAATTTTACATAACAAAAGAAGCAAATAACATGGCTCGGTTGATGAGAGAACAAGAAACTGAACCTAAACAAGACCAAATTTTCATAGACTCCGTAAGCTTACAGGTTATGTCACTGCTTTTTTCTTCATGATTTCCTCTACGGTAGCCATTTAAAAAAAAAGAATTATGTTCAGGTTATATTTACATTGTTGAATATGAAACAACATGTAACCTATAGGTTGACATGAACTTTTCATCTTGTTCCAGTGGAGCAAACGTGATAAACTCAGCGATTCAATGCAAGATAAATCGACGAAGAACAACTCTGCGTTGAGTTGTATTGGAAGAGATCTTTCTCCATGCAAAAGAGAGGAAGCAAATCTCGCTGCCATCCTACTTTAAAGGCAGATTAAATCATTAGCACAAAATAAGAAACCTTGACATTTACAATGTTATAAACAACTCTATTATTTTATAGCTTGCTATTTGTTTAAAATTCTTGGCCCAGCCCAACTTTCAGCCCAACGGGTTTTAGCATACATTTTTAATGTGGATCAATGTCCATACTTCAAGAAGCATGTATAGCAAGCAACAAGGCGTTAAAACTTATAAAATCACTATGAAAAATGATATTTTGCAATAAGTTTAAAAATACATATGACGTTTTGCAATATACCTAAGCTGGAAGCCTGGAACATACATAAACAAGACTGTTGATTCCTTCGCAAAATGTTGGTTTGCATATGAACCTCTAATAGAATATACAGCTAATTTATACCAATGTCTGTGTAATCCACGTGAATTGCAACGGGTGAAATAGCATTTCAGGTCTCAAATCAATAGACATGCATGTAAATCCACTTGCACACACGGATAGGATCCTTCCTATGCCTTAAAATTGCAGAAGCAATCTGAAATCTGTTAGCTGTACCTTACAAATGGCCATATCATTCAACGTTGAGTTGGGTCAAAGTGAATTTTACGAATGAATTTGTTAGCTGTACCTTGCAAATTCCTAACCCTCACCTCATCACCTCCCTTCCCCTACCACACCTGAAATACCCCCACTGCCTCTGCAATCCACAACACACCGCCTCTGCCAATTCCGAACACCATCAACAGCCTACGGCTTCATCTCCCTTGCACCCTCTACCACCAGAATCCAAACTCGCCACTACCATCATTAAACCTTAACCTCGGCCCAACCCCAGAGCTCACCCACAAAACTGCAATCGACCACAAACCCAAAACCAACAATTGACCACCAACGCCTAAAATAACCCAATACCATTACCCCAACAACCTCCTACACCCAAAGACAGACCTGCCCCAAATTGCAATGCCTCACTCACAAAATTGCGACCATAACCATTCACTGTCGACCTCCCAACACAAACTGTGGCATAATCCAACCTCACTCAAAATAAGCAACCCGAGTTCGGTTTACCTCCATCCAGTCTCAATCACCCACACCCGAACCACCAACTAACCACCACAACCTCAATCACCAACCCTAACGTCGATCGCAACCATATTCAGCAAATCGCGACTTGCGATTCATAGAAATTATAGAAATCAAATTGTTTATAAGAAATCGATTTAACAAATTTCTATTTGGGGGAGAATGAAATAAAATGAGGGAAGGAATGAATTTAGGGTGGTCGTGAGTTAGGGGAAGAATTTGGGGGAGAATGAAATAAAACGAGTGAAGGAATGAATTTGGGGGAGAACGAAAAAAAAACGAGGGAAGGAACGAAAAAAAACGAGGGAAGGAACGAATTTGATACGGCTCAAATTTGATACGGCTAAAAACGGTAGCTAAACGTTTAGATACGGCTTTTACCCATATCAAATTTGATACGGCTTTGAGCCGTATCAAATAAGGCGGATAGGGGTGTGGCTAAAACAGCTTTGTGGTGTAGTGATTGTCCACCTGTGCTGGGGAAAAGATGGAAAAAGAATGGGTCAGACAAAAAGTCTGATGAATGAGTACATGTTTAATATATGATGATCATGTGCAGATACATATCATACTACTCTAAATGACATAAGGTGTGCTACAAGTGTCACTGAATCCCTAAGATCCAATACCTAAGGGTTCTTATCTAACACAAAGGGTCAAACTACAAAACGAACCTCACACTAATGATCAGCCAACGTCACTACAGTCATTCAATAGGAAAATACCGCACGTGGGCGACTGTGGGAACTGCTCCCCTATAAATACCTATACCATCACTACGCCTGGAGAGGGAGAACCCCAAAATGCAAACTCATTGTATGACTCATCGTATGCACCCGTTTCCATCTCTCGGTTGTAGTGCTAAACGACTATTATTATACTGCACCGTCATCCACCTGTACCACGTTGCGTCAGATCCGTGCATACAAGAACTCCCGTTAGTACCGGGCTCCTTTCTATTCTATAGCCTCTTATCGAGCTACACCGGGCCTGACTGTCCATATAGAATCCCCCGTTAGCACCGGGCTCACTCAAATGGCATCCCCATCAGTGTTGAGCATCCACCGTCGAACTCCCCTTGAGTGTCTGCGAAATACATTGCCCTAGTCGACTCCCAACTCTAAATCTACGAAATACATCGCCCTAGTTTACTCTCGATTCTCAATTGGGTATTTGACTATTATCCAATACCCCACTGAACTATGGTCCTCTGATAGGGAACTAACTTCCCTACTGTCTTTAGCACATGTACCTAGCCCAAAATAGGCTCAAACAAACAATTTCCATTTATATAATTTTTAACTGAAATTATATAATTTTTATTATCAACTTGGGCCTTTGGCCGAGGTTCACAATCTGCAGTTTTTAATACGAATGGTCGACCGTTGGATCTCGACAGTCGACCGCTAGGGGTCCAGGGTCAATCGTTCGTGAACAAAATTTGGGGTTTCTACGTTATAATTGTCGATTTTTATTTGTTGCTTAATTAATGTCGTTTGTAGTTATTGGTGAAACATAATTACTAGATAAACAATCTGATTATCAATTTATTATTTAATTTTTGGTTTGTTGGTTTAGGGTTTGCAAATTCAAGTGTAAAAAGGGGTGTATACATCAATATTCAATTAACAGTTCACAGTAATTCTTATTCTAAGATTATAGATTTCAACCTAGGGTTTTACATTCAATCTGGGTCTCTAACATCCTAAATCAATTAAAATAGTCTAAATCTAACTTAAATTATCATCTTATCAAAGTTGTTCCCACTCACCTCAAACCTAAGCTCTTCCTATTGCTCTTGCCCGAGAATTGCTCCTCTATTCGCTGGCTCCACTTGCTCCGTCTTGATTCCAACGCTTGTTTTCTTCTAGGTTGTTTTTATTGGATTTTTAAGAAAATTTTAGACTGAGGGAAGAGAGAAAATTTTGGTAGAGTTTTGTTACTCTGTTTTGTTAAGTGAGTTTTAGGATTAGATTAGGCTTGTATTTATAGGGGTTTGGTTTAGTTTAGGCCGTTAGATCTAGGTTAGAGAATCTCCACTCTAGTAACATGTGCACATCAGTTTCTTTATAGCCAACCATTAATCGTTGTCGTTCGAACATGTCACAATGCATCAGAAATCAGCCATTTTTACATAGGCACGGTCGACCGCCAATTACCCTAGGTCAACTGCTACCGGTCGACCTTTGACCCTTTTGGGTCGACCGTTCGTTATGTTAATTTGTGAATTTTTTATATTTTTAATTCCTTATTCTATTTTCAATCCTTCTAATAGCTGTAACTTTTCCATATTAATTTCGATTACGAAGTGTTACATATGAAAATCATTCAGAAACTCACTACAAACGCAATGGTGCAAGTTTCGTAGCCAAATTCAAAGGTTTGTGAAAATTTTCTTTTTATCCCTTGTTTTATTTTAAATTATTTTCTTATTAAATTTCTTATTAAATTTTTGGGGTGTTACATTTTCCCCCTTAAAAGGATTTTGTTCCCGAAATCTCAAAGGACTGAAAAATGTAACTCATACACACATCAGCAATAGCTACAACCATCTATTCATCCATCATCCATGAGCAATCATTATCCTTAGAAAATTTTCTAATGCAATATGTATATATATATGCAACGTGAAATGCATATGAACAATTTCTAATGCAAAAGAGTAGGTGACTGATTCAGTGGATCTCTTGTCATGCAAATGCTCATGTCATACATCCAAATGTATGCAACACCTAAGTAAATACACTTGCAATTCTACATGTATGCGCAACCGTATGACTCATATGCAACATCCATATGCGTCACTTCCACTAGCATAACAAAAATCAAGAGGTAACATGTTATCAAGTGTGGGTGTGTGTATACCTATAGGATATACTATCCTAACATGCAAAGAGAACAACTTAAACAATACATACATCCATTAACATCCATCATCCATAAAATGTCCTATTGACACATTTGCAACCACTCTGACCATTTAGTGGTCTCTACCTAAAGGATATACCACCTAAGTCCTACAAGAAGCCTATACTCTTAAAAAATTAAATTGGAAACGTACAAGCAAAAAGTTGCGGGTAGGTAGCACGGATCTTCTCCTCGGGCTCCCATGTACTCTCCGCTAGGTTGTCTCCCTGTTGGACTTTAACAAGTCGACCTTCTTGTTGCTGAGTCGTTTTGTTCCATGCTCTAGAATACGAGTGGGCACATGATGAACAAGTGACTCTTGCTCAACCTCCACCTCTTCTAGCTAACTCAGCTCGACTATGGTAGTTGTATCATGTAAGCACTTACGCAAGTGTGACACATGGAAAACATCATATACCCTCGCTAACTTTTTAGGAAGCTCTACTCTATATGCCAATTTCCTTACTCTAGCCACTATCAGGAAGGGTCCTACAAATCTCAGTGCTCGCTTCCCCAGTCTACCAAAACTTGTAACATGACTAAGGGGTGAAATCTTCACTAATACCATGTCTCCTACCGTGAACTCTAACTCCGTATGTCTCTTGTCAACATAAGGTTTCTTCCTACCTTCAACGGTCTTTATTCTTCTACGGATCAGATCCACCTTCTTCGATGTCTCCCTCACCATGTATGGATTAAGAATAATCCTATCCGTCATATCCTACCAACACGACTTTGATCTACAGGGTCTACCATACAACACCTCGAATGGTGTCATCCCAACGCTCCCCTGATAACTGTTGTTGTAGGTAAACTCCACAAATGGCAAGTGATCCTCTTAAGAACATCCAAATTCTATAATACACATCCGTAGCAAATCCTCCAAAACCCGATTTACTCTCTACATCCGTTCGTAGATGATATGCGGTACTCAAGCTTAGCTCAATCCCCAACACCTCCTGTAGACTCCTCCAGAACTCACTGGTGAAAAGCGGATCTTGGTTACTACTTATACTTGCAGGAACTCCATGTAACATAATGCCCTCTCTCATGTATAGAGCCACCAATGATGCTTCCATCCTAGTACTCCTTACTGGTATGAAATGAGCACACTTAGTCAATTGATTGGCTATGACCCAAATGCTCTCATTCCCTCTCCTACTCCTTGGTAAACCGTCTATATAGTCCATGGAAATACTCTCCCACTTCCACTGAGGAATATCCAATGGCTGCAATAATCCTTCTGGCTTCTTTTGCTCTGCCTTTATTCTTTGGCAAGTCATACATCTAGCTACATACCCTACTACTTGCTTATTTATACTAGGCCAACAGAAAACTCTCTTCATGCTGCGATAGATCTTGTCACCATCGAGATGAATGGTCATCCTAGAACGGTGAGACTCAGCTAGTACCTCATCTACCAAATCCATACAACATGGAACACAAAGCCTATCATCCCTATGTAACCATTCTCTCGAGTCAATGGCATAATGCCTCAAATGACTCGATGACTCTTCTTTACCAATCCTCTCAAAAATATCTACTAGCTCCTTATCTTCCTTCTGCCTAGATCCAATATGCTCCATCAACGTAGGCTGAACATCTAAAGCTACTAGTAATCCTGGGGTAATATCTAATGATAGTCAGAAATAAAAGGTAGAAATATACTCCAAATGTCACCACTCCAAGGACAAGGGACTCAACACTACACACTATCTATTCAAAGCATCTGCCACTACATTACCCTTGCTCGAGGTATAAGAGATATCGAAGTCATACGATGCCAAGAACTCCATTTACCTTTGCTGCCTCTATTCAAGTCCTTTTGGGAGAACAAACACTTTAAGGACTTGTGATCCGTGTATAGTTCAAACTTCTCTCCTAAAAGGTAATACCTCCATGGCTTGAGCGCAAAAATAATAGCTGCCAACTCAAGATCATGGGTATGGTAGTTTCTTTCGTGGGTCATCAACTGTTGACTCGCATAACTCACCACTCTTCCTTCTTGCATCAAGACTACACCTAACCCCATACCACAAGCATCGGTATAAACTATAAATAGCTTCGTCTCCTTCGGTAGTACCAAAATTGGTGCACTACTCATTGCCTCCATCAACTTGATAAAATCTTCTTTGCACCTAGCATCCCACGAGAAAACTAAATTCTTCTTGGTAAGACGGGTCAGTGGGGCAGAGATCTTCGCAAAGTCCTTAATGAACTTCTAATAGTAACCCGCCAAACCAAGGAAACATCTCACTTCCATGGCATTCTTCGACACAAGCCAATCCTGAACTACTTCCACCTTACTAGGATCAACTACAAAGTCACTTTCTAAGATGATGTGTCCCAAAAAGCGTACTTCTTCTCTCCAAAAGTGGCACTTCGAAAAATCCACCTTAAGCTTATGCGCATGGAGTGGATAGAGCACCTTCTCAAAATGCAACACATGCTCCTTCTCGCTCCTCGAATAGACTGGGATAAATTCCACAAATACCATGACAAACTTATTAATCAACCCTTTGAAAACTTATCTCATCAAATCAACAAAGTAGTTGGGTGCATTGGTCAGTTCGTAGGGCATAACTAACCACTCATCCATCGGGTGTACGAAATGTCATCTTCTGAATACTATCCTTGGCTATACACAACTGATGGAACCCAGTAGCCAAATTCAACTGAGAGAATACTCTAGCTCCAACTAACCGATCAAAGAGACCACCTATGTGGGGCAAAGGTTAATGATTATTCTTTGTCGATTTATTTAGCTCCCTATAATCGATATAGAGTCTAAGAGAACCATTCGCTTTAGTGGCAAAGACGACTGGTGCTCCCCACTTAGAAATACTCCTCATGGTAAAATCCTTCTCCAATAACTCATTAACCTACTTGTTCAACTCAAGTCTTTCTTTTGGAGCCATATGCCTTTATGGTAAGGCAACTGGTCTAGTATTCTCAACAAGATAGATCCTACTCTCTCTGGGGCGAGAGATCGGTAACCTTCGCAAAGGCATCTGGGAAATCTCTAACTACAAGCACTGCACTAAGCTCATCATTTGATTGGTCCAATGAATACAAGTAGCTCAGCATAACCTATCCATGAGGGTTGTAATAAACCTTCAACCTACGTTCACTACACGTGCTCAATGTAACTACCTTCCTATCATAGTCTAAAATAGCCTTATATATAGTCATCCAATCCATGCCTAATATCAATCCATACCTAAAAAATACCAATACAAAGGCATCATAATCAAACTCGACCCCTAAAATAAGCATCTTCAAACCCCTACATACCATAGAAACAAGTCTACAAGTCTACAAGTCTACAAGGCATCATAATCTTACGGGATTTGACACAACTATAGGGTTTGTGAATATACTAGTGTGTAAGTGTAAATCATCAACAAGTCTACTAGAAACAAAAGAATATATAGCCCCAGTGTCAAATAAAAAAAAGAGTCAATACACCTTCGATTACCACTTTCTTACCCTTGTCTACCACTGGCTGTGCACTCGAGCTAGGGATTGCCTCCAGTGCATAAGCCCAACCCACCTGAGTAGAAGCCTGAGTATGAGCTCCCAGTGGTGCCGTGCAAGCTCGCTTTACATGCCTAAAATGATCGCAGTTATAACACTTCACCATTGAGAAATCCATTCCACACTTCTTAGCAAAGTGCCCTTGTTTGCTACACTTATTACACCGTAAGTTTTCTTTCTGAATCTTCTTTTTTGCCCTAAATCCTCCCTTCTTCTTGTTCTTCTGGCGCTCTTTCTCTCCAGCCTTTCGAGCCTCCTCTTTCACTTCCTTTTGGGAGATGGTAGTGAGTAAAGCCATCTCCACTAACCCCTCATAGGTAGCACCCATCGGAATGTGACTCACAACTAAATCTTGGAGAGGTTGTTCAGCCCTTTATCAAATTTATGAGCCTTCTTATGTGGTGTGTTAATCAACTCCATACCGAATTTGGTAGCTCATTAAACTGATTTACATATTCTTTGACTGTCATGTCCCCCTGTTTAAGATGGACAAACTTCTCTAGCTAAAAGTCTTTCTCTGCCCTAGAAAGGAACTTCATCTCAAATCTCCTATGGAACTCTTCCTAAGAAATATCACCTCCATCAAACTCAATAACCTCCCACTAGCTCAATACCTCTCCCTACAAGTACCAGGTAGTTAACTGCCTCCTCATAACATCAGTCAAACCCATCAGAACAAATATCCTCTCGCAAGCACGGATACGTGACCTCGAATCCATGTAAGACTCCATCCCCATGTATGGCTTACACCCATGACTAGAAAAATCTTTGCATAGCTAAGCAAAATCTGGAGCAGTTGGTGAGCGGGTAGGAACCTCACTTGTCGCTCTCTCCACAGCCTCTCTAGCGAGTTTGAGCTCGACCTGTCCCCTAACCTGAAGATACAAGCGGAACAATATATGGATGTTCACACTTGGGATCTCGGTTGCATTGCCGGTACCTAAAATTGTGGGATCAATCATCTACTATCTGTTAATGTTAAGAATTTCATTAGTAACTTCCATATATAACATACATATGATTAAGAAATAAGAGGTACCATAGGCACGAATGGGAATGAACATAGGCACGAATAAGCGAGATTTTGATAACGAAGAATTTTGAAAAGCTTCTTGAAAATAATCCTTTATTTATACTTATATATACACTTTTAAAAAGTCCATTTTTGAAAACTTTTGGAGTTTATTTTGAAAATCCTTTTCGAAAACCATTTTTTTCAAAAATCTTCAAGTACGTTCTCTCAATACGGTTCTAATCCCTAAGTAACTTTGATCCTTTGCTCTGATACCAACTGTAACAACCCACACCTCCCGACATGCACTGATCTAAAGCTTAGTTTGGCTTTCGGCCTTACGTCGTGCCAACAAATGCGGATTATCGGTTTTTTAGCATTTAACATTTCAGAGACTAAGATAAGAAGATATAATCTAAGATATACTAAACTTTCAGAACTCACAACAGAAGGAATAAATAATATATAACATAGAAACATATCCAAATCACAATCTTAGAAAAATTAGTGCATGGTCCAATACAAAGTACATAGAAAAATATCTCTCAAAATCTGATTTGAGGAAATAAAATGTACCGATATTATAGAATAATACATGGAGAGTAAATATGATAAAAGCAGTCTCCAAAGATAAGCACAACTCTCCAAGTATCAAGAAAGGACCAATTACCTGCTGCCCTGTCCACCCGTGGTGGGGAAAAGATGGAAAAAGAATAGGTCAAACAAAAAGTCTGGTGAATGAGTATAAGTTTAATATGTGATGATCATGTGTAGATAGATATAGTACTACTCTAAATGACATAGAGTTTGCTAAAAGTGTCCTTGAATCTCTAAGGTCCAATACCTAAGGGTCTTATCTAACACAAATGGTCGAACTACAAATAGAACCTCACACTAATGATCGACCAACGTCACTAGAGTCATCCAATAGGAAAATACCATCCATAGGCGACTGTGGGAACTGCTCTCGCTTAAATTTGGAGAGGGAGAACCCCGAAATGCAAACTCGCTGTATGACTCATCGTATGCACCTGTGTCCATCTCTCGATCATGCTAAATGCCTCTTATTGTAGTGTACTAGCGTCCACCTATACCACGTCACGTCAGATCTGTGGGTACAAGAACTCCCATTAGTAGCAGGCTCCTTTCTATTCTATAGCCACTTATCATGCTGCACCGGGCCTAACTGTCCATATAGAATTCCCGTTAGCACTGGGCTCACTCAACGTCTCCATTAGTGCTGCACATCCACTGCGGAACTCCCTACAAGTGTCTAAAATACATCACCCAAGTCGACTCCAAACTCTAAATCCATGAAATACATTGCCCTAGTTGACTCTCAATTCTCAATTTGGTATTTGATTACCTAATACCGTGTTGACCTATGGTCCTCTGAAAGGGAACTAACTTCCCTATTGTCTCTAGCATATGTACTTAGCCCAAAATAGGCTGAAATAAAAAATTTCCATTTATATAATTTTTAGCTGAAATTGTATAATTTTTATTATTAACTTGGGCCTTAGGCTGAGGTTCACAATCTGTAGTTTTTATTCTGAAAGGTCGACCATTGGACCTCGACGATCGACCGCTGAGAGTCTAGGGTCGACCGTTCATGAACAAAATTTAAGGTTTCTACGATTTTAATTGTCGATTTTTATTTGTTGTTTGATCAATGCCATTAGCAGTTATTTGTGAACTCTAATTACTAAATAAAAAAAAATCTAATTATCAATTTGCAATTCAATTTAGGGTTTTTGGTTTAGTATTTGAAAATTCAAGCGTAAAAAGGGGTGTATACATCAATATCCAATTAACAATTCAATGTAATTCTTATTCTAAGATTATACATTTCAATTTAGAGTTTCACATATTCAATTTGGGTTTCTAACATCCTAAATCGATTAAAATAATTTAAATCCAACTGTAATAATCATCTTATCAAAGTTGTTCCAACTCAACTCAAGCTTAAACTCTTCCTATTGCTTTTACCTAAGAATCACTCCTCTATTCGCTAGCTCTGCTTGCTCCGAATAGATTCCAATGCTTGTTTTCATCCAAGTTGTTTTTATTTGATTTTTAAGAAAATTTTAGAGTGAGGGAAAAAAGAAAGTTTTGGTAGAGTTTTGTTGCTATGTTTTGTTAATGAGTTTTAGGGTTAGATTAGGTTGGTATTTATAGGGGTTGGGTTTAGTTTAGGCCGTTAGATCTAGGTTAGAGAATCTCCAGTCTAATCACGTATGCACATAAGTTCCTTCTTAGCCAAGCATCAATCCTCACCATTCGAACATGTCACAACACATTAGAAATTGCCTATTTTTACACAAGCATGGTCGATCGATTATTACCCTATTTCAACCGCTAGCAGTCGACCTTCGACCCCTCTGGGTCAACTATTCACTTAGTTAATTTGTGAATTTTTTATATATTCTATTTTTAATCCTTCCAACAACCATAACTCCTCCGTATTAATTTCGATTACGAAGTGTTATATATCAAAATCGTCCATAAAATCGCTATGAATGCAATAGTGCAAGTTTCATAGCCAAATTTGGACGTCTATGAAATTTTCTTTCTAGTCCTCATTTTAATTTAATTTAATTTTCTGATTAAATTTCTTGTTAAATTTTCGGGGTGTTACAAGAGTAGCATATTATAATTGTTATATGCTAACTCTTAGGCTATATGGAGAGGTTAGGTATGATTCTTATACCTTTGTTCCTTACTATATCGACTTGTATAGTATTTTGAGATTTCGTAGTGCTCACACCAGACTGTTGTCTGACTTGAGGTTTTATGCTTTGCTTCTTATTATCTCAGGACCTCTTAAATGAGTAGACTAGATAGTAGGTTTAGGTGGTACGCAGTTGCTATACAGAGGACGAGTAAAAGATGGCGCTTTCTCATATTATATCACTACGCCATAAATGACCTTCTGCAACATTTTTGCAAGGTGTTGCCAGCTAAAATGTTGCGATAGATATAAAATTTTGGTCCTACTGCAACGTTGTATTTATGGTGTTACCTTAGCCATAAAAATGTGTTGCTCTAGCTAAAAAGTGTAACACGATGCAACATTTTTATATAGTGTTGCTATAGATGTATTCAGATTAAAAAATTAATAAAATTAGCAATCCGCGTGAATACGATCCAACGGTCTACATTTAATCCGATTGTTAAACTGGATCACCGCTACAATTTGCTCCAAATTTTCGTTCTCCCGCTTTACTTTTCATATCATTTTCGTTCTCACCCCCAATTTCCAAATCCCTAATTTTCAAATCATATTTTCGTTTCTTTTTTTTCTTCCAAAAACAAAATCTCGTCCTTTTTTCAAAGGTTGGTAGTGATCTCAGACAAGCTTCGTTCCCCATTTCGTTCTCACCTCCAATTTCGCTGCTGTTTGCCTACATGTCGAGCCCCGTTTGCTTTGTTGTCGAGATCTGGAAATGTCTGTTCGGCTTGTGAATCGGCGATTGTTGTTGGAGTTAGGTCATGATTGGACTGGGTTACGGTAGTGGGTGATTGCGATTGAAATTTCAAGCGATGGAGGTGAGGCCAATGGTGATTTAAGGTAGTTCTGGTCGATGGGTTGCTGAAATTGCGGTTGGTGAATTTGATATGGGAGGCGCTGGTGGGTTCGCGATTTGGAGGAGTTTTTAACAGGTTGGTTTTCAGTTTGATTGGTGAGGAAGTTAGGGTGTAGGGGTAGTTCGGGTTGTCAGAGAAGGCAGGTAGGTGTTTGTTGTGATGGTGAAGGCATAGGGTTAGTGAGGAGATGTGAATTGGTTGTGACAGATTGTAGAGGAAGGGATTTGTTGTGCTATGTGCAGAAATGGTTCGAGTTCGTTAGGTGATAGGGGCAGGAGTTTGTGGCTGATTGTAGCTGGATGGTGAATCTGGTTGTCGCAGTTTGCAGAAGTTGGATATGAAGGTGTGATGGAGGTTGAAGTATATGAAGTGATAGGTTAGAGCTTTGTTTGTTGTTGCGCGTTTGGGATGTTTTGGTTGTGAGATGGTAGTTTGGAAGAAAATGCAGTTTGCTGGTAGGGGTTTGGATAATGAAGTATGCAGTGGTTGCTTGAGAAGGTTGTTGTTGCTTGAAATGTAGCAGAGAGGAGTTTGGGTTAAGGCAGTTTGGATTGGTGAAAGAAAGCTGGTGGTGGAATGGTAGGTTGCTGTTACTGTTTTGTGGAAGGAAGGAATGGGTGGTTATGCCAGCGATTGTGATTAGGTGATTAGGCAACATGTTCGATGAAGGGTAATGTATTACTTATTAACACGCAACATGTTCGATGAAATGTCAATTTTTATTTATCATGGTTTCAGGTCTTTTACCAAGGCAGAGCTAAGAATGATGGCTGGAAAAAGGTCGGATGATTCAGAAGAAGCCATGAAAGAGTTGCAAAAGTCAATCATCGAGGAGGTGTTCAAATTCGCAGGAGGTGTTCATTTGTGCATCATTTTACGTCGTTTCAAAGAAGGCTCGATCCCCGCCGGGACTGCGGTGCCCCGGACCCCCGCCGGCGCTGCGCCCAGACCCGCTTCTCGCCTCGCCTTCGGCTCGGCACTCGGCTCGCCTTTGGCTCGGCATTCGGCTCGTCATATATTTGTCAGTGTCTGTATAAATTGAAACTGCATATGTAATGAGTGAACTGAGTGATGTAGTGAGGAATATCTGTATATGTGAATATCAGTGTTATATATCATTGAATTGTAAAATAGTGGAGTCAGGAATTTGTACTATTTCAAATGTTGAAATAAAATATTTATTTAAATAAATTACTGTTTGAATATCAAATTCTATGCAAATAGCATTTTATTAAATAAATATTTATTTCTATTAAAAAAATCAAATGTGCCCTACATTGTGGGCCCCACAAATTCAGAAAGTTAATATCTATAGCAACATTTTTGAATGTTGCTACAGGCACCTATGGGTGTTGCCATAGACCCAAATAGGATTCTATTGCAACAATATTACTTATGTTGCCTTAGATAGTCAAAATGTTGCCTTTGAGGTCTAAGGCAACGGCAAAAATTGCATCACCCTAAAAGTGTTGCCATAGACCTATGGCAACATTTTTCGGGCCTGAGCCAACATTTTTTTTGTGTTGCAGTAGGCCATTTATGGCGTAGTGTATATGGGCTTACTATTACTTATTCCGTTGTGCAACACTGTGGAGCCTAGACAGTGTTCATTTATTATAATTAAAGGGAGTTTATCTTTTGAGTTTATCATTAGTTGTATAAACTCTATCATTATCTTGTGGTTCATTTGACTATTACCATCACGCTTGTTTTATATCTAAGGTGATTACTATCTTATTTTTTCGATGCGTTGTGAGATATACGACATATGTTGTGATTGTTTCTCTTCTTTTTACCCTTGGCTATCATCCTACATTGGTCATACACCGCAGCAGTGCACTCTTCAAGTATGTTAGGTGCTGGAGGTGTAAGTCGCTCATCACATTTGGTATTAGAGCTCTAGGTTGCATAGTTAACTTGAGTGGATACCATGACCCAATAGAGATAGCGAAGGAGTTATCACCCGAGACTGGATCGAGAGTGTATATATACATGAGAGAGAGAGTGTGTGTATTTGTTATATATTTTGGTTTTCAAAGCTATATAGTAGTATATATATTATATAAGTCGCATGCACGCACAAGTACCATTGATGTAGTTTTCTTTATAAGAGATTGATCATTCTTGTTACAAATCAGGAATGAGTTGACATACAAGAAACACTATAAGAAACTCCGTCTCCGAAGTCGAGGAAGGATTAGGGGCTGCTAACCCTAACTTACAAGCTATGTTCAATACAATGATGGTGAACATGCTACAAAATGCCTAAGCGCTGCTCCTAATGTTGTTGTTGTTGATGTTGTTGTTGTTCAATACAATGAAGATGTATTATGATATGAAGAGAAGTTTCTTCCAGGTAGGTATGAAGAGGGATGTCGGCTTGTGGGTTAGGCGCTGTGTAAACTGTTAGCAAGTGAAGGTCGAACATCAGAAGTCGAGTGGATTGCTTCAGCCTTTAGAGATTCCAGTTGGGAAGTGGGATTATATATATAGATTCTATAGATGGCTTGCCAAGGTCAAATAGAAGAAATGAAAGTATGTGGGTAATAGTGGATAGGTCGACCAAGTGTGCCCATTTCATTCCAGTTAAGTTAACCAGGACGATACCTGTTTTGGCTAAGTTGTTCATGAAGAACATGGTTAGACTTCATGGAATTCCTAGTAGTATTGTAAGCGATAGAGGTTCCTTATTCACTAGCGAGTTCTAGAAGAGTCTACAGGAGACAGATGGGCAAACAGAAAGAGTTAACAGAATCTTGGAAGATTTGTTACAAGCTTGTGTATTAGAATTTGGAAAATCATGGGAAGACCATCTACACCTAGTCGAGTTTTCATATAACAACAGTTATCAGACTAGTATGGGGATGGTACCATTTGAAGCTTTGCATGGAAGGCCATGCAAATTTCTAGTTTGTTGGTTAGAGACTGGGGATAGGTTGATTCTTGGTCCAGATTTGGTTAGAGAAGCTACAGAGAAGATTGAGCTGATAAGAGCGAGAATGAAGGAAGCTCAATCTAGGCAGAAAAGTTATGTTGATAAGAGACGGAATGACTTGGAGTTCTCGGTTAAAGATCATGTTTTCGTCAAAGTATCACCGATGAAAGGTGTTATCGGGTTCGGGAAGATAGGAAAGTTAGCACTGAGATTCGTTGGACCATTTCCTATTATGGAGAGAATCGGGAAATTCGCATATAGAGTGGAGGTACTGAATAGTTTGGCAGGTGCCCATGATGTTTTTCATGTTTCTCATCTAAGGAAGTAAACTCGAGATCCAGAGACTACTGCTACACCTACAGTGTTAAATGATTTAGTAGTGGAGCCAAATTTGACTATAGTTAGGAGGCATGTCCGTATAGTCGCAAGAGATGAGAAGAATTTAAGAAGCAGGACATTCAGATTAGTCAGAGTCCATGTAACATCCCCCTACTTGGAGGCCCAAATCTAACGGCTACGGATGCTGCAATCATCCATAGTTATTAATCCTCGGCGACCAAATATGGCAGTGTTAGATTCATTGATACATAGAAACACATGAATATGGAAAAAATTTAAACTTCAAACAGAATCACATTTCCATATCAAAACATTTTCAATTCGTTACATAATCCCATATTCGCAAATCACGTTCAGAGAAAACATATTTATTACAACATACGTCAAGAGCGACATATGAAGATGCCCCCTTGGATGATCAGAGTATATATAGGCAATATAACAACTTTGCCATTACAAACAACATAGTGGAATCAAAAGAAAAGAGAACACTTATCATGCCTCCGACACGTCTCCGGAAGCTTATTCATCTTAAGAGGTACCTGAAAACCTCAACTCTCAAACTACTCAAAATCAATTGAGTACCAGAGAGTTTAGAGGGAAAACATAAACTTCGAGTCAAACATAAAGCCTGGTATGAATAATAATCTACCATCTCAAATTATTTAGATATCTAGTGAGACCACGCCGCTTAGCGGAACGGGTTTCCCCTCACTAGTATCTCAAAACCTTTATAAAACCATATATTATGCTCCTGCATCCACAATTGTTAAAACAATTCAAAACAATATAATACGATGATATGCAAAACAAATGAATTTATTCTGGATTACCCATCCCCATTCATTTTAGACTATCTGTCACAATTATAGTTTCTAGGTATACTATTAACCTATTAGTTTTCATGGGCTGACTAATAACTTTTTAACATTTAAGGACTCTATGTCCAATTACTTAGTTTTCATGGGATCACTATGAACCTATTGGTAACTCCAATATCTTACTCTTAACCTAGTTTTCATGGGTTGACTAGGAACCTATTGGTGACTCCAATATCCTTTCTCTTATCCTAGTTTTCATGGGTTGACTAGGAACCTATTGGTGACTCCAATATCCTTTCTCTGGATATAGCTTTCATGGGCTAACTACAAACCTACTGCCACTGCCAATATCAAGTCATAGTTTTCATGGGCTTACTATGAACTTGTCTTTCTGATATCTTCCTTTATACATAGTTTTCATGGGCTAACTATGAACCTGTCTATCTGACATCTTCCTTTATACATAGTTTTCATGGGCTAACTATGAATCTATTGGCTCCTGCCAATATCTTTTCCTATACACAGTTTTCATGGGCTTATTGAGAACCTGTTGGCCCCTGCCAATATCTTTCTTTTATATTTTAGCATCCTATATTTTGGTCTTCCTGACCTCTTGGATGCAATTCTACTCGTTTAGGAGTTTAAGCAATTTATATTCACTACTGGGTTAACCTATTTGGTTCTTCTACCTTTTCCCCCCAAAATGCAGTTATAGGTCCATTATAAAGTGAATATTCATATTTGAAGAAGCAACATAACAACATAGCAATACCAGTCCCGTGGGTTTAAAATAAAACATGGTTAATCCCTTTAACCTATTACTTTATCAAAGATAGCTTCTTCTTAAAAACATTATAAAAACTCCTTTAAATTGCTATGGGTTTTTCCTTTTAAAAATAGAGTTTGGGTTATAAAACCTTTCGATACCTTCGAAACCTAACTTTCGCTTCATAGGATAACCTCCTTCTAAAGCCTTAAAATTCTATCTTCAAAACATTAGAATTCTTCCTTTTAATACTTTAAAACCTACCTTTCGAAACCTTTCGATTATATTAAAGTATTACCATTTAACTTTAGAAGCTTAGCTTCGAAACCAGTTGAAAGTACCCCTTTCGACACCAATGGAAGTAACCCTTTCGAAAACATTGAAAGCCCCCCTTTCGAAAGCATCGGGTTTATACTTAAAACATTATTTGGGTCAAAGTGAATTTAGGCGAAACCATCCTTTATCATATAAAAATATCGGGGAAAACTTGATGGCGTTGGCACCTTCTCTTTCGAAAGCATTTAACATCTATGTAAAATGACAGAAGGTTGGCGTCGAAACCCCTTTCGAAACCATCACCTTAGAAACCCCTAACCCCTTTCGAAAGCTATAGGAAGTGGTTTAAACTTTATAAAACAAAGTACCCTTTCGACTACATTGATATCTTTAACACCTTCTAAAGGTTAATGAACGACATCAGGGTTTCGACTAGGTTGGAACCCCTTCTTTCAAATCATTCTTCTATAAACAAAGGAACTCAGTCGAAAGCAAACTTAAGTTAATGGCAACCCTTTTGAAACCTTTTTAAATCCTCTTTTGAAACCAAATGCTTCAACTCTGTCGAAGGCTTAAAACAAAACAAAGGCTTGCGCTTTTCATTTTAAAAACAAACCAAGGTTTCGACACCTTCGGAAGCTAGGCTTTCGATACTTAACCTTTTGCCTATCTCCAATCCACTGCGTACCATCATAGTGATACCTTGTGTATTGGTTTTGTCATAGTTAGTTTCAACAAGGACGAAGGCGGAAGCTTTTGTGTCGGAAGGTGCTTTCCAAAGTAGGTGGAACCAAATTTCTGAGTAAACCAGGATTTATTCTACTTTAAGCAAACTTTTCTCTAACTAACCAGCCACGTGTCAACTCCAGATTGGTTGCTTTAACCTTTTCAAATTCTTTTCCAAAAATAACTGCCGCTAATCTAGATCTAAACCATGGTTAAGTTAATCAAATAAGCCCTTCCAACTTTTTGCAAAGAAGTCCCTCTTCTAAAATTATTTATTTTGCATAGCAAATCACTTTGGAAAAATCCCCAAAAATTCCAGAAATTCACTTTAATCATGTTATCTATCAAATCAAAATTCCAGACCCAAATTCTCAATATATTTTTCAAAATAAATTTATAAACCTAAATAACAATATTTTCATCTCTTATTTATAAACCTAAATAACAATATTTATAAACCTAAAATAGGAGTGGTATATATTTTTATTTTTCATCTCTTATTTATTTACTCCCATCGACATACCCAATTCCAGTATAAAACGAACTACGATGGTTCATAATAGTTTAGGACAATATATATAATAATAACACAGATACTAAAAATGCGGAACACAGATAACAAAAGTTATATATATATATAACTGATGTCAGTTACAATACATTTGACACAATACATATGATACAACTACAACTGTCGACTCTGGAAGTTATATATACAAGTACATTATCGAATAATATACATGAATACATATAAACCTAAATCAGATACACTGACTACTACAAAATGACGAAGACTACTTCAAAAGATATGAAGAGACTTCATAGCTCAAGCAGCAACCCAAA
This sequence comes from Allium fistulosum, assembly GCA_030737815.1. Classification (NCBI taxonomy): domain Eukaryota; kingdom Viridiplantae; phylum Streptophyta; class Magnoliopsida; order Asparagales; family Amaryllidaceae; genus Allium; species Allium fistulosum. The sequence goes on from CM060901.1 coordinate 847,212,838, forward strand.
GCAGGATATCTACAACCTGTAATAACTCGGTCTGACCCGAGTATTAAATTCGAAAGAAAATAATACACGGGTCAGTCTAATTCAAACTCAGTTATTAATGCACGGAAGCAATAATAATTAAATAATCAGATAGACGACAGTCACAATAAATCTCGTTTATCCAATTCCTTTAATAAGAAATCGGATAACGGTCAATATAACACGAAACAGTGTTAAACAACAAATCAGCAAATTCAAATCATCAACAAAGATAAATAAAAAGATTATCAATGAAGATACTTTGAAAACAATAGAATTGTCTAAACGGCAATTAACAACAAAATTTAATTATTAAATAAATAATTAGAAACTCATAATCTAATTATCAATAGATAATTAGAAAATCACAAAATGATCAAATCAAACCAAATCAGAATACAATTTCAAAATATTGAATTGGACACAAAACAATTCAAACAATTGAAATATCAAATTAAACTGTCAATTCTGATGGGGCTGCAGTACACGCACGCATGCACTGCCTCGCCACTAGAGTGATGAAATACACAAAAGTCGATGAATCTATAGCAATTGGCGTCAACTCAAATCAAAATGAACCAGATGGAACTGCAATGGCAAGCACAGTATCCACCCAATAACCATCAAATGAACAAAGTGCACACGAAGGCACAATGAAAATTCACAATCAAACACAAGGCCAAACCCAAAATACCAGATTCAACTCAAGTGCAATAAAAACAAACAAATCCAATTGCATCAATGCAACGCAAACCAACAAGGGCAAGACTGCATACAGAATGAAACTGCAGTCACCAATGAATGCAACAAAACAGTAATGAGTCAGGTACAACAACATGAAGGAACCAGACCACAAAGACAATCAAAGTGGTCAGGCAATTTAGATCTAAAGCAATGCTCAGTGCATAGCATAAGTATGAATCAAACTCATATATATACTGCAATAGTACCAAGGGAAGGATATGAAAAGTGCACAGCAAGTATGCAACTACCAAACTGGGTCAAGCAAGTGCAACACAGTGACAAGCTACCCAGATTCAAAGATGCAATCATGTACAACAAGACTGCAAAATTCAAGAAGGCATCAAACCACAAACAAAATGCAAAGCCTCGACCAAAATCAAAATAAACCAAACTCAAAGAGGCAAAAATCCAAATGCCAGACCAAACTGCAACAAGACCAACTATAGAAGCAAATCATACAAGACTTCAAATGGAAGCCCAACTGAGTACACTTGAACCATATAAACAAATGAATCAGGTGAACACAAACGTCAGCTACAAAATGTATATAGACAGTGCTCAAAGCTAACAACAAAGAGACACTTTAGGACAAGGTGCAGACAATCAATACACTGCAAGTGCAACAGAACACATGACCAGACACACATGAATATGAAGACCACAAAGGCAATGCACCAGTGAAACATCTCAGCATTGAACCAGACCACATTATGAACTCAATAGTGAGTAAATGAAGACCACAAGTATACAACAACTCCAGACTAGTTCAGGTAGAACAAGAATGGCCAGAGGCAGTCTCATAGACAGTGACAATGAGTATGCAATTGCAGACCACAAAGACAAATGCACATGTTAACAACACAATGCAGTTCAAATCAATGCAAGTAGTGTAACTCGACTAACAGGTTCAGGTAGACAGTGAACAATGCATAGCAAGTATGCAGCTGTGAAATTGGATCAAGCAGGTGCAGACACAAGTGGTATAAGACTGAACCCAACATCAGCAACAAGTGAAACACAATGCACAAAACAAAAATGAAACAGAGTAAACTGCAGTAACTCGAAGCATCAATCCAATTGTCAAAGCCAATGCTATCAGAAGTCAAGGCCGAAGATAACACAAAGTCATGGAATCGCATAAACCAAGTCAAGTGACCGAAGTCACCAGTTCATATCAAAGAAACAGATCAAAGTCAGAGCCGGGACAATCAAGGAATCAACTAAGTTAGATTTCAAAACCCAAGAATTAATACAAAATCATACGGCCTAGATGAATAAATTGACAATTTCAAAAAATATATACGAACGAAAAACCAGAGGTTCAAACTCTATATAAACGAAATCAAGATCTCGAATCATATAAAAACAGTCGATTGAATTAGATGTGAGTGAAAATCGAAATTCACTCACCTGAATCGAAGCAATGACGAACTCGACTAAGAGGAGGAGCCGCGAATGATCCAATTGATCAAAGAAAGAATTCGAAGCATCGACGATCAATTCGACAGAGCAACGCCTACAATTTTCACAAGCCCTAGTTTTGTAAAGAGGAATGAACGAAAACAAAGCCGCCATTTTTTTCTCTTCGTTTATTTTGTTTTGGGTTTGTGATTAAATGAATAAAGGGGGACCGGTATATACTTGAGATAACACGGCCCAAAAAAAAAGAAACATGGCCAAGATTAAATTTTAAAGCCCACACAACAATTAATGAATTTAGAAAAGAATTTCAACTTGATTCAAAACTTCTAACAGCAATCAACTCTCACCATTAATTGTTTAATGACGATTATAAATCGGTGCAAAACCCCGGGTTGTTACAGACTCCCCTCCTTATAAAAATTGCGTCCCCGCAATTTTCATAATTAAAGTCGTCAATAACAATTATTTTTCTAACATAAACTGGTTAAGCTAGAAAAATAAAGGTCAAGAACACAAACACCAAAGAAATCTTTTAATTCCATAAAAGAAATTTACAAATTCTCAACAAAATCTAGTTATCAAATAGATACCCAGAAAATAACAAAACTGAATAAATACAATTTGTAGGATCTAGATTAAGCCTAGAGGGGGGGTGAATAGGGTTATAGCAAATTTTCTCGAATTTATAAAATTAAACACAAAAACAAATTGCAGAAAAGTAAATATGCTGAAAAGTAAATCACACAAAAATTACCCAGCTTCGGCAACCCCTGCCTACTGCTGCATTCCCAGATTTCTATTAGAATTAAACAGTCTCCCACTTACAAACACTCTAACAGACTCGCAAACCCTGCTACCGCCTATAGAGTTTTGCAAACTCGCAAACCCTGCTTACTGAACTAATCCTAACTAGACAATCTGACACAACCTAAATTCTAGGTGGTGATTTACCAAGAGTTGGTTCGAAAAGTAGAATAAAAACAAGAACAAAAATAAAAACCAAAGTATTAAAATAAAGGTCGGCCCAAAACAAATAAGTGATAAAGAAAATCCCTTATTTAAAAAACAAAGCCGGCCCCTTTCTCCTTTTTATTTCGGCCCGTTTCTTTTCTTGAGAAAAATGGTGGCTTGCTGTTGCTTATCTTCGTTTGTTCCAATTTAGGGCTTTGTATAAAATCGAAGAAGCCGACTTTAATTTCTCGATCGAATGATGATTCCACGTTGTTTGCTCTGTCGATCGACGTCTCTTCGTAGCTTGGCTTCGGCTGCTTCTATGATCGAGTTCGATTCTCTGAAATTAGGGCTTGTGAAATTTGGTGAAGTCGGCTGGTTGCTTCGAGTTGATCAAATTCGACTTTTCTCTGGTATGTTATTTGTTTCTTTTTGCTTTCTGGATTGATTGTTTGAATTCGATGATTAAATGCCAGCGATGATTGGGTTTTTATAGGGTTCGATCCCCTGAGTTTTCGTTCGTACGAATTCATTTGAATTTGTCAACTGATTTTGCTTGGCCGCTTGATTTTCTTTGATTGCTTGAGATTGATTCTGACTTTGTCACTCACGTATATTTGATACTTGCTTCTCACGGTTTTGATTTTAAATCGTTCGATCATCCCTTGATCGTTACGGTAGTGACTTTCCTATTTTACTTTGACTTTGATTTTTGACTCTTTCAATTTGTTAACTTGATTTCCACGGCATCGACACTGATCATTTTTCTATTGCTTAAATTCCACGATGGTCAACTAAACTTCCAGCTTTGACTTTGTTTGATAGTGCTGATTTTCGTCTTTTAGTTATTTTTGATTTCGAGAATATTTTCTGGTTGACTTCGATTTTCTGGCCCCTGTGAGCTTCGTGTCTGGCCATCTTCTCTGGTTGGTTTAACCTGAACTTCTCATTGCATTCATGAATTTGGATGTTGTCTGGTTGTTCACTGATCTGTGTATATGCATTGTTTCACTTTGTAGCTCTGTTGCACTTGCAACCCGATGTTGAACTTGATTTGGTTTGTGACTTCGGCCATTTGCTTTGATATTGATCTGCTCGAATTGACTTTAATTTTGCATTTGCTTTGGTTTGTATTCATGTGTATCCAGACCTTGTTCATTCGAGTCTTTGTGTACTTGTCTCTGGTCATTCTTCACTTGTGTAGCCTTTTCCTGTGCATGTTTGTTATGTGTGTGTTGAGCATATCCATCACTGCACTTCATATTGATCGTGTTGCCATATTTCTGGTGCACTCTTGAATTTGTGCCTTTGTGCTTTGGTGCTGCTGTTGAGTTGAGTTAGTGATTTAGTTATGCATTGCCTTTATATGGTCTGGATTCAGGTTTGTAGTTTGCATTGTTGCAGTTGCTTTTGTTGACTGTGCACACAAGTTGGCAAGGCAGTGCACACGTGTATAACTGTACACGTGTGTATTGCAGCCACTCATGATTACCTGTCCCTGATAAGAATACTGATATGTAAAGATATTACACAATCAAAAATGATGACAATAACCCATATATCTGAGGCACCAATAAAAACAAATTTATATTTTTGCAAATTCAAATTTGTTTATTTTCAGATTACTGCTGTAGTTGCTAATTATACAGGTACATAGGAGACAGGACAAGAACTGGAGCTGGACAATGCAGATAGATGCAGATGTGCAGACAAAGTGAAAAACTGAGTATTGAGTGTTGTAGTGAGAAAAAATGTGAATGTGAAATGTATGAAACTAGTGTATGTATATAGAGAGAGCTGAAAACTTTGTACTGTAAAAGTGTTGAAATAAAATATTATGTTGAATAAAAAATACTGATTGAATTATATAAATTCTGTGCAATAGTATTATTATTCAATATGAATATTTATTCCTATATGTGTATAGTACAATCTGCAAACACATATATAAATTGATATATGTTTGTTATCATCAAACAAAAAATCACATCAAACAATCTCCCCCTTTTGATGATGACAAACATATATATTAAAGATTTTGAAATTCTAATAAATGTGTTTGAGCATGAAATATTTAGCTCCCCCTATATGAATGCTCCCCCACAACGAGACCACTCCCTATTTAGAAGATTTAGAAAATTACAGAAGAATAAAAGAACTGAAGAAAATTAACTAACAATATTTAACAAATTTGTTGAAGTATTCCAAAAATATTTATTTTCTTATCAAAATATTGTTCTTCTCCCCCTTTTGTTATCATCAAAAGACTGACAAAAAATAATGGAACAGTAGTGAAAAAAGAATTTTTTTTTAAGTAAAAACAAATGCAAAACAAAGAAAAAATCATAATATATCATAACGAGTTAACAAGTTCCACATTGTAGAGAATGGATTGATGATTCGGTTTTTATATAATGAAAGAGAGATATGTTAAAAATAATTTGACATTTAAGCACAAAAAATAAGCACTTACTAACCACGCATAGCCATAAGGACTTTTAAATGGGATTAGCAGTTACTTATTAGTCTAAGCATCCGGACTTTTAAGTGAGACCAGAAAAATACTTAGCTACCATACTCCATTCATGCATAACCATAAGGACTTTTAAATGAGAATGGAATGATGGTAAAATAATTCACTCACATGCTCCATCCATGCATAACCATAAGGACTTTTAAATGAGAATGGATGCATGAGATTTTTTTTTAAAATTTTAAAAGAAATCACTCTTTTCATTTTACAAAACCATTATGAATGATAGAAAGATGGTAGAAATAGAAATGGTCATGGAATAAGTTACCAAATTAATTATATTATGAAATATTTTTTTTAAAATTTTGAAAAGAAATAAAACAAAACATATTTCCACTATTGAATACCATATTCGAATCAATCTTTAAATAATATCCAAAACTGGTTTGAATCCTAGAAATTGAAGTTGAAAATAAATATCCAAGAATATTTCAACCAAAAAATGGAAAATGATTAGTCAATTTCTATAATCCCCAAATCCAAACGTAATCTGGAAAATCTGTCTTCGGGGAGGGGTTTTGTGAAAATATCAGCAAGTTGAATTTCAGTTGAAATATGTTCAATGCAAATGTCTTCCTTAGCAATGTGATCTCTAAGAAAGTGGTGTCTCACATCAATGTGTTTTGTGCGTGAATGATGAACAGGATTATTTGACAAGTCTATTGCACTTTTACTATCACATTTTAATGGAACTTGTTTATAAATTAATCCAAAATCAGAAAGAGTTTGCATCATCCATAAAATTTGAGCACAACAACTTCCTAAAGCAATATATTCTGCTTCAGTGGTGGAAAATGCAACACAATTTTGTTTTCGACTTGACCATGAAACTAATGAATGTCCTAGCATGAAGCATGTCCCACTAGTGCTTTTCCTGTCTACCAATGAACCAGCATAATCAGCATCAGAATAACCAACTAAATCAAAATTTTCACAAGAAGGGTACCATAGTCCAAATTTGTGTGTGTGTGAAAGATATCTCAAAATTCATTTAGTGGCTTTCAAATGAGATTCTTTAGGATTAGATTGAAACCGTGCACACAAACACACAGAAAACATAATATCAGGTCTAGAAGCAGTGAGATAGAGAAGTGAACCAATTATCCCTCGATATTTCTTCTGATCAACAGCAACTCCTTTCTCGTCTTTGTCAACTTTGTTGATGGGCTCATAGGAGTTCTCAATGGTTTGGAGTTTTCAACTCCAAATTTCTTCAACAGTTCCAACACATACTTGGATTGTGAAATGAAAATACCATCACTGCTTTGCTTGATTTGAAATCCAAGGAAAAATTTCAATTCTCCAACCAAGATCATCTCGAATTTAGCCTGCATGACTTGTTCAAATTTCTCGCACAAGAGTTCATTAGTAGCACCATAAATGATATCATCCACATAAATCTGAACAATCAAAAAATCACTTCCTTTATGTAATAGAAACAGTGTCGTGTCAGCACTCCCCTTTTTAAAGCCATTTTCCAAAAAATATGTACAAAGGCAGTCATACCAAGCTCTAGGAGCTTGCTTAAGACCATATAATGCTTTTACTAGTTTATACACATGATTTGGAAAATCATGATTTTCAAAACCGGGGGGTTGTTCAACAAAAACTTCTTCTTTCAAATCACCATTTAGAAAGGCACTTTTTACATCCATTTGTTTAAGTTTGAAACCCTTATAACATGCAAAACTTAGCAAAATCCTAATGGCTTCTAATCTAGCAACTGGAGCAAATGTTTCATCAAAATCTATGCCTTCTATTTGGTTATATCCTTTTGCGACCAACCTAGCTTTGTTTCAAATTACATTTCCTGATTCATCAAGTTTATTTTTAAACACCCATTTAGTTCCAACAATTGGATAGTCATTAGGCCTAGGAAATAATTTCCAAACTTTATTTCTCTCAAATTGATTAAGTTCATCATGCATTGCTAAAATCCAACTTTCATCAATAAGAGTCATTTCAACAGAATCAGGTTCAATCTCAGAAATAAAACCACTGTGACAACAAAACACACACAAATTTTTATCAAATGAAGAGCGAGTGCGTATACCTTCCGTAGGATCACCTATAACCAATTCAGGAGGATGATTGGATTTGAACTTCAATCTATCAGCATCAACAGTCCTACTTTCAGCTTTCTCACTAGATGTCCCTTCTTCAATGCCTTCATGATCTACCCCATCGTCAACCGCCTTTTCAGTCGCCCTTTCCAGGTCAGATTCATCGAATTTCACATTGATTGATTCAACAATTGTTTTTGTTCGTTTGTTGTATATCCTGTAAGCCTTGCTCCTTGTTGAATAGCCCATGAAAATTCCCTCATCAGCCTTTGATTCGAATTTTCCAAGTTGATCACCTGTGTTAAGAATGAAACAAGGACATCCAAATTCACGAAAATAAGAAATGTTAGGTTTCCTTTCATGCCATAATTCATAAGACGTTTTGCCAAGTATTGGTCTAATCATTACTCTATTCATTACATAGCACGAAGTATTCACTGCCTCTGCCCAAAAGGTTAGAGTTAGTTTATACTCACTCAACATGGATCTAGCCAATTCTTGCAATGTACAATTTTTCCTTTCAACCACCCCATTTTGTTGAGGTGTTCGTGGAGCAGAAAATTCATGTTTTAAACCATTTTCTTCACAAAAGCTTTCAAAATCCAAATTTTCAAATTCTCCTCCATAATCACTTCTCAAAGTTTTAATTGAAACTCCTTTTTCATTTTGAACAAGTTTTGCAAATTTTGAAAAATAATCAAAAGATTCAGACTTTTTGGCTAAGAAATAAACCCATGTAAATCTAGAATAATCATCAACCAATACATAACAATAACGTTTTCCATTCAAGCTTGCAATTTCATTTGATCCAAATAAGTCCATGTGAATTAATTCAAGGACCCTTGATGTGCTAACAATGTTTTTAGGGCGAAATGATGATCGACTAAGCTTGCCTAAGGAACATGCTTTACACACTTTATTATTTTTAAATTTCTGATGTGGTAACCCTCTGACTAATTCTTTCGTTTCAAGTTTTTCCAAGAGGCCCATGCTAGCATGTCCAAGTCTCCTATGCCATAAGGATGCCTCTTCGTCAGTGGCTACCAAACATCTAGAAAGATTTAGATTATCAAAAGAAAGCGTGTAAACATTTCCTTTTCTTTTGCCCATAAAAACAATGTTATTAGAAGATTTATCAATGATTTTGCAAGTATCACTATCAAAAACCACATTCATACCTTTGTCACATAGTTGGCTAATAGAAATGAGATTGTGATGCAAATTATCGACGTATAAAACATTAGTCAAGGAAAAAGTACCGTTACCTACTTCACCTTTACCAATAATCTTACACTTGCTATTGTCTCCCATGATCACATTTCCACCTTTAAAATTCTCTAGGCTAAGGAACTTTGATTTGTCACCTGTCATATGTCTAGAACAACCTGAATCTAGAAACCATTCTTGTTGCTCCTTAGCCTGCCAACAAACCAACATAGAGAGAGAGGAAGATGACCTAGAGAAACTCTTAGGTCCAATGATATTAGTGACCGAAGCATTGTGAATAAACAATCCCTTTGGAACCCAAACTTGTTTTGTCCTCTCATTCTTGTTCCAATAGACATGAAATTTGTTTGTAGAATTCTTAGGAACCCAAACTTGTATAAATTTTGTGTTCTTGTTCCTATGACTATAATTTTTAGCACGATGTCCAATTATTCCACATCTAGCAAAGACACTCTTACCTTTTGCATTATCATCAACTTGTGTTTTCCCAAAACCTAGTCCTTTTCTGTTGTTAGCAAAAAGTTGATTTCCCAATAACATGTTGAATGATTTTTCTCCTCTTGAAAAGTTATTCAGAGTTTTCTCAAGATTTTGGACTTTGGTTTTTAGTGTTGTGTTTTCAATCACAAGTGAGGTGCATCTATTTATAAAATCATTTTTCCTAGTGTCAATGGTTTCCTTAAGACTCAAGTTTTCTTTTTCAAGATTCTCAAAGCTATTCTTAAGTTTTGATAATTCTGAATCTAAAATTTTGCATTTTTTATAGTCTAGGTTTTGAATATTTTCAAGTTCAGTTTCTAACCTAGTATTTTCATGGACAAGTTCTCTCCTATCAGATTTCAGTTTTTCAATTTTAGATTCAAGAGTATCAATTGTTTTAGTAAGATCATAACACATCAAAACAAGTTCTTTATAAGAATAGTCACTTACCTCACTAGATTCCTCTGTGCTTGCTTCTGAATCTGATTTTGCCATAAGACACAAATTAGCCTCCTCTGAGCTATTATTCGAACTTCCTCTCCTTCTTCATCATCCCAAGTTGCTGCAAAGGCCTTCTTCTTCATTTTCTTTTCTTTGTTGTTTTTGAGAAGTGGGCATTTTTGTTTGAAGTGGCCAGGCTTCTTGCAATTATAACAAGTCAATTCATTATCGGAATTGTCAGAATCTTTTGACCTATTACCATTTGTTTTCTTCTTGCGTGGCCCGAATCTTGACCATTTTCTAAGATTATTGACAGCCATTGCAAGCTCTTCAATTGGATCTTCTTCTTCTTCATCGCTCTCTTCTTTGCTCTTTAAGGCAATCGTCTTCTTCTTTGATTCGGAGTTGTTGCGTTCCTCCTTTGTTTTTAGCTCAAGCTCATATGTCATTAAGTTGCCGATCAACTCCTCCATGCTTAGTTTACTCAGATCTTTCAATTCTTGTATTACCGTGACTTTTGCCTCAAAGTTCATCGGTAAGACTCGTAGCACCTTCCTCACAAGCTCTACCTCAGTGAATACCTTCCCAAGCGCTCTAGCATTGTACACCAAAGTTGAAAAGCATCCAAACATGTCCTTTATGCTCTCGCCTTTGTCCATCACAAAGTTCTCGTATTCATTGCTGAATAGGGCTAGGCGAGAATCCTTGACTTGTGAAGTTCCTTCATGTGTCACCTCCAAGGTATGCCAAATTTCCTACGTAGTTTTACAATGAGAAATTCTATTAAATTCATTCTTATCAAGAGCACAGATCAAAGCATTCATGGCTTTAGCATTTGTAGTTTTTAATTTCTTATCGTTAGCGTCCCACCTATCCTTAGGTTTAGGAATCTCAGTATCACCAATAGTTATAGTAGGAGATTTATAGCCAGTTTCAATAATGTCCCAAACATCATAATCAACAGAACTAAGATAAATACCCATCCTAACTTTCCAATAAGCATAATCATTCCCATTAAACATGGGTGGCCTAGCAATAGATTGCCCCTCAGAAAAAGCATTATTTGGTGGATTCATGACTCTAGAGTTAAAGAAAAATACCGGGCTCTGATACCACTTGTAGGATCTAGATTAACCCTAGAGGGGGGGGGTGAATAGGGTTATAGCAAATTTTCTCGAATTTATAAAATTAAACACAAAAACAAACTGCAGAAAAGTAAATATGCTGAAAAGTAAATCACACAAAAATTACCCAGCTTCGGCAACCCCTACCTACCGCTGCATTCCCAGATTTCTATTAGAATTAAACAGTCTCCCGCTTACAAACACTCTAACAGACTCGTAAACCCTGCTACCGCCTATAGAGTTTTGCAAACTCGCAAACCCTGCTTACTAAACTAATCCTAACTAGACATCTGACACAACCTAAATTCTAGGTGGTGATTTACCAAGAGTTGGTTCGAAAAGTAGAATAAAAACAAAAACAAAAATAAAAACCAAAGTATTAAAATAAAGGTCGGCCCAAAACAAATAAGTGATAAAGAAAATCCCTTATTTAAAAAACAAAGCCGGCCCCTTTCTCCTTTTTATTTCGGCCCGTTTCTTTTCTTGAGAAAAATGGTGGCTTGCTGTTGCTTATCTTCGTTTGTTCCAATTTAGGGCTTTGTATAAAATCGAAGAAGCCGACTTTAATTTCTCGATCGAATGATGATTCCACGTTGTTTGCTCTGTCGATCGACATCTCTTCGTAGCTTGGCTTCGGCTGCTTCTATGATCGAGTTCGATTCTCTGAAATTAGGGCTTGTGAAATTTGGTGAAGTCGGTTGGTTGCTTCGAGTTGATCGAATTCGACTTTTCTCTGGTATGTTATTTGTTTCTTTTTGCTTTCTGGATTGATTGTTTGAATTCGCTGATTAAATGCCAGTGATGATTAGGTTTTTATAGGGTTCGATCCCCTAAGTTTTTGTTCGTACGAATTCGTTTGAATATGTCAACTGATTTTGCTTGACCGCTTGATTTTCTTTGATTGCTTGAGATCGTTTCTGACTTTGTCACTCATGTATATTTGATACTTGCTTCTCACAGTTTTGATTTTAAATTGTTCGATCATTCCTTGATCGTTACGGTAGTGACTTTCCTATTTTACTTTGACTTTGATTTTTGACTCTTTCAATTTGTTAACTTGATTTCCACGGCATCGACACTGATCATTTTTCTATTGCTTAAATTCCACGATGGTCAACTGAATTTCCGGCTTTGACTTTGTTTGACAGTGCTGATTTTTGTCTTTTAGTTATTTTTGATTTCGATAATATTTTCTGGTTGACTTCGATTTTCTGGCCCCTGTGAGCTTCGTCTCTAGCCATCTTCTCTGGTTGGTTTAACCTGAACTTCTCATTGCATTCATGAATTTGGATGTTGTCTGGTTGTTCACTGATCTGTGTATATGCATTGTTTCACTTTGTAGCTCTGTTGCACTTGCAACCCGATGTTGAACTTGATTTGGTTTGTGACTTCAGCCATTTGCTTTGATATTGATCTGCTCGAATTGACTTTAATTTTGCATTTGCTTTGGTTTGTATTCATGTGTGTCCAGACCTTGTTCATTCGAGTCTTTGTGTACTTGTCTCTGGTCATTCTTCACTTGTGTAGCCTTTGCCTGTGCATGTTTGTTATGTGTGTGTTGAGCATATCCATCACTGCACTGCATATTGATCATGTTGCCATATTTCTGGTGCACTCTTGAATTTGTGCCTTTGTGCTTTGGTGCTGCAGTTGAGTTGAGTCAGTGATTTAGTTATGCATTGCCTTCATATGGTCTGGATTCAGGTCTGTAGTTTGCATTGGTGCAGTTGCTTTTGTTGACTATGCACACGAGTTGGCGAGGCAGTGCACACGTGTATAACTGTACACATGTGTATTGCAGCCACTCATGATTACCTGTCCCTAATAAGAATACTGATATGTACAGATATTACACAATCAAAAATGATGACAATAACCTATATATCTGAGGCACCAATAAAAACAAATTTATATTTTTGCAAATTCAAATTTGTTTATTTTCAGATTATTGCTGTAGTTGCTAATTATACAGGTACACAGGAGACAGGACAAGAACTGGAGCTGGACAATGCAGATAGGTGCAGATGTCCAAACAAAGTGAAAAACTGAGTGTTGAGTGTTGTAGTGAGAAAAAATGTGAATGTGAAATGTATGAAACTAGTGTATGTATATAGAGAGAGCTGAAAACTTTGTACTGTAAAAGTGTTGAAATAAAATATTATGTTGAATAAAAAATACTGATTGAATTATATAAATTCTGTGCAATAGTATTATTATTCAATATGAATATTTATTCCTATTGTGTATAGTACAATCTGCAAACACATATATAAATTGATATATGTTTGTTATCATCAAACAAAAAATCACATCAAACACAATTATCAGCAATACTCAATTATCAATTAGGTAATTAGAATACAGAAATCACAAAACAGCAATATCTAATGATCGATACGATAATTAGGAAACCGCAAAATCTAATTATCAACAAAGATGATTAGAAAACACATATCACAATTCGCAAAACTGCAATTATCTAGTTATCTAACAATTAATTAGAAAACACGAACTTCATACTCAGCAAACTCTAACTATCAACAGAGATAGATAGAAAATAGCAATCCAATATAATCAATATAATCTAGAATCAATTAGAGACTAGAAAATCTCATAATCAACTAAATCAGCAATTATCCAATTATCAAAAACGATAGTCAGAAAACATCAAATATCTAATTATCAAAATGATAATCAGAAATCACAAATCAACAAATATCTAATTATCAAAAACGATAATCAGAAAACATCAAATATCTAATTATCAAAAACGATAATCAGAAATCACAAATCAACAAATATCTAATTATCAAAAACGATAATTAGAAAACTCAAATCAACAAATATCTAATTATCAAAAACGATAATCAGAATTCACAAATAAACAAATATCTAATTATCAAAAACGATAATCAGAAATCAACAAATATCTAATTATCAAAAACGATAATCAGAAATCTCAAATCAACAAATATCTAATTATCAAAAACGATAATCAGAAATCACAAATCAACAATTATCTAATTATCAAAAACGATAATCAGAAACAACAAATATCTAATTATCAAAAACGATAATCAGAACTCAAATCAGCAAATATCTAATTATCAAAAACGATAATCAGAAATCTCAAATCAACAAATATCTAATTATCAAAAACGATAATCAGAAATCACAAATAAACAAATATCTAAATATAAAAAATGATAATCAGAAATCAACAAATATCTAATTATCAAAAACGATAATCAGAAATCTCAAATCAACACATATCTAATTATCAAAAACGATAATCAGAAATCACAAATCAACAATTATCTAATTATCAAAAACGATAATCAGAAACAACAAATATCTAATTATCAAAAACGATAATCAGAACTCAAATCAGCAAATATCTAATTATCAAAAACGATAATCAGAAATCTCAAATCAACAAATACCTAATTATCAAAAACGATAATAAGAAATCATCAAATCAACAAATATCTAATTATCAAAAACGATAATCAGAAATCATCAAATATCTAATCATCAAAACGATAATCAGAAATCACAAATCAACAAATATCTAATTATCAAAAACGATAATAAAAAACATCAAATATCTAATTATCAAAAACGATAATCAGAAATCACAAATCAACAAATATCTAATTATCAAAAACGATAATCAGAAAACTCAAATCAACAAATATCTAATTATCAAAAACGATAATCAAAAATCTCAAATCAACAAATATCTAATTATCAAAAACGATAATTAGAAATCACAAATCAACAATTATCTAATTATCAAAAACGATAATCAGAAACAACAAATATCTAATTATCAAAAACGATAATCAGAACTCAAATCAGCAAATATCTAATTATCAAAAAACGATAATCAGAAAACATCAAATATCTAATTATCAAAAACGATAATCAGAAATCAACAAATATCTAATTATCAAAAACGATAATCAGAAATCTCAAATCAACAAATATCTAATTATCAAAAATGATAATCAGAAATCACAAATCAACAATTATCTAATTATCAAAAACGATAATCAGAAACAACAAATATCTAATTATCAAAAACGATAATCAGAACTCAAATCAACAAATATCTAATTATCAAAAACGATAATCAGAAATCTCAAATCAACAAATATCTAATTATCAAAAACGATAATCAGAAATCATCAAATCAACAAATATCTAATTATCAAAAACGATAATCAGAAATCATCAAATATCTAATCATCAAAACGATAATCAGAAATCACAAATCAACAAATATCTAATTATCAAAAACGATAATCAGAAAACATCAAATATCTAATTATCAAAAACGATAATCAGAAATCACAAATCAACAAATATCTAATTATCAAAAACGATAATCAGAAAACTCAAATCAACAAATATCTAATTATCAAAAACGATAATCAAAAATCTCAAATCAACAAATATCTAATTATCAAAAACGATAATCAGAAATCACAAATCAACAATTATCTAATTATCAAAAACGATAATCAGAAACAACAAATATCTAATTATCAAAAACGATAATCAGAACTCAAATCAGCAAATATCTAATTATCAAAAAACGATAATCAGAAAACATCAAATATCTAATTATCAAAAACGATTATCAGAAATCACAAATCAACAAATATCTAATTATCAAAAACGATAATCAGAAAACATCAAATATCTAATTATCAAAAACGATAATCAGAAATCACAAATCAACAAATATCTAATTATCAAAAACGATAATCAGAAAACTCAAATCAACAAATATCTAATTATCAAAAACGATAATCAGAAACAACAAATATCTAATTATCAAAAACGATAATCAGAACTCAAATCAGCAAATATCTAATTATCAAAAAACGATAATCAGAAAACATCAAATATCTAATTATCAAAAACGATAATCAGAAATCACAAATCAACAAATATCTAATTATCAAAAACGATAATCAGAAATCAACAAATATCTAATTATCAAAAACGATAATCAGAAATCTCAAATCAACAAATATCTAATTATCAAAAATGATAATCAGAAATCACAAATCAACAATTATCTAATTATCAAAAACGATAATCAGAAACAACAAATATCTAATTATCAAAAACGATAATCAGAACTCAAATCAGCAAATATCTAATTATCAAAAACGATAATCAGAAATCTCAAATCAACAAATATCCAATTATCAAAAACGATAATCAGAAATCATCAAATCAACAAATATCTAATTATCAAAAACGATAATCAGAAATCATCAAATATCTAATCATCAAAACGATAATCAGAAATCACAAATCAACAAATATCTAATTATCAAAAACGATAATCAGAAAACATCAAATATCTAATTATCAAAAACGATAATCAGAAATCACAAATCAACAAATATCTAATTATCAAAAACGATAATCAGAAAACTCAAATCAACAAATATCTAATTATCAAAAACGATAATAAAAAATCTCAAATCAACAAATATCTAATTATCAAAAACGATAATCAGAAATCACAAATCAACAATTATCTAATTATCAAAAACGATAATCAGAAACAACAAATATCTAATTATCAAAAACGATAATCAGAACTCAAATAAGCAAATATCTAATTATCAAAAAACGATAATCAGAAAACATCAAATATCTAATTATCAAAAACGATTATCAGAAATCACAAATCAACAAATATCTAATTATCAAAAACGATAATCAGAAAACATCAAATATCTAATTATCAAAAACGATAATCAGAAATCACAAATCAACAAATATCTAATTATCAAAAACGATAATCAGAAAACTCAAATCAACAAATATCTAATTATCAAAAACGATAATCAGAAATCTCAAATCAACAAATATCTAATTATCAAAAACGATAATCAGAAATCATCAAATCAACAAATATCTAATTATCAAAAACGATAATCAGAAACAATAAATATTCGATTATCTAAAACGATAATCAGAAACAACAAATATCCGATTATCAAAAATGATAATCAGAAACAACAAATATCCAATTATCAAAAACGATAATCAGAAACAACAAATATCTGATTATTAAAAACGATAACCAGAACTCAAATCAGCAAATATTTAATTATCGATACGATAATTAAATCTCATAACAGCAAATATCTAATTACCTGCAGATAATTAGAAACAACAAATATCTAGAAATCAATTAAGATACTCTAGAAAATCAACATAAAAGGTTGGATCGATCCCATCAGATGGCGAGTTTTTAGCTACGCCGCACGTGCATCAACAAATGGCCAAGCCTACCAAGTACTATAAATTTTGGCGCCCATCAGATGACCCGAAGGTCTAGTACCGGTATTTGACCCGAAGGTCCTCAGAGTGGCCCGAAAGCCCAACAAATGACCCGAAGGTCCAGTAGAGTGGCCCGAAAGCCCAACAAATGACCCGAAGGTCCAACATAGTGGCTCAAAAGCACACAAAATCATCAGAATCATCAAACAGCAGATGTTTCAATTAACGAGTCCGGAATTAACCGAAATAGCAAACGCACATGTCCCATACCACGTGTTTTACTAAATCGTTTGATTCTCTTCATCATTTCCTTGAAAGTGCAAAATTGTGTATTTTAAATAAATACATTTTGTATTCTCAAACGGACAAGTCCGAAATTAAGCGAATCCGTAAAAGTAAGGGTTCATAGTCCTCAATTTTGCTGAAGCGTTTAAATCGCTTCTTCATTCTTTTGAAAGCGTAAACTGTAAAAATTTTAAAACAATTTTCAGAACTCGTGATTAAAACAGCAACCTCAGTAGCAATTTCGAAAAGGAAATTGTACTTCCCAAAACACCGTAAAATCGGATCTCAAAATCAACATTGCGGAATTTCTGCTTGAAAATCCACTTTTAAAATTTGACGGTTACTGAAGCCAAGGCGACAGAAATTTTTATACGTCAAAATCTCATCAAAATAATTCACATCAAAATGTAATACCAGTGAATTTTCATTCATCTAAAATGTCACAAAACACCATGCTTCAAAATTTTAGCACCAGTGTAAAAATCCCGTTATAAAGATAACGGCAACCAAAATACGTTTAAACCAAACACCGGTTCAACGTAAAATTAATGCAGTAACGTGCAACTCAAATTTGCACGTATACTACAAAATGAACAAAGAAATCATTCGAATGTATCTTTAATGAAGATAATTCAAAACAGCAAAAATCTCAACAAAAATCACATAACTACAATCGCTTTGAATCCTCAAATCGGATTCGAAATTTCCAAAGAAACAAAATAAACCCAGCTATGTAAACAACAAATGAAATTTATTTCAATTTCATATTTTGATTTTTAAATCAAAAAGGTTATCAGCTGTACTCAGCGAAGACAGTGTCACTGCTTCCGCTGCGTACTCTGATAAACAGAACACAAATTACTCAATCATCAAAACACAGTTTCACTTTTATTTTTAAATAAAGATATTTAAAAATTTCATCATAATTTCAAAACTTTAGTTTTGACTCAAAGCACAAGCAAAACATCGACAAATAGTTGTAACACACGTTCCATCTAAGTTATGTTTTATATTATGTCCATAAACCCCAAGCTCTGATACCAATGTGACGCCCCACCTCTATGCTCACAATAACAAAGAGTATTAAAAGAAATACTGTCTGTTATTATAAAGAATAAGGCTGGATAGGAGCGACCATCCGTAGTTGGGCCTTACACTAGTATTGGTTACCTCGATAGTAGTGGTATATATTTTTATTTTTCATCTCTTATTTATTTACTCCCATCGACATACCCAATTCTAGTATAAAACGAACTATGATGGTTCATAATAGTTTAGGACAATATATATAATAACAACATAGATACTAAAAATGCGGAACACAGATAACAAAAGTCTCATATATATATAACTGATGTCAGTTACAATACATTTGACACAATACATATGATACAACTACAACTATCGACTCTAGAAGTTATATATACAAGTACATTATCGAATAATATACATGAATACATATCAACCTAAATCAGATACAATGACTACTACAAAATGACGAAGACTACTTCAAAAGATATGAAGAGACTTCATAGCTCAAGCAGCAACCCAAAGCAGGATATCTACAACCTGTAATAACTCGGTCTGACCCGAGTATTAAATTCGAAAGAAAATAATACACGGGTCAGTCTAATTCAAACTCAGTTATTAATGCACGGAAGCAATAATAATTAAATAATCAGATAGACGACAGTCACAATAAATCTCGTCTATCCAATTCCTTTAATAAGAAATCAGATAACGGTCAATATAACACGAAACAATGTTAAACAACAAATCAGCAAATTCAAATCATCAACAAAGATAAATAAAAAGATTATCAATGAAGATACTTTGAAACAATAGAATTGTCTAAACGGCAATTAACAACAAAATCTAATTATTAAATAAATAATTAGAAACTCATAATCAAATTATCAATAGATAATTAGAAAATCACAAAATGATCAAATCAAACCAAATCAGAATACAATTTCAAAATATTGAATTGGACACAAAACAATTCAAACAATTGAAATATCAAATTAAACTGTCAATTCTGATAGGGCTGCAGTACACGCATGCGTGCACTGCCTCGCCACTACAGTGATGAAATACACAAAAGCTCAATGAATCTATAGCAATTGGCGTCAACTCAAATCAAAATGAACCAGATGGAACTGCAAAGGCAAGCACAGTATCCACCTAATAACCATAAAATGAACAAAGTGCACATGAAGGCACAATGAAAATTCACAATCAAACACAAGGTCAAACCTAAAATACCGGATTCAACTCAAGTGCATTAAAAAAACAAATCCAATTGCATCAATGCAACGCAAACCAACAAGGGCAAGGCTGCATACAGAACGAAACTGCAGTCACCAATGAATGCAACAAAACAGTAATGAGTCAGGTACAACAACATGAAGGAACCAGACCACAAAGACAATCAAAGTGGTCAGGCAATTTAAATCCAAAGCAATGCTCAGTGCACAGCATAAGTATGAATCAAACTCATATATATACTACAATAGTACCAAGGGAAGGATATGAAAAGTGCACAACAAGTATGCAACTACCAAACTGGGTCAAGCCAGTGCAACACAGTGACAAGCTACCCAGATTCAAAGATGCAATCATGTACAAAAAGACTGCAAAATTCAAGAAGGCATCAAACCACAAACAAAACGCAAAGCCTCGACCAAAATCAAAATAAACCAACTCAAAGAGGAAAAAATCCAAATGCTAGACCAAACTGCAACAAGACCAACTACAGAAGCAAATCAGACAAGACTTTAAATGGAAGCCCAACCGAGTACACTTGAACCATATAAACAGATGAATCAGGTGAACACAAACGTCAGCTACAAAATGTATATAGACAGTGCTCAAAGCTAACAACAAAGAGACACTTCAGGACAAGGTGCAGACAATCAATATATTGCAAGTGCAACAAAACACATGAACAGACACACATGAATATGAAGACCACAAAGGCAATGCACCAGTGAAACATCTCAACATTGAACCAGACCACATTATGAACTCAATAGTGTGCAAATGAAGACCACAAGTATACAACAACTCTAGACTAGTTCAGGTAGAACAAGAATGGCCAGAGGCAGTCTCATAGACAGTGACAATGAGTATGCAATTGCAGACCACAAAGACAAATGCACATGTCAACATCACAATGCAGTTCAAATCAATGCAAGTAGTGCAACTCGACTAACAGGTTCAGGTAGACAGTGAACAATGCATAGCAAGTATGCAGCTGTGAAATTGGATCGAGCAGGTGCAGACACAAGTGGTATAAGACTGAACCCAACATCAGCAACAAATGAAACACAATGCACAAAACAAAAATGAAACAGAGTAAACTTCAGTAACTCAAAGCATCAATCCAATTGTCAAAGCCAATGCTATCAAAAGTCAAGGCCGAAGATAACACAAAGTCATGGAATCGCATAAACCAAGTCAAGTGACCGAAGTCACCAGTTCATATCAAAGAAACAGATCAAAGTCAGAGCCGGGACAATCAAGGAATCAACTAAGTCAGATTTCAAAACCCAAGCATCAATACAAAATCATACGGCCTAGATGAATAAATTGACAATTTCAACAAATATATACGAACGAAAAACCAGGGGTTCAAACTCTATATAAACAAAATCAAGATCTCGAATCATATAAAAACAGTCGATTGAATTAGATGTGAGTGAAAATCGAAATTCACTCACCTGAATCGAAGCAACGACGAACTCGACTAAGAGAAGGAGCCGCGAACGATCCAATTGATCAAAGAAAGAATTCAAAGCATCGACAATCAATTCGACAGAGCAACGCCTACAATTTTCACAAGCCCTAGTTTTGTAAAGTGGAATGAACGAAAACAAAGTCGCCATTTTTTTCTCTTTGTTTATTTTGTTTTAGGTTTGTAATGAAATGAATAAAGTGGGACCGGTATATACTTGAGATAACACAGCCCAAAATAAAAAGAAACATGGCCAAGATTAAATTTTAAAGCCCACACAACAATTAATGAATTTACAAAAGAATTTCAACTCGATTCAAAACTTCTAACAGCAATCAACTCTCACCATTAATTGTTTAATGACGATTACAAATCGGTGCAAAACCCAGGGTTGTTACAGCAGCAAATTCCAATTAGACCCTTATGAAATTTGTTTAACCAAAAACCATTCTTCAGCCCATTAGTTAGTTTGTTAGGCACGGCCTTAATTGATTAATTCATGTCTCAATCCCCTTATCACTTAACATTTATGTTATTCTATATAATTTATCTGATTAAATCTGCTGAATAATGTTATCAAAAATTAGGGGTGTTACAGTCTAGTGGAGTGACGACGAGAGAGACTGTACTTGGAAAACTGTAAGTAGGATTCAGAAAACTTATCTTGACTTGTTTCATGGTATGTTTTACCTTTTTGATTGATTGGATGAGTACCTTATCGTAATTTCGAGGACGAAATCCTTTAAGGAGGGTAGTTTGTAACACCCCATATTTTTAGTAACATTATTTAGAACATTTAATTAGATAAATTAAATGAAATAATGTAATTTGTTTAGTGAGTGAGATTTGTGATTTATAAAGGGGTAGCCGTGCCTATGTAAACTAATGAACTAAATGGAATTAAAATGAATTAAGTTAGGGTAAGTGGGCAAAGGCAAAATAAGAAGAAGTAATACCTTATACCCTAAACCCTTAACCACCATATTCCACACGTTCATTCATATTCACAAATTAAAACTAAAACAAACTAGAGGCCGACCACCATTAAAGAGGAAGAGGGGATATCAAGCTAAATCAAGAGGAAGAAGCTAATTAATTTAAATCAGAGATCAAATCTCATCTACTTAACATCAAAACAAAGGTGAATAATGACTACATCTCATATTTTTGATTGATTTCAGTTTTAGATTAATTCCGAAAGTATTTGCAAATGTTTTGCCATGTTTTGAATGATAAATGGATACACACACATGTTGATGATTTAGGCTATTTTATATGCATTTTATAATGAGAATTGATTTAGAAAACCTAGTTTATGACATCCAAATGTGTGACGCCCCACCTCTATACCCACGCTAACCAAGAACACTACGATGTAGTGCTGTCAATTAGCACGGAGAATAAGGCTGTTGAGGAGCGACCATCCGTGTAACTTCTTTGTGCGAGCACCGATATGTCAGATAGAATAGAATGCATATCTTTTAAAGAGGAAATCCGACATACCGATACAAACACAAAGCTATCACACGGTGGCTATATATATAATCTTCGGAAACAAATATAGAGATAAACATAACACAAATCAGTCACAGACAATTCATATCACAAAGGCGGAAATAGATATGAATATAACACACATGAAAGTGTACATCAGAGTAGTGGTCAAATAGGATCCACAATAACACAAAAGAATAGATACAAGTGCAAGACAATAGAATACGTATACATCAAGGAGTCTCATCTCAAATGCATACAACAAAAACTACTAAACTAGAGTAGTTAGCCAAAAGTTAGAAGATGGCTCCAGATAAGAAGTCATGAGGAAGCACCTGTAAAATCTCAGTCTGACCCGAGTATTATTTAAGAAGAAAATAATAAACGGATCAGTCTAACTATAAATATCAGATAAAGTGATATAGAATAAGAGATATAACAAAAACATATGATAACTATAAAGTCATACTGTGATAAGTATCTAATCGAAAATAAATCCAGAGATTAATCAATATCACAAGAATCTTCTCAAAGATTAAAAGAATGTCATATTCTTAATTTAATTCACCAAGCCACAATAAATGACATACATATCAATGCCAACTGAAAAAGGTGGTGAAACATAAATCCCAGAAATCACAACAAGAAATCCAAAAATCACAAGAAAAGGATGGCCAATCCCAAACAGGAGCATGAAAGCCGGAACATTGACGCAGTGCAAACGGAACGTCCAATGAACCGGAAAGCCGAGACATCGATGTAGTACAAACGGTATATCAGATGAATCAAATATTGACGCAGTGCAAACGGTACGTCCAATGAATTGAACATTGACGTAGTGCAAACGGTACGTCCAATGAATTGGAAAGCCGAGACATCGATGTAGTACAAACGGTACATCAGATGAATCAAATATTGACGCAGTGCAAACGGTACATCCAATGAATTGGAAAGCCGAGACATCGATGTAGTACAAACGGTACATCAGATGAATCGAATATTGACGCAGTGCAAACGGTAGGTCCAATGAATTGAACATTGACGTAGTGCAAACGGTACGTCCAATGAACCAAAAAGACAATACAATTCAGAACATTGACGCAGTGCAAACGGTACGTCCAATGAATCGGAAGGCGGAGACATCGATGTAGTACAAACGGTACATCAGATGAATCGAAACACATTAAAAGTACTTGGGTTGCCAGCCCACAAAGAAATGAGACGAAGCTCAATAAAATGAAGTACAGTCCTTCATACGGACAAAGAGACATCACACAATTGCTAGTCTAAATCATAAAATGATCATCATCGATCATAAGGAAGTGTTGATTACACTAAGCTAGTAAATATAAGAGTTTAGCTTCATGTCCCATAACCACTTGCTTAACTCAAATATTTACGAACAAATTGTAGATCTCCACTAGAAAAATGTCACAAGAGTTTCAATCGAACAAGTCCATCAATTAACCGACGAAGTAAACGCAAGCGTTTCATACCACTTGTTTTGCTAAGCCGTTTAATTATATTTTCTCATACGAATGAAGTAAAGGTTTGTATATACTAATAGATTGGAAAACAGTTTGAGAAAACGAACTTTGGATATTTAAAATAGTGTTGAAATCGCTTTGATGAAAGAGTTTTGATATTTAATACTAGTATAGAAAACCTTTATATTTTGAAGTGACAAATCATAGAAGTGATTGTAGAAACAATCAATCATAAAAATTCACATTCGAAGACGTGAACAAAATCCAAGGAAATCAATTCCAAAACCATCAAAGTAAGAAGTTCGGTTGAATGTTTTTTTTGGATAAGATCGCTTACGCAGAGTTGTACGGCGGGGTGCGGGGCAGCGCCCCGTCAAAACGGTACGACTTAGTGAAGACAAGAGAGGCGAGCGACATTCTTAGAAATCCCGAGAAGAAGTCATCAATGAAGAAAATAAATGATAACGACAAATAGGATCATCACGAATCGATTTAAATTGAGAATTCAATCCAAAAAGGCAAACTGGACTGAAACAGCAGGTTCAGTCGACTGAACAGAGTTTTCAGTCGACTGACCCTGTATCTGGAAATTTTCCAGGTTCAGGAACCTTTCTGTTTCCAGGTTCAGTCGACTGAACAGAGTTTCAGTCGACTGAATCATGCCTGGAAACTTTCGGGTTCCAGGTTCAGTCGACTGAACAGAGAATTCAGTCGACTGAATCATGTCTGGGCTGTTTTTCAGCCTATACAAAATGAAGAGAAAACTCTTCCAAAACGCAACCGGACGAACATTGGCTCTAGAGGTTTATGCCAAACAGCAACCCGGCCCTATATGCCCCTCGGTGCATCACCAAAAGCATGATCAAACATCCATAAAAGGATTTTCACATAAAATTGACTTAGAAACCCAAAAAAATGGAATATTCACAAAGCCAATCCAAATCAAGAGCAAATGCACATGAAGAAGGGTTAGGAATTCATACCTAACAATCAAAGATAATTATAAACATAGATGTGAGATAAAAATCTCACCTTTGAACCCAAATTAATGAAGAAGAAGCTTGAAAGCAATGGCAAGGGCGATCACTCTTCAATTCCAACACAACAAGCTTGAATCAAAGCTTTAAAGAAGGACATTCCCAAAGTTAGGTTTAGGAATAAACTGAAATTGAAGAGAGAATATGTTGGAGAAGAAGGAGATGAAGCTTACCAATGGGTTCTCTTTGAATTTGGAGCTAGAACAAGAGTTTGCAAATGGAACTAGGGTTTTGTAATTTCTAATTCCTCTTCCTCTCCACCATTTTCAGTTTGCTTGAGGAAATGAAATGAAATGGGAGTGAATGGATGAAGAGTTAGAGAGCTAGGGGGTTAAGTGGGGTTAAGGGCTGAACCCAAACTCAAACTTCAAGTGGAAAAAGGTCGAAATTTTAGCTAGCTCCAAACATATCGAAGTTTATACTCAAAAAGGTCGCAAACATCATTTTGGACTCAATGGAGGTGGTCTCGAGTCCTAATTTGACCGTATGCAAAAAGTAGCTTTTCGGACTAACATCCGACTAACGATAAAATATTTAAATAAAATATTTAAATATAAAATCGATAAATATGCGGGTTGTTACAAAATGACTTGTAAATTTAATATGAGGTCAGAAATATTATTTTAGAGAAGGGTTTCAATTTTCAAAATTTTCTGAATTAATATGGATTTTATATGAATTTTCTAGTGAAGAAAATGCTATATTGGGTTTAAAATTAATTATGGCCAAATTATATTGGCTTAGGGTCTGAAATTTATATATGTTAGAAAATATATTAAAAATGATTTTTTGGAATTTTTGTAGAATTTTCCTAAGTGGTTTAATGGATACATAAAATTATTTAAGGTATGAGACTTAAATGTTTTATATATTTATAAAAAGGAGAAGAGGTATTTTGTAAATAATTCAAATTGTAATTTCTGAAAACTGGCAATACTTTTAGAAAAGGAAATTTTGGAACAATTATAATTTGATAAACAAGGCAGGTTAGGTACAAAGAATTAGTTTAAAAAGTCAAATCAACATGTTTTTTCCTGTTTCAATGCTTTCGGCACTAGGCTTCCGACTCCTTACCTCCGACTCCAACTCCATCAAAACCAATGCACATGGTATCAAATACCTGGTACATAGTGAATTGGACAAAGGCGGAAGGTATTGGATCGAAACCAGGGGTTCCGAAGGGGTCGTAGTGCTACTTTGCTTTTAAATGAAAATGCGCCTGCTTTGCTTTTGACCGAATAGCTTTCTACTTGGTATGCTTTCGACTGGGTCAATGACTTTAAAAGAATGGTTTTAAGATGTTGCGCCTTTGTTTTTAAGTAACTGCTTTCGACTAGGTCGAAACCCCTGACTTCCGTTTTTTACCTTTCGACCTAGATTGGTTTCAAAAGGGTTACCTTGTTTTTAAAACCAAGCCGCTTCTCCAAATGCTTTCGAAGGGATGGTTTCGACACCATCACTTCTTTACTTAGGAATGCTTTCGAAAGGGATGCATTCGTCTTAAATGTTTTAATGACCATTTTGCTCCATAAAAGGTAAACCCAAATGGTTTCGGAAGGTGCTTCCACATGTTATAAATTGAACCCAAATGTTATCGAAAGGCTTGATGTTTCAATGCTTTCAAAAGGTTTTAAAGAAAGGTTTCTAAGGGGTGATTCCCCATTGGTTTCAAAAGGTCTAAAAGGAAAGGTTTTCCAATGGCTTTGAAAGGCAATGTTTAATTGTTTTAAAGATAGGATGTTTAAGGGTTTAAAGCTTTCGAAGGAGTTATTTTTCAATGCTTTCGAAAGAAAAAGGGTTTTCAATGTTTTTGAAAGGACAATGGTATATGGTTTCGAAAGGTATGTTTTGGCCTTCGACCCAAGGTCATAAAGTAAAGTAGTTTGCTTATATCGAAAGGGGTACTTTCAATGGTTACGAAAGGGGTACTTTCAAAGGTTTCGAAAGGGTTGTTTAAAGGTTTTAAACAAAGGTTTCGAATGAGTTGCTTTTGGCAATATAGCCTAAGTGTTTTTAAGTTAAAAAGCATCACAACTTATTTTGGAGGGATGGGAAATCCTTAATGATTTTATCAACATTATTTTGGGTAAAGTATATATAACATGGCAAATAGCTTAGAGTAAAGCAAAGTGTATATTTTCCTTGTGTATATATATATATGATATAAAGGTTCAAATCATTTTGAAAAGGTTTTGAAGGAAAAAATTTAAAGGGTAGTTAACCCTAAGAAAATGACTCAGATTAGAAGACAAGATGGGACTGGGTTTGGCCGCGCCCTACTCATTAGCTATTAGTCCCTAACTAATTTAGTCCAAAATTCCAGTGTGTAGGGCTTAGTCACAGGTAGACTTAAATGATGATTATGTGAGGAATGAGGATTACGGATCTTAAGGATAGGAATAATACTAGAGGGGGGGGTGAATAGTGTTTATAAGAAATTACTAAATCTTTTTGAGTTTATGTTAATTTGAACACAAATGTATGTAATATTCAGACACAGATATAATCACAGAAACAAACACAGATGCAGAAATAAAGTAAATGCAGTAATGGAAAGAACACACCGGATTTTATACTGGTTCGGAGTTACCCTACATCCAGTCCCGCACAACTAAGTACGGATTTCCTTTCAAAAGCAATTCAACAATTACAACCCTCGGTTTCAAGGCTACGAGGTACACCCTCCAGAATCATAATCCTCTGGGTAGAGATACTTGATTTCCGGGGCAACAAGTTCACCCAATTGATTTCCAAGGCTACAATCACACCTTTTCTCGCTTGATTGATTTCCAAGGCTACAATCACACCTTTTCTCGCTAGATAGATTACAAAGAAGCCTATAACTCTGAATAGCACTGGGGTCTTGTTCAGATAGTGATAGAGAATCAAACCAGAGATGATCTAGTTAGATTCAATGTTGATTTCGACAGAGTGATGATAGGATTTGAATAAGAAAATGTGGAAGAAGAAGAGAAGTGAAAAACCAGAAAATCTGATATAAACTTCGTTGAAACCAACCCCTATTTATAGAAGAACAACAACCATGTCCATTCATGAAAGGTTATGGCGAATAGACACTTCTTTTGAAATTCAAATTTTTGAATCTAACTGTCACTATGTCGACATGGGGTACTAGGGCATGTCGACATCCCAAAGCAATTTTTGATGATTTGATTTTCTTTGAAAATAACTTTTATCTTATATTAAAAACTATTTAAACTTTATAAATATACTTGACTATAGATAAAATACATAGATAAATATAGAGAATAATATATATAAAATTTTACTATAATTTTATATTTAAATCTAAGTATAAATATATTATAATTAAAAGATAGTTTAAAACAAACGAAGTTTAAAACAAACGAAGTTTAAAACAAGAGTTTATTAAAAATAAAGAATATTTTAAGGCTAAAACATCTTTTTGAAAATCATTTGAAAAGATAATTTTTAAGGCTAAAACATTTTGAAAACACTTTTGAAAATCATTCTAAAGTAGTTTTGAAAATCATTTTGAAGTAGTTTTGCAAGCTTCTTCCTGCAGAATATCTCATCATATCAGGACTCGAGGACTTGTACAAAACCAGGATGTTCGTGGGTTTGTAAGCCACTTGTCATAGGTTTGTAAGCTACTTGTCGTGGGTTTGTAAGCCACTAAAAAGGTAGAAATGGGTTCCATCCCAAAAGAAAAATGGAGTGAAGATTTCAGTGCTATTATGAAGTTTTAACATATTTCTAGACTCAATACTTATCTTGAAATCTTGAACTCTTGATAATCTTGATATTCTTGATACTCATGAGTCTTCAATCTTGATATCTTGAATCTCTATACTGTACAGTCTTCAATCTTGATACCTGCATGGTTAAATCCGGCATATACATATATATCTAACTTATAATGTTAGTATTTACAGTTTATAATCTTATTCTAAGGTTGTTGTCATCAAAACCATCATCTCAAGGACTAACAATCTCCCCTTTTTGATGATGACAACCTTTGTTTATAAAATATTACTTCTATCCTAATAACTCCCCTTTAATCTATGTCTAACTACCCTATTTTATATTTCTCCCCCTTTCTCATCAACAAAAACAAACAAACACTAAACTATATAACTCTTAGTCTAATATCCTATATGATTATAATGATAGTGTTATCATACATAATCAATACTTACTTGTAAACCTAAAACTTAGTCCTAAACTACTAACATTCCAAACCAAGTACTTATATAATACTTATATATAACATATATAGGAATCATATATAAGAACACACAATATTTATTTTTATATATATATGTTTATATTTACATTTTCATAAAATGTGACAAATATACACATAACGATGAAAAACGAAAAAGAAGAAACTACTGAGTATCTTTGACAATTGGAGATCTATGGATCGAACAATTTGGATAATGGAAATAGAAATTTCCATGTTGTTCAACCAAGTTTCCATCCTTGTCAAAACATACTTCGCCAACGCAAATGACTTTGTCATTGTCTTCCGCATGTTCTTCTTCCATTGGTTCTTCTTCACTTTCCTCTTGTTCATGGTCTCCTGAAGAGTCCTCGTCAATCAAGATTGGATTAGCATGATTGTCCATTAGAAATTTTTGTAAATTTCTAAGGATTTTCCCTTGCCTTTCCTGTTCTTTTGCCATTCGGAATTGCACTATTTGAATTTCAGTCATTAAATGAATTGCATCCTTCAGAGAATCCTCCATTTTTGTCACTCAGGCGAGCGTAGTACATTGGAAAGGACCAGAGGTAGGAGAAGGGAACGAAAAGGTTGATTTTATGTTTGATTTGGAAGAGGAGGCCATTGATAAATTGATTTCAGAAGATAGAACAGAAAGAGAACAGATAGAATGAAGAAAATTTTGAAAATAAGAAGAATATATAACCAATTATTTGAATTTTGGTGGGAAAAATTTTAAAATTTAAAAAACGTTATATGTCGACATGTAGGGGGGATGTCGACATAGTTCTCAATATTTTTACTATTTGATTTATTTTGATTTAATTTTTAATTATACTTTGTTATTTATATTTTATATTTCAGTTAATGAACAAATACCTAATTCTCTTCTTAATTTAGTAAATGTAGATTCATTTAAGGGTTTTGTTAAGATATCAGCAATTTGATTTTCAGAATTGATATAGTCGAGAGTAATTACTTCTCTACTTATATTATCTCTGAGAAAATGGTGTCTGATATCAATATGTTTAGTTCGAGCATGTTGAGTAGTATTTTTGGATAAATTTATTGCACTAGTATTATCACAATAAATTGGTGATTTTGAGATATTTAAACCAAAATCTTTTAAAGTTTGTTGCATATATATTACTTGAGAACAAGCCAAAGCAGCAGAAATATACTCTGCTTCAGTTGTTGATAGAGAAACTGTGTTTTGCTTTTTACTAAACCAGGAAATCAGAGAATGCCCTAAAAAGTGACAAGTTCCACTTGTACTTTTTTGGTCTGATTTACAACCAGCGTAATCAGCATCACAGTAAGATATTAAGTCAAACGAATCATTTTTAGGATAAAATAAGCCATAATCAAAGGCGTGTTTAACATATCTTATAATACGTTTTACAGCTTTTAATTGAGTTTCTTTAGGTTGGGATTGATACCTTACACAGAGACAGACACTATGCATGATATCAGGTTTACTCGCAGTGATATAAAGTAGTGATCCAATCATTTGTAACGACCCATAAATTTTAACCGTTTTAATAACGTAATTAGTTGAAATTTTGTGAAATTTTAAACAATAAAATTTTGAAATATAAATTTAATATTTGAAATACGTCTAGTTAAACATAGCAACTGGTAAATTTTCATCCAAAAATATGAAAGTTTATTTTCGTGTGTAATTTTATTTCAATTTAATCAGTTAGGAATAGATGAAAATAAAATGTTTTCGAAACCTAAATATTTTTATATAGAAAATTTTTAAATCATCTTCTGAGCAAGACGTCATTTTTCGTTTTTCAAAATTCGGACATCTTTAGCTCCATCGATCTTATTTTTCTGCGTTTTTATGCATTTTCCGCTAGTAGAAAATTCGAATTTTTATAATTAAATCGTATCACTGGTATCTGTATACCATTTTGAGCGTCTCATCATGCTGATCTTTACGGTATATTCGATTGTCTGTTTCGGGGTCTGGTACACCGCGAATTCAGTAAAACGATACCGTATCGGTACACCTTCAATGTCTATTCAAATTTCAAATGGCTTGGAGCATTTATTATCGGCTGCTACCTTTCCATCTTTTCAATATGTGAATGATTGTCTTTATTTTTCATCGGTTTCCAAAGAAAAAATTTATATTCACGTAGTGCGAAACGGTTCATATTGTATTATGTTTGCCTTCTCACTTTCTCTAATGTCAATGCAAATTGCAAACTTCACTGTAACTTTTTTTTCTATCCTCATTCCCAAAGCCAGCTATTCTCCTCCCAGTAAAACCATGCCTCCTCTATCTACTAGCCTAAACCTTTTATCTTGACTTTGCCTTGTTTTCCCCTGCATGGCCGCTGTCCCTTCGCCTTCACATCAGCCAACGGCCGAGCCCACCATCACGCGCAGCAACAGGGGCCGCAAACTCCTACACCACCGTTCTTGGCCTTCCCTCCTTCATCTTCCGCCTTGCCTTCCTCTTCCTCTCCCCTACTCATCATCTTGCTCCACCGTGTCACCTTGTCTACCACCTCATGATCTTCCTCTGGCCGAACTCCACTGTCCTCCTCCCACGCAAACAACCGGACGCGAGCAGCCCAGTACACGCCTTCCATTTCTTGCCGAGTTCACCACCCGAAGCCACCTGACAGCCTCACACACATCACGCGTAAGCACGTTCGGCCAACCTTCTCCCTCGGCGAGCCATCCTCCGTGACTTGGTTTCCTCCTCCCGTCCGCCCACACATCCACACGCACAAACCCCGAGCATCTTCCACCCACCACAGTTCAGATCCGAGCCACCACTGCTTAGCACGGCTCCGACCTGCTCTGTATGTACTCGCTGTGACGCCCCACCTCTATGCTCATAATAACAAAGAGTATTAAAAGAAATACTGTCTATTATTACGAAGAATAAGGCTGGATAGGAGCGACCATCCGTAATTGGCCTTACACTAATATTGGTTATCTCGGTAGGAGTGGTATATACTTTTTATTTTTCATCTATTATTTATTTACTCCCATCGACATATCCAATTATCAGTATAAAACAAACTACGATAGTTCATAATAGTTTAGGACATTAGATATAACAATAACACAGATAATATAAATGCGGAACACAGATAAAAACAATAGTCTCATATATATATATAACTGATGTCAGTTAATACATAGTTGACACAATACATATGATACAACTACAACTGTCGACTCTAGAAGTTATATATACAAGTACATTATCGACTAATATACATGAATACATATCGTTCTATACAATGACACGACTACTACAAAATGACACTGACAGCTTCAGACGATGTGAAAAGTCTTCATATCCTGAACAGCAACTCAAAGAAGAAAATCTACAACCTGAAATACTCGGGTCTGACCCGAGTATTACATTCAAAAGAAAATAATACCCAGGTCAGTCTAATTCAAACCAGTTTATTAGTGCATATAAGCAATAATAATTTAAATAGACGACAGTCACAATAATTCTCGTCTATCCAATTCTTTTAACAAAGAAATCGGATAACGAAAATATAACACTTAACAGTGTTTAACAATAAATCAGCAGATTTAAATCATCAACAGAGATGAACAAACAATTTATCAAATCGACTAAATCAATTTAAAGCCATTGAAATTGTCACTTTAAAACCATCAAAACTCGCTTGGCTGCCGTACACGCACGCGTGTACGGCCTCGCCAATACAGCATAAAAGATCAATGCATCACGACGCAAAGGAAATATCAATTCAAAATTGTCAATTCTGGGTGGCTGCAGTGCACGCACGTGTGCACTGCCTCGCCAAAATTTCAGATGTACTTTCGATGCAACAAGTAGTCAAACATCAACAAGGACCAGGCTCAAAATCTGATTTAAGGCCGAAGTAATATAGAATATGTACATATCTATAGACATGCCTGGCTACATGATTATCAAAGTGCAGACTACACTTAAGTGAAGATCACAAAGACAATGCAAACTAGAAATGAGACAGTAGACATTCAAGTACACTAAATCATGAACAAGGACATAGCAGGTGAAGTGCAACAAGAACCCGACTCAAACACATGGTATACATGTACACAAATGCGAAGGACACATATATGAAGACCACAGACACGTGTACAAGCAACTGATATATGCCAGCAAGAGTATGGTGAAACCTAGAAACTAAACAAGGCCAACTATAAACAATGACCAAATCAAATGAATACAGTGAAGACAACCCTATTAATGAAACAGGCACCACAAATACAAGTTGCCAACATACAACAATCGAATGTACAAGTCAGGAAACAGATAATCAATACTTCAAAGTTCAAAGGGGATACAACTGCAACCATGATCAGGTGATGACCATATTCAAGTAAAGACTTCAGGCAACTGATCACAAGTACAAGACAACAAACTCAAGTCCAAATGAACAAGTGACAGTGCGACCAAAAATGACAACAGTGGAGCAATCAAGTGAAGCTACAGAGAAACAACTTAAAATGACATAGCACTGGAACTCAACAAACCCAACAACATGGCATGTTAGTGTCAAATGAAAGAATGATACAAGATTAAATGAAGACTGTAAATTCAGGTCAATAGCTGATCAAGTGAGTCAGGATGACCAGAAAACAGTGGAAACCTGATGATCAAGTATAACAGAATTGAAACATCACTGATACACTATCCAAGTTCAATACCGAAATGTCGAGAGCAACAGCGCTACAAAGAAGACAAACTGTAGAGAAGTCACAAAGAAGATCCAAAGTCAAACAGATACAACTATACATGTATGCACATATATATATATGCATACACATACATATCCATCGCAGATAAAACAGTACCAAAGATCAAAATAGTTCAAGTAATACAAATCAAAAACCCAGGCTACATAATCCAACTGAAATTGTCACGAAGACCAACTAGATTCGACAGAGCATAATTTCTTAACATCAGTGGCAAGGCCACCAAAGATTCAACTTGCAGAAGAATAGTTTAAAGCATAGCCGAAGACAAAAAAATAAATCTATTACCAAGTCAGGGAATTTCAAACAAAGATCAAACTGCCGAGACAAAGTCAAGCAACCAATCAAACACAATTTCAGATGCCGTGATGACCAAGACAACAACCACGATAATCGAACAACTCGAAATCGACATCGTGATGGCCAAGGAATCATCGTCACATCAGGGTCAAAACGAGTTCAAAATCATGAAACAACTGTCTCAACTCAAACTGCAGTAAAAAGGGCAATTCAATGCCGAAGCAAAAGTGATGGCCAAAGCCAACAAAGCACAGTGAAGTGAAGTCGAGAGTATCACTTAAATCAAACAGCCCAAAAATCACAATTTTAAACAAGACAGAAATCATCATTAACAACTAAAGTCGAACGAAATAAGCACAGTCGAAATTCTCATAACAACAGCGCTTATCAACATCGAACGAAAACCAAATGCCAAGATAGATAATATCGAATCAAAGATCGAATTGCAGAAGCATCATAACGAGAAGGAATTAGATGTGAGCAATTTAAAATTACTCACCTTTTCAACACGACTCGGAGGAACTCGAACGAAGTTAACCCTAGCAGCCCCTCTTCGATTTCTTCCATGCCCTAAGTCTGCCGAGAGAACGAACGAGAGGGATGAACGAGCAGCCGCTAATTTTTGAAGCCCTAGTTTCGTGAAGAGGAACGAAGACGAGCCACCATTTTTATTTTCTTTCCTTTGTTTTTGTTTTAGGTTTCGAACGAATGGATGGATTACAAAGGGGGACCGAGTTTGGTTTGATAATCACGGCAACAAAAGAAATGGGCCAAGACAAATTTTAAAGCCCGTACAACAACGATGAATATACGAAAGAATTTCAATCGATTAAAATCTCAATAACAATCAGCTATTGATATTATCATTAAATGACGATAATTAACTGCTACGAATTTGCGGTTTGTTACAGACTCCCCTCCTTAAAGAAATTGCGTCCACGCAATCATATGGAATAAATGGATAAAAGGTAACAACCATAAGAGCATAACAATGTCGAATGCATAAGCAAAGCAAATGCCAGCAGGGACAGTATTAGATATGAAATCAAAAGGTTCGACTGATTCAAATCAAAAGAATCAACATCATGGGGATCAAGAAATCAAAATCAGACGACTATCAAAAGCAAGAATCAATCGAGTTCCAGCAACTAAAAGAGAAGGAAAAACATAGCAGAAATCCCATACAGAGCACGACTTGAATGTGAGTAAATCAAATTACTCACTTGAATCGCCAGAGAGAAAGACGAAGCTCAAATCTCAAAAATCGCAAATATTCACTTATCTCAAACGATAATCAGAAGACAAATATTCGATTATCAAAAACGATAATCAAATTTCAAATTCAACAAATATTCGATTATCACAATTGATAGTCAAATTTTAAATTCAACAAATATTCGATTATCAAAAACGATAATCAAATTTCAAATTCAACAATTATTCGATTATCACAATCGATAATCAAATTTCGAAACAGCAAATATTTAATTATCTCAAGCGATAATTAAATCTAAAATCAACAAATATTTAATTATCTGAAGCGATAATTAAATTTCAATCAACAAATATTTAATTATCTCAAGCGATAATTAAACTCGAAATCAACAAATATTTAATTATCTGAAGCGATAATTAAATTTCAATCAACAAATATTTAATTATCTCAAGCGATAATTAAATTTCAATCAACAAATATTTAATTATCTCAAGCGATAATTAAACTCGAAATCAGCAAATATTTAATTATCTGAAGCGATAATTAAATTTCAATCAACAAATATTTAATTATCTCAAGCGATAATTAAACTCGAAATCAGCAAATATTTAATTATCTGAAGTGATAATTAAATTTCAATCAATAAATATTTAATTATCTCAAGCGATAATTAAATCTCAAATCAGCAAATATTTAATTATCTGAAGCGATAATTAAATTTCAATCAACAATTCTTTAATTATCTAAAGCGATAATTAAATCTAAAATCAACAAATATTTAATTATCAAAAGCGATAATTAAATCTCAAATCAACAATTATTTAATTATCAAAAGCGATAATTAAATCTAAAATCAACAAATATTTAATTATCAAAAGCGATAATTAAATCTCAAATCAACAATTATTTAATTATCAAAAGCGATAATTAAATCTAAAATCAACAAATATTTAATTATCAAAAGCGATAATTAAAAGCAACAAATATCCGATTATCGAAAACGATAATCAGAACTCATATCAACAAATATCTAATTATCACAAGCGATAATTAGAAACAACAAATATCTGATTATCAAAAACGATAATCAGAACTCATATCAACAAATATCTAATTATCACAAGCGATAATTAGAAACAACTAATATCTGATTATCAAAAACGATAATCAGAACTCATATCAACAAATATCTAATTATCACAAGCGATAATTAGAAACAACAAATATCTGATTATCAAAAACGATAATCAGAACTCATATCAACAAATATCTAATTATCACAAGCGATAATTAGAAACAACAAATATCTGATTATCAAAAACGATAATCAGAACTCATATCAACAAATATCTAATTATCACAAGCGATAATTAGAAACAACAAATATCTGATTATCAAAAACGATAATCAGAACTCATATCAACAAATATCTAACTATCACAAGCGATAATTAGAAACAACAAATATCTGATTATCAAAAACGATAATCAGAACTCATATCAACAAATATCTAACTATCACAAGCGATAATTAGAAACAACAAATATCTGATTATCAAAAACGATAATCAGAACTCATATCAACAAATATCTAATTATCACAAGCGATAATTAGAAACAACAAATATCTGATTATCAAAAACGATAATCAGAACTCATATCAACAAATATCTAATTATCACAAGCGATAATTAGAAACAACAAATATCTGATTATCAAAAACGATAATCAGAACTCATATCAACAAATATCTAACTATCACAAGCGATAATTGGAAACAACAAATATCTGATTATCAAAAACGATAATCAGAACTCATATCAACAAATATCCAATTACCTGCAGATAATTGGAAGCAACAAATATCTAGAAATCAATTAAGAAGACTAGAAAATCAACATAAAAGCTTGGATCGATCCCATCAGATGGCGAGTTTTTAATTCGCCGCACGTGCATCTCAGAGTGGCCGAAGCCTACCAAGTACTCAACATAATTTTGGCGCCCATCAGATTGACCCGAAGGTCCGCAGAGTGACCCGAAGGTCTAGTACTGGTATTTGACCCGAAGGTCCGCAGAGTGGCCCGAAAGCCCAACAAATGACCCGAAGGTCCGCAGTGTGGCTCGAAAGCACACAAAATCATCAAATATTTCAATTAACGAGTCCGGAATTAACCGAAATAGCAAACGCACATGTCCCATACCACGTGTTTTACTAAATCGTTTGATTCTCTTCATCGTTTCCTTGAAAGTGCAAAATTGTGTATTTTGTAAAAATACATTTCACATTCTCAAACGGACAAGTCTGGAATTAAGCGAATCAGTAAAAGAAAGGGGTCATAGTCCTCGATTTTGCTGAAACGTTTAAATCGCTTCCTCATTCTTTTGAAAGCGCAAACTGTTAAAATTTCTGAAAACAATTTTATTTATTTTGTAAAATAACAATTCACATTCTCAACTGGACAAGCCCGGAGTTAAGCGAAACAGTAAAAGAAAGGGGTCATAATCCTCGATTTTGCTGAATCGTTTAAGTCGCTTTCTCATTCTTTTGAAAACGTAAACTGTTAAAAATTTATAAAACAATTTTCATTTTAAAACGATTTTCCAATCACGTGATTAAAGCAGCAA
This sequence comes from Allium fistulosum, assembly GCA_030737815.1. Taxonomy (NCBI): domain Eukaryota; kingdom Viridiplantae; phylum Streptophyta; class Magnoliopsida; order Asparagales; family Amaryllidaceae; genus Allium; species Allium fistulosum. The sequence continues at coordinate 847,251,285 of CM060901.1, forward strand.
ATCAGTAACAATTTCGATAAGGAAATTGTACTTCTCAAAATACCGTAAAAACGGTTACAAATCAGCATTGCGGTATAACCGCTTGAAAATCCACTTTTAAAAGTTTGACTGTTACTGAAGTCAAAGCAACAGTAATTTTAAAACATCAAATATCTCATCAAAATAATTCACATCTAAATGTGACATCAGTGAATTTTCATTCATTAAAATTGTCAACAAAACACCGTGCTTCAAAAATCTAGCATTGGTGTAAAAATCCCGTTCCAAAAATAACGGCAACAAAATACGTCTCATAACCAAGCATCGGTTCAACGTAAATAAGTGCAGTAACGTGCAATTCAAATTTTTGCACGTACTACAGAATGAACAAAGAAATCATTCAAATGTATCTTCAATGAAGATAATCCAAAACAGCAAAAATCTAATCAATAGATGATTAATACAAAAGAAAGCCAGCGGAAATTTCAGCAAAAATCACATAACTGCAATTTCTTCGAATCCTCAATTCGGATTCGAAATTCTCAAAGAAACAAAATAATTACAGCTATGTAAACAACAATTGAAATTCATATCGATTTCGTATTTTGATTTTTAAATCAAAAAGATTATCAGTTGTACTCAGCGAAGACGGTTTCACTGTTTCCGCTGCGCACTCTGATAAATAGAACACAAATCAATCATATCCTCAGAACACAAATTCACTTTTATTTTTAAATAAAGTTATTTAAAAATTTCATCCAAATTTCAAAACTTTAGTTTTGACTCAAATCACAATAAAACATCGACCAATAGTTGTAACATATGTTCCATCCAAGTTATGTTTTATATTATGTCCATAAACCCCACGCTCTGATACCAACTGTGACGCCCCACCTCTATGCTCATAATAACAAAGAGTATTAAAAGAAATACTGTCTATTATTACGAAGAATAAGGCTGGATAGGAGCGACCATCCGTAATTGGCCTTACACTAATATTGGTTATCTCGGTAGGAGTGGTATATACTTTTTATTTTTCATCTATTATTTATTTACTCCCATCGACATATCCAATTATCAGTATAAAACAAACTACGATAGTTCATAATAGTTTAGGACATTAGATATAACAATAACACAGATAATATAAATGCGGAACACAGATAAAAACAATAGTCTCATATATATATATAACTGATGTCAGTTAATACATAGTTGACACAATACATATGATACAACTACAACTGTCGACTCTAGAAGTTATATATACAAGTACATTATCGACTAATATACATGAATACATATCGTTCTATACAATGACACGACTACTACAAAATGACACTGACAGCTTCAGACGATGTGAAAAGTCTTCATATCCTGAACAGCAACTCAAAGAAGAAAATCTACAACCTGAAATACTCGGGTCTGACACGAGTATTACATTCAAAAGAAAATAATACCCAGGTCAGTCTAATTCAAACCAGTTTATTAGTGCATATAAGCAATAATAATTTAAATAGACGACAGTCACAATAATTCTCGTCTATCCAATTCTTTTAACAAAGAAATCGGATAACGAAAATATAACACTTAACAGTGTTTAACAATAAATCAGCAGATTTAAATCATCAACAGAGATGAACAAACAATTTATCAAATCGACTAAATCAATTTAAAGCCATTGAAATTGTCACTTTAAAACCATCAAAACTCGCTTGGCTGCCGTACACGCACGCGTGTACGGCCTCGCCAATACAGCATAAAAGATCAATGCATCACGACGCAAAGGAAATATCAATTCAAAATTGTCAATTCTGGGTGGCTGCAGTGCACGCACGCGTGCACTGCCTCGCCAAAATTTCAGATGTACTTTCGATGCAACAAGTAGTCAAACATCAACAAGGACCAGGCTCAAAATCTGATTTAAGGCCGAAGTAATATAGAATATGTACATATCTATAGACATGCCTGGCTACATGATTATCAAAGTGCAGACTACACTTAAGTGAAGATCACAAAGACAATGCAAACTAGAAATGAGACAGTAGACATTCAAGTACACTAAATCATGAACAAGGACATAGCAGGTGAAGTGCAACAAGAACCCGACTCAAACACATGGTATACATGTACACAAATGCGAAGGACACATATATGAAGACCACAGACACGTGTACAAGCAACTGATATATGCCAGCAAGAGTATGGTGAAACCCAGAAACTAAACAAGGCCAACTATAAACAATGACCAAATCAAATGAATACAGTGAAGACAACCCTATTAATGAAACAGGCACCACAAATACAAGTTGCCAACATACAACAATCGAATGTACAAGTCAGGAAACAGATAATCAATACTTCAAAGTTCAAAGGGGATACAACTGCAACCATGATCAGGTGATGACCATATTCAAGTAAAGACTTCAGGCAACTGATCACAAGTACAAGACAACAAACTCAAGTCCAAATGAACAAGTGACAGTGCGACCAAAAATGACAACAGTGGAGCAATCAAGTGAAGCTACAGAGAAACAACTTAAAATGACATAGCACTGAAACTCAACAAACCCAACAACATGGCATGTTAGTGTCAAATGAAAGAATGATACAAGATTAAATGAAGACTGTAAATTCAGGTCAATAGCTGATCAAGTGAGTCAGGATGACCAGAAAATAGTGGAAACCTGATGATCAAGTATAACAGAATTGAAACATCACTGATACACTATCCAAGTTCAATACCGAAATGTCGAGAGCAACAGCGCTACAAAGAAGACAAACTGTAGAGAAGTCACAAAGAAGATCCAAAGTCAAACAGATACAACTATACATGTATGCACATATATATATATATGCATACACATACATATCCATCGCAGATAAAACAGTACCAAAGATCAAAATAGTTCAAGTAATACAAATCAAAAACCCAGGCTACATAATCCAACTGAAATTGTCACGAAGACCAACTAGATTCGACAGAGCATAATTTCTTAACATCAGTGGCAAGGCCACCAAAGATTCAACTTGCAGAAGAATAGTTTAAAGCATAGCCGAAGACAAAAAAAATAAATCTATTACCAAGTCAGGGAATTTCAAACAAAGATCAAACTGCCGAGACAAAGTCAAGCAACCAATCAAACACAATTTCAGATGCCGTGATGACCAAGACAGCAACCACGATAATCGAACAACTCGAAATCGACATCGTGATGGCCAAGGAATCATCGTCACAGCAGGGTCAAAACGAGTTCAAAATCATGAAACAACTGTCTCAACTCAAACTGCAGTAAAAAGGGCAATTCAATGCCGAAGCAAAAGTGATGGCCAAAGCCAACAAAGCACAGTGAAGTGAAGTCGAGAGTATCACTTAAATCAAACAGCCCAAAAATCACAATTTTAAACAAGACAGAAATCATCATTAACAACTAAAGTCGAACGAAATAAGCACAGTCGAAATTCTCATAACAACAGCGCTTATCAACATCGAACGAAAACCAAATGCCAAGATAGATAATATCGAATCAAAGATCGAATTGCAGAAGCATCATAACGAGAAGGAATTAGATGTGAGCAATTTAAAATTACTCACCTTTTCAACGCGACTCGGAGGAACTCGAACGAAGTTAACCCTAGCAGCCCCTCTTCGATTTCTTCCATGCCCTAAGTCTGCCGAGAGAACGAACGAGAGGGATGAACGAGCAGCCGCTAATTTTTGAAGCCCTAGTTTCGTGAAGAGGAACGAAGACGAGCCACCATTTTTATTTTCTTTCCTTTGTTTTTGTTTTAGGTTTCGAACGAATGGATGGATTACAAAGGGGGACCGAGTTTGGTTTGATAATCACGGCAACAAAAGAAATGGGCCAAGACAAATTTTAAAGCCCGTACAACAACGATGAATATACGAAAGAATTTCAATCGATTAAAATCTCAATAACAATCAGCTATTGATATTATCATTAAATGACGATAATTAACTGCTACGAATTTGCGGTTTGTTACACTCGCCATCTTCTCTCCTCTTTCGCTTGAAACCGTAAGTATACATGTTAGGAGGTATATATATATCTTGTAGTTTTCTTTGTTGCATGTTATAACTTATATATCAACTCCTTTTTCCACTCATCTTATTAACACCAGCATGTTAGGAAATTAATATTTTTTTTATATACATATTATAATAATTTTTATAAATAAAATTTGTATGCAAGTCGGCGTACATTTTGATATACATTAGTTTATATACTTGATGTTTGCTAAGTTATGCATTTGTACTGCTGTTGCGTGTTCTATTTGAAAGGCATGTATTCATACTCATAGGTTGCATACCTATCTCTCTGTACAATTCAAAGCTGCATTTATACTTTATATTAGTATACTACTGTGTATTTTGGGTTTGAGCATGAGCCTAGGTGATTTGCTATATAGTGTATTATACAAGGTTTATTTTATAGGTTATATAATTGTACATATGTTGTAAGTGTGTGTTAGTTTACATAATTGTATATCATCTGTAGTCTATTTAAATTTTAAATTATATGTCAGATATATATGTTTTAATAAGCCAGTTATATAATACAAGTGAATTGCAGTTCTCAAATGAGGTTTTGGTTTTAATTGTAGTATTTGATGTTATAGGATTATTTTATTTGTAAGCATTGATCTTTAAATTTATAATATGTTAAAGTTTTGGCGCAGGTTAGTTGCATACCAGTTTAGAGATATATGGTTACTGTTCAACATGTCATGTCTGCATACATATGTAGGTGGTTGTGTGTCAGTATACTTTATTTTATACTGAGCAAGTTATATTTATGAGTTTGGGGGTTGTCGTCATATGTGATTTTGATCTTGGATATTTATGTGGGTCTGCATATTTAATTTATGCATTTTTCGTATAGATATAAGTTGATTAGTTATATATATGATGCGTATATTTTAAAATGTGTATAGCAGTTCAACATACCTTATATATATATATATTTTGACTTTAACATATGAGTTAAATTTAAACAATAACTTTTGAAATACGTGTAAGTTGATTTAATATGTGTTTGAATTTAGAAATAATTTGTATATATAATTTATATGTTATTTTAATATTTGTTTTAAATATAAATATTGACTTTTTGAAAATAATAATAGTTATTTATAAAATTTCTGTTCCATCAAGATGATTCCGGTTGTCTTCATCGATCCTGTTCTGATTTGATTTTGTCTATTCTTATTATCAGGGCCGATTTCACTTTGCTTCGCTTCGTCATTCAAATTTCAGTGTCTGTATCAGTATGCGTATCCGTGTCATATTCTCTACTCTCTAGCCTCGAAAGGTGAGCAATCACTCATGATTAATGTTCTTTTATTTATTAAATTTGATTTCAATTGAAACGACAATTGAAATATGCTGCTGTTAGTTAGTTACACTGTTATATATGCTATTACCTGTATCAGTTCACCTGTGACATCTGACACCATTATCTGTTAATTATACGATGATAATCCCGTTTGGTTGATAATTGATTGATTGTTTGTTGTTTATATTGGATGTAAATTGTAATGTGTAAAGTGATAAATATTATGCAATTGAAATTGACGTAGGACAGTTAGATTTGATATATGTGTTAAATTTGATTTGATGACATTTGCATAATATGACCCCTTTAAATGTTTAATTACTTGACACGTAGTAATATGGTTAATTGTATTTAAACCATTTAAATGTATGTTGTTTAAATCGACGTAGTAGGAAATTGAATAATTGACATAAATTGAAGAACCGTATTAATATTAGTGTAATAATCTTTAATCTACATGAAATGATAGTGTAGATTCTTGAAATAATTATATTAATTTGCACAAACAACAATGTAAATTAATACGATTATTTCGGGATTATTTGAATTAATTATTGGATTGTTATTGATCTTTGTTATTGCTTGTTTATTTACTTTGACACCATCCCAGTTATCACACTGCAAGTTCCCTTTGCTATGCTCTGATTTTTAAATTGAAATGGAATCGGGTTGAAATGATAAATACCCAAATTAAACTTTGACCTAGGATAGAGAATTAAATAAAAATCGATTGGTCAATAATTTGATTTAAAAATAAAATGAAGATTTTATTTGAATAAATAGTATGGTTTTGAAACGAAGTTGGAATTTGAATTTTAATGAAAGGAAATGTTAATATTTAATAATCTGAATCAAAATATTAACATAGTGGTTGATGAAAGAACGTTGTTTTAAAATTTGGAATTATTAATAATTAAGTTTGAAATTATTTAATAATTAAGTTTTGAAATTATTTAATAATTAAATAAGATTGAATTATTTAATAATTAAATAAATTGAATTCTTTAATAAGTGGAATTGAACTTCTTGAATAAGTGAAATTTAGTTTCTTTATTAATTGAGCTTTGAAATTGTAACTAACTAAATAAATAAGTGAAATTGAATTTTCTATAACAAGAAATAAAAATGTGATTTATTGAAATTAATGTAAGACTTGTAATTTAAAGAGTTGATTTGACGGATCTAATTTAATTCAATTTGAAGTTTTGATATAATGAAGTTGAACTTAAGTAATTGATTTAATGATTTGGAAATTAAATAGAAATTGTTTTGAATGACAAATTTACTTAATGAATATTGAATGAAATCGATCAAGGAAGTTAAATTGATTTGAATGTTAAATTAAATTAATTTAAATGGTTTCGGAATGAAACTTATATACGAACTTGAATCAATATTTGAATTGTTTTAAATAGAAATTGAAATTGAATTATAAGATTTTGAAATTATGAATTTGGAAGTTTTGAAACGTAAATTATGGAAATTGATTTAGAAAGACGAATGAAATGTTGGTTTACAAATTCTATGTGAAATTGAATTTGATTTGGTTTTGAAATATATTAAACGACCAATCGGTGTAATAATTACGAAAGTTATTAAAGAGACCGGAATCGGTTAGGGACATACTCACTGTCTAAACCGAAAACCACTTTAATAACTATACGCGGAGTGTGATCCAGAATGAAGTGGTTGGAATGATGTACGTGATGACTGAAGAAAGAGAACGATAATGGATAGCCTTGACAATTGTGTCAAATTGGAAATGACTAAAACAAGAGCCGTGCCGGGCCAAATGGGGTTAGCTACCTCGAGTGAACACACTTCTTCGAAAACTACTCATTACTTGTTATCGATTGGTGCACCCTCGAATTTTGGGAGTGTTGTTTCGCGGTGTTGCGATCGCTGCGGCGATGTGTTCTCACCAGTCCGGATCAGGCAAACGGTAGTTTCACTACCTTGGGTATTGCCTCATGTGCCTTGTCATACTTGTATCCTTATATACGCGACCACTACGATTTCTTTTGTGTTATACCTATGGAGTACTCCCTGATATCCCACTAGTTTACGGTGGAGTTTACAGTGCTGTATAGTCTATAACGCTTATAAAAATGTGTTAAGGGGAATAATGGTAACGCCTTAACACTATTTTGATACTTTATATTACTGATAGGCATTATCTACTTATCGTACACTACTACATAGTAGATAGTTTAACGGATCCTTAAAGGATGGTTATTCCAAACATCCTTTGAGTTACTTGTATTTCAGTTGCTATTTCACTTGAGTTGGAATTATTGATATAAGAATGTTAATCCTGATTCGAGTGTTTTGTGTTTTGCTTTACGCTCGGGTCAGACAGAGTGTACCAGTATTCGAGACTCACCTTTGGAGTTGGAGCTTCGCTTGGAGATCCAGCTATCTATCCAGTTTCAGATATCCAGTGGATTCTAGTGATGTATTCCGATATTGTATTTGATTATTGTATCCGAGACATCTGTTGTACCTTATTTAACTCTGATATGTATATAGTAGCTTCATGAACTACTATCTTTCATTTCCGCTGCATTTATTACTCTATGTCTGTGATCTGTGATTATTTATTTACTATTTATGTTGAGTTTTGCCAAATATAAATTAACAATTCGGTATTTTGAATTATTCAAGTCCGACATATGCGGATGCGAATGGTCCAAAATAGCGGGTCGTTACATCATTCCTCTATATTATTTTTGATCTACATCTTTCGAGAGATCTTCTTTACTAAGGTACTCATTGGTTGCCATGGGAGTGGGTTTTCCACTCGCAGTAGTCAAACCAAATTTACTAACTAGGTCTTTAGCATATTTTTCTTGACAAATAAAGATACCATTATCTAATTGTTTTATTTGTAATCCTAAAAAGAAATTTAATTCACCCATATGACTCATCTCAAACTCTTTTGTCATTATTTCAGAAAATTCTTTATTCATTTCAAAATTAGTTGATCCAAAAATGATATCATCTACGTAGACTTGTACTAGTTGAATATCATTTTTATTTCTTTTAATAAAAAGAGTATTATCTACTTTACCTATTTCAAAATTTGATTGTGACAAGTAAGATCTTAGTCTATCATACCAGGCTCTAGGAGCTTGCTTTAGACCATATAGAGCTTTCTTAAGTTTGTAAACATGATTTGGAAATTTATCATTTTCAAAAAGTGGTGGTTGTTCAACAAATACTTCTTCTTTTACAAAACCATTTAAAAATGAACTTTTAACATCCATTTGAAATAATTTGAAATTATTATGATTTGCGAAAGCAAGTAGAATCCTAATGGCTTCTAATCTTGCTACGGGGGCAAAGGTTTCATCAAAATCTATTCCTTCTTCTTGACAATAACCTTGAGAAACTAACCGGGCTTTATTTCTAACAACCTCTCCTTGTTCATTCATTTTATTTTTATAAACCCATTTAGTTCCAATTATTGTTTTATTTTCAGGTCTAGGAACAAGTTCCCAAACATCATTTCTAGTGAATTGATTTAATTCTTCTTGCATAGCCAAAATCCATGGATCATCAGTTGATGCTTCTTTTGGATTTTTGGGTTCAATAGTTGATATAAAAGCTACATTACTCATTTGACTTAGTTGGTTTCTAGTTTTAACAATAGATTGCATATCTCCAAGTATATTTTCTATAGGGTGATCTTTTAGAAGTTTAATCCTTTTATTAGGATGATTTAATTCATTATTAGTTTCAGTTGACTCTTGGTTTTGAGTGATTAAATCCTCTTCATCATTTATTTCTTCAAAAATTTTGAAATTTTCATCAAATGAAACATGCATTGTTTCTTCAATGGTATTAGTTCTTAAATTAAATACTCTGTATGCTTTACTTCTATTAGAGTATCCGATAAAGATACCTTTGTCGGATTTAGGATCAAAATTATCTAAGTTATCTTTTGTATTTAATAAAACATTTACTTCCAAAAATTCTAAAATAAGATACCTTAGGTTTCTTTGAGTAAATAAGTTCATAAGATGTCTTATCAGTTAAATGTCTAATTAAAATTCTATTTAAAATATAACAGGCGGTAGCAACTGCTTCTGCCCAAAAGTACTTTGGTAAATTACTATCAGCAAGCATAGTTCTCGCACACTCTTGAATCGTCCTATTTTTACGTTCTACTACTCCGTTTTGTTGTGGAGTTCTTGGAAATGAAAAATTGTGAATTATTCCCTTTTTATTGCAGAATTCTTCAAACTTTTCATTTTCAAATTCACTACCGTGATCACTACGGATGGTTATAATTTTTTGAGAAAGTTGATTTTGAACCCTTTTTGAAAAATTCTTAAAATATTCAGAAGTATCACTTTTATGTTTTAAAAATATTTTCCATGTAAATCTAGAATAATCATCTACAATTACAAAAACATATTTACTATTATTTATTGATAGAATTTGAGATGGACCAAATAAATCAATATGAAGTAATTCAAGAGGTTTCGTAGTAGAATCATATCTTTTCATTTAAAAGGGCTTTTTCTAAGTTTTCCTAGTTGACATGCATCACATAGACTATCTACTTTAAAATTCATTTTAGGGAGGCCCCTTACTAGATCATGTTTTGACAGTCTAGATAAGAGTTTGAAATTCAAATGCCCAAATCTCTTATGCCAAATCCAAGGGTCACTTGCATTTGCCAAAAGACACAAGTTATCATTTGAAATTTTCATACTAAGAATATAAATATTCTTTTTCCTAATTCCCTCAAATATTATGGTTGAATTATTATCTTCAATGTGACACTTATCTTTTTCAAATTTAATTTTATATCCTTTATCGCATAGTTGACTTATACTTAGCAGATTGTGTTTCAGATTCTTAACTAGCAAAACATTAGTAATAATAGGAGTTTCAGAGTTACCGACTTTGCCGATGTTGATTACATAACCTTTTGAATTGTCTCCAAAGTTAACCAGTCCTCCTTCTTTGTATATTATATTATTCAACATATTTGGATTCCCAATCATGTGTCTAGAACATCCACAATCGAGTATCCATTTGTTCTTTTTGATCTGAACAGTTTGTTTGTTCTGGATTGATTCCTCAACTCCCATAAATCATGATTCCTGCACATCAAACAATCTTAGTAGACAACTTATATTTGAATATTGATTATATGCAGACTCAAGAGACAACGATGATCTGAATATTTCTAAACATGCATTAACAAATTTCTAGAGGGGGGGTGAATAGTGTTTATAAGAAATTACTAAATCTTTTTGAGTTTATGTTAATTTGAACACAAATGTATGTAATATTCAGACACAGATATAATCACAGAAACAAACACAAATGCAGAAATAAAGTAAATGCAGTAAAGGAAAGAACACACCGGATTTTATACTAGTTCAGAGTTACCCTGCATCCAGTCCCGCACAACTAAGTACGGATTTCCTTTCAAAAGCAATTCAACAATTACAACCCTCGGTTTCAAGGCTACGAGGTACACCCTCCGGAATCACAATCCTCTGGGTAGAGATACTTGATTTCCGGGGCAACAAGTTCACCCAATTGATTTCCAAGGCTACAATCACACCTTTTCTCGCTTGATTGATTTCCAAGGCTACAATCACACCTTTTCTCGCTAGATAGATTACAAAGAAGCCTATAACTCTGAATAGCACCGGGGTCTTGTTCAGATAGTGATAGAGAATCAAACCAGAGATGATCTAGTTAGATTCAATGTTGATTTCGACAGAGTGATGATAGGATTTTGAATAAGAAAATGTGGAAGAAGAAGAGAAGTGAAAAACCAGAAAATCTGATATAAACTTCGTTGAAACCAACCCCTATTTATAGAAGAACAACAACCATGTCCATTCGTGAAAGGTTATGGCGAATAGACACTTCTTTTGAAATTCAAATTTTTGAATCTAACTGTCACTATGTCGACATGGGGTACTAGGGCATGTCGACATCCCAAAGCAATTTTTGATGATTTGATTTTCTTTGAAAATAACTTTTATCTTATATTAAAAACTATTTAAACTTTATAAATATACTTGACTATAGATAAAATACATAGATAAATATAGAGAATAATATATATAAAATTTTACTATAATTTTATATTTAAATCTAAGTATAAATATATTATAATTAAAAGATAGTTTAAAACAAACGAAGTTTAAAACAAACGAAGTTTAAAACAAGAGTTTATTAAAAATAAAGAATATTTTAAGGCTAAAACATCTTTTTGAAAATCATTTGAAAAGATAATTTTTAAGGCTAAAACATTTTGAAAACACTTTTGAAAATCATTCTAAAGTAGTTTTGAAAATCATTTTGAAGTAGTTTTGCAAGCTTCTTCCTGCAGAATATCTCATCATATCAGGACTCGAGGACTTGTACAAAACCAGGATGTTCGTGGGTTTGTAAGCCACTTGTCGTAGGTTTGTAAGCTACTTATCGTGGGTTTGTAAGCCACTAAAAAGGTAGAAATGGGTTCCATCCCAAAAGAAAAATGGAGTGAAGATTTCAGTGCTATTATGAAGTTTTAACATAATTCTAGACTCAATACTTATCTTGAACTCTTGATAATCTTAATATTCTTGATACTCATGAGTCTTTAATCTTGATATCTTGAATCTCTATACTGTACAGTCTTCAATCTTGATACCTGCATGGTTAAATCCTGCATATACATATATATCTAACCTATAATGTTAGTATTTATATTTTATAATCTTATTCTAAGGTTGTTGTCATCAAAAACATCATCTCAAGGACTAACAGGTTACACACAGAAAGGAATATATATGTACAGAAAAGAAGACATGTTATTGGGGAGCCCGCAAAACCATTAGGATCAGGAGACCTTGGAGAAGTAAGTTAGGGACAGATCGTCCAGAGACTTATCTAACAGTTGCTTGATCATATTTATTATTTTTTCTGGTAGGCCCGAGTCAGCCAAAGGTTAGTAGTTAGCCAAACAAAACTACATTTGTTTCGGACAACTGGTCCAGTAAATTACCTATTTTTAGCATAAAGGATATTGCTATTTTGTTATAATCAGTTTGTTTAACCAGTTTGGTTGTAGGATTATGATTTGCAAAAGATATGTTTTGAAAGAGATATTAGTGAGGGGAAACCCATTCTGCTATGCGGCGTGGTCTCACTCAATATCATGTATAACCGAGATGTATAGTATTATTCACACCAGGCTTTTTATTTGCCTCGAAGTTTATAATTTCCCCTTAAACTCTGGGGTGCTCATAATTGATTTGAATAGGTTGAGGTTTGAGGGTTGCATGATTTTAGTTGGATGATGAATAAAGCTACCAAAGACGAGCAGGAGGTTGACGGATAGCTATTTAGGAGTCGTTGTTTTGTTTTGTTTTATTCCACTGTGTTGTATTTAAGGCAGTCATGTCTATATAGTACTCTGGTCAATCAAGGGGGCATCATCATATGTCGCTCTTTGCATATTTTGTAATAATTATATTTGATCTTTACCTGGGAAACGATTATGGGATTACGTAAATTTTAACATGAAACATGTGTTTTGAAATGTAATCAGTAAAAGTTTGTTTTTTGGGAATCTGTGATTTTGTTTCATATTCAGGTGTTTCTGATATTATAGATACCATTAACATAGCCGTATTTAGTCGCTGGAAGTTAATACTATGGATGACTGCAGCATCTGTAGCGCTTAGCTTTTGGCCTCTTAATAGGGGATGTTACAAGATATATTTATAGTCATTTTCCTATGTATCTTATTGTATTTATCAGTGAAAATCTTGTTGCATTTTTGAATAGTATTGAATTTGAAATATCTTCAATGTTTATATTTTACCATTTTGATGTGAGATTTGAAAACCTAGAATGTTTCAAAATATTTATTTACCTTTATACTAGGTAAATCATCAAAAATCCAACTATTTATACTTCTAGGCATGACACAAGTTCAAACACCGTTTTACACTTTGTATCAGTGTGTCCGGAGGTGCATATTTTACATGCGATAAGTACATACCTTCATCCTACGATAGCTTTGACATCTTCATTTTGCGATTGCCTCATATCTTCAATGTGCGATTGCTTTGGATCTTCATCATGTGATAGCTTTGACATCTTCATCTTGTGATAGCTCTCATATCTTCAATATGCGATAGCTTTGGCATTTTCAACATGCGATGGCCTTTATATCTTCAATATGCGATATCTTTGACATCGTACTCATGTGCTAGGTCCCATATTTTTAACATGTGATTGCCTTGGTATCGTTATCATGCGATATCTCCTATATATTTATGTGGGATAGCTTTGGCATCTTCATTATGGGATAGCTTTACTTCTTTAATATACGATAGCTTCATCTACTTCATCATGCAGTATCCCTAACTCACGATAGCTTCTATATATTTCAAACTTTGATAGCCCTGGTTTATCTCAACCTTTAATTGCTTTTGATCATCCCAACCTTGGATAGCTTTTATATGTCTCAACCATTGATAGCTTTAGATCATCTCATCCTTCATTAGCTTTTATATGTCTCAACCTTTGATAGCTTTTTACCTATTCACACTTGAGATATGGTTGTAACATTTGTCCCACTTAAGAAAAAGGTATTTTTATATGTTAGTATAAGCATGAAATGCAATTTTCTTCTTTTTGAATTAAAATTTTGGTATTCCCTAAATCTCATCATCCTAGCTGTAAAAGTCTATGCACGTCAAATAGATGGTGATTAATTCTCCTTTTTCTCCCTATAAATACTCATCTTCCTTTCAATTTCACTCCTTAAAGGTTCATTTGAAATCTAAATAAACTAAAATTCTTTAAAAGAAATTCTTCAAATCCTCTGATTCAACATCTCAAGGTAGTTAAATCTATTATTATTATCTACCAACTTTTGATTTAATTTCATGTCCTTTTACTAGTTTTTGATTTTTGAAAGTTTCTTGATTTTTTGAAAATTGGATGAGTTTTATAAATTTATTCAAATAAACTGGTTTTGATATTTAGTTATTGCGAATTTTGTTAATTACACATTAATTGGTCTCCGGGTTGTTGACCCATTACGCGTTATATGTTGGAGTGATGATGGCTATCTAACTTTTTGGTGTGCGATAACAATCTAAAATTCTCATTCTTTGATGGCTTTAACTCATTATAACTTCACTTTTTCATCATGCAATAGCCTCCTTTATTTCATTATGCACTAGCTTTAGTTAATTCAACATGCGGTAGCGCTACCATACAATAGCTTTACTTCTTTGACAGATGATAGCCTTATTTGTTTCAATATGCGAAAGCTTTAACTATTTCAACATGCGATGGCTCTACGTTAGTATAGCTTTACTTCTTTAACATACAATAACCTCATTTGTTTCATTATGCGATAACTTTAACTATTTCAACATGCAATAGCTTTTATATATTTCAGCCCTCAATAGCCCACAAATCTCTCAATGTTCGACATCTCTCAATATTCGATAGCTTTCGATGTTCGATGGCTCTTAACATTCGGTAGTTGTTATATTTCTTAATGTATAGCTACAATTATGACTTATGATAACTATCAAATTATTATTAATTTTAACCTTATTTATCTTTTTGGACTTGGGTGTCTTATAACAATTTATTTATGATAGAGTTAGGGGTATGCCCTAGGGTAGTTCTGTAATTTATTGTAAAATTTTAACTTTGTAATAAAATCTCCTTCAAAATAATAGGTTCTTTCCTTCTATTATATACTTGTCATACTGTGTTATGTTAATTAATTATTTAGTTTACGTATACTTAATAGAAAAAACCTTAAATGATATGTTATGTGATAATAATTACAATGTGTTGTAATCATGGTAAATTTATCACATTAAAAATAAATATTGTTTTAAATATTCCTAATCAAGATGTTTCGAGAAAGGATATCGATACATCTATTGAGACTAGAGTACATAACGCTCTTCATATGTTGAGAAACGTATTACTCATGGTTGCTCGTGCACTAAGGAGTTACGTACTTATAGTTATTGGA
Source organism: Allium fistulosum (assembly GCA_030737815.1). Lineage (NCBI taxonomy): Eukaryota > Viridiplantae > Streptophyta > Magnoliopsida > Asparagales > Amaryllidaceae > Allium > Allium fistulosum. Next base: position 847,266,651 of record CM060901.1, read on the forward strand.
TAAATATGAAATGACTCACTCGAGAGTTTTCTATTGGTTAAAATAACTAAGATCAAATAGAGGATCTCATAGACATGATATTACATAGCTTTCTTGACTTGAGAATACCTTTGAACTTTAGTATGAAAACTCCACTTTGATTATAGTTAAATCATGGCACGACATCCATCGAACGACTATTGTTGGGTTTGAGCTTAAGTATTGTAAGTGAATTCAATAGAGAATTCGTCTCCGTTGTTATATGGGAGTATTACATGGTCAACTGTAGTCAACCTAAAGTCAAAAATCTTTAGCTAGATTGTTTGGTTAATGATGATTGTTATTATTGAACCAATTATTTTGTATTTGGACTAAGCAAATATGGATGATATTGAAATTTTGACCAAAACCAAATTACATAAGTCCTAAAGTGCTATAGTTTGACAAAGAGAATAGGCGTAAATAACCATTATTAACAAGCACCACGTAAAATAGTGAAACTGGATTTTATCAAAAAAATGTAAGCAATAAATTTAGTCCAAACTGTCACACCACTAGTTAAGGTAACGTGTGAATGTTAATATTTAACTAACTGAATTTACACCTTTGGGTCGCACAACCGCAATGTTGTATACAACAAAATACCACACGATTTAATTAATTTATAATTGTTATAAATTAATTGAATTAATTAATATTTATGAAATATTAGTTATTAATTTTTACTTGATTTATCTGAATTAGTAATTAATAAAGTGCATATTTAAAAGTTATATATATACGTTCGATATACGATATCAATAAATATTTATATTGGATTTAAATCAAATATACACATATTGGATTTGGAAATTGTATGGGCCCATTTGACCCATGAAATAACCGACCATAATTGGAAAAGATGTTTCTTTTGAATGAACGATCTTGTTTCGAAATGGCAAAGAGAAGAGGTAAACAAGGGGATCTGAATCTCTACCTTTTAATCTTTTCTGTTGCCTATATAAACTACACCTCCTCTCTCTTTTTCACTTTAACCTTTAGCCCCAATTCTTACCTATCTTGGCTGGAAATTACATAGGTATACCACCACCATTTCCAAATAAAATTGAAGTCAAATAAATTTATTTTTGGTAAGTGTTATTCTCTTCTACTAAGCTACACTTTCTGGAGGAGTCTAGATCGGATTTAAATGGAGCTGTATTCAATATTCAAGTGCTAATCCTAGGCTTTACCTATTGGTAAATTCTAAACTAATTTCAATCATATATGTTCTTCTATATTAGTATGCAAGTATATATTAGATCACTTCTATTATAACGAATATATATATATATATACATATATACATATATAACTGCCGTCTAATTTTACTTACACACATATACATTTAAATTGATTAAAAAAGGAACTTTATGTACATATAGAACACACACACATATGCACATATCTCTCTCTCTCTCTGTGTAAGCAAGGATCAATAACCTCCTTTGTTTAGCTCCATTGTGTAGCCCCATAATATCAGCCAGTTTCTATTTAATTTTTTTTCTCTATCTCTCCCACTCCTGTCACATGGACTAAGTATATAAATGTTAACTTGTGGTTGATATAAAGGGGACACAAATGGTGTTAAACAAAGGAGGCTATTGATCTTAGCTCATATATACACACACACGCACGCGCACACACATTTTGACCAAAATTAATAATGATTTTAAGTAATTATCAAGTTAAAAGATGAACGTTGTAATTAGTACACAAACACTATATATGTAACGCTGCATAATTTTAATGATCGAATATTTAAATGATTGATTTAAATATTTAATCATTAAGCGACGGAATGCCTCTTATACTCGACTTTTACAAACGAGCGAATTAGGACTCGATACACCCATGGTTGAGTTTGCTTTTTTGGTGTGAGTAAAATGAGTATAAACTTTTCTATGTTTGGAGTCGATGAATTTTGGGGATGAATTGTGCTGAATAAAGAGATTTGGGCTAAGCCCACTAGCTTGCCCCTAACTCAGCTTATATTTAGTTAATCTCTTCATTAATTTCTCATTTCATATTCATTTCTTTTTCCATTTCCTAATCACTTTCCTAATCTCACCTTAAGCATGAACCCTATATCCTTTAATTCTTACCTAAATAAAGTTATATAAATTTTGATAAAATAACCATAAATACTCACTTTCTATTCTCCACATAACACCCAAAGGACTTTGCCTAATTCGAAGTTTGAGGTTTTATCTTGGATTTCAAGAGAGCTAATTTATGGGTTTTGGTGATTTGGGCTTGGTTTAAGGAAAAACAAGGTGAGTGGGATGATTCTCCTATTAAATTTGTGTATTTTACTTCATTAATTCGTTCATTTATAATTATGAAGTATTATGGAATGATTTGGGGATTTCTATGCTAGGGTTTAAACTTTTATTCATGTTAGAAACATGTTTCCCTTAGCTAATTAATTATTTAAGACCCTAATACTATGTTTTAAAAATAGTTAGTTAGCCCTAGATTTGATTTGGGCTAATCAGGTGATTGTTATGATGTTATTATTTGATTTAGGATTAATTATGTAGAGTAATGATGTGCACGTCATTAGTAATAGCTAATTAATCCATTTGAATTGGTTAACAAAAGGTTAGTAGACTAATTAAAGGGGTTTAGGAGCTCTACACCCCTCATTAGAAAGATTAGAGAACTAATGAGCCTTAATTATAATTTATAAAATGATTTCAAGATTTTATAAATGAAGATTATATTTTATAAAATAGATATGACATTTTATAAAATAGTAAAATGATGAATGCTTGATTTTCAATGAAGCGAACTAAGTGTTTATAAGAGCAAAATCGATTTAAAAGCTAGTATGGTATTTTATAAAATGGTTTAAGATTTTATAAAATAGTGTAAAGAAGTAATTTACTCATATTGAAAAGATTAGTATGTAAAAGTAATATTTGATCCAATAAGGGTCGAATTGCTCACTTGAATATACGTGTGTGTATACGTGCACAAGCGGATATACCTATATGTGCATTTGGATCTATGTGACAATTAAAAACAAAGATAGTATTTTACTTAGAATTGTTGTATAATTGTTAGATTATATGGAAATATAATTTATTACAAGTTCGTCGCGGGCATTTCTCGTAGCCATAGTGACTATCGCGTGCGCTGAGTTACGTGGGGGTATACCGGGCCACGAAATCGTCTCGATGAAGTTCGAAATGAGATTTTGTGTTTTGTTGTGCATTGCGTGAGCATGCATGAATGTGTGTATCGAGGCACGTATAGGCTACGCACAAGGCGAGGAGGCCGGGTATGCCGTTTTGTGGTGTTAGAGGAAACCGGGTCACTATAATTGCCGTAGAACTCTACTCGTGCAAAGAGTGGATTTTGGTATCGAAATAAATTTTTGTATACTTAAGAATCCACTTCCAAAAAGTCAACAAATGAACCCCGGTAGATATCTGAAGGGATGGTGATAGGCTGTAGTAGCAAGGCGACTCATCGGGCGAAGCGTCGGAGGAAACGTCGCGCGAATTGGCGATCGTTTGGCGGGATTTTCCCCTGCCCAGGCTCACTACTTGCAACCTATCAGTTTTAGTCGACTAACCTGGTCCATTCAGTTGATTGTTGAGAGGAAAAAAGTCCATCTCAGCCCTCGTTCAGTCGACTTACTTTAGTCGGTTGACCTGTTGTGCATTGAGCAACTTCAAAATGCAACAACTTTGGCATACGAAGTTGGATTGAGGTGAGGTTTGGACCATTGTTCACAATTATTCAAGGGATACAACCTATGTAATTTTGGTAGGTTTGGAGTAATTTTATATTAGGGCCCACGTAGGACCCACCCCGGCACTTATTCCAAAACAATAGATTTTGAGGAAGACTGGGAGGGTATACAGGAAGAGTATTATGACATTGAGGTCATGAGTTCCATTTGGAATGAGATTTTGGTTACTATGGGGTTTTGTTAGAGTTGTCTGATGGGTTTCTAGGCCGTGGCAACTAAAGCCATACGTGGCGATTCCATGCGTTATATACGGAGTGAGACCGTACTCTAAGATTTCAACCTTGGAGTAAAATGCGATTTGTTTAGTGTTGACTTGTTTTGACACACCAAGGGTATGGACTTATGTGACCTACCTATGTGTATTTATGTGACCTACCTAAGTATCGACCTTGTTGTGGTGTAGTGGTGTACCTAGAGTGTTGTTGATGGCCATGACACACTCGATATGGTCTTTTGAGACCGCGAATAGCTTTATCTTACTGTGATCGCTTGGACGTTTTTGGGGCCTACGTTCGTAATCTTACGAACGTTTGGTCTTAGTAGTATTGACCATACGCGTTATGGCATACCTATTCGCTCTTAGCAGTAGTGACCATATGCATTGTGGCATACCTAATCGGTCTTAACAGTAGTGACCATCAGCGTTGTGGCATTCCTATTCGTCTTAGAAATAGTGACTATACATATTATGGCGTACCTAGTAGTAGTGACCATATGCTTTCGACCGTCTCTTATCGACCTTAGCAGTAGTGATCGTTGTTTTGCGATCACGGTTTGATCATGGTATATTTGTACTATACTATTAATAGGTTTTGGGCTAGTGTAGTGAAATGGAACATATTGTGCTAACTTGTTGTTAAGGAGAAGAGTAGGTTATGGTAGGGGTAGGCATAAACCGCACTACTATGGAAACCGCCTACACCGGACCGTAAAAACGATGTAGAAACCCGCACCGAACCTTCTAACCAAAGCAAATACCCAAATCGGATTGACCCGCATCGATATGGTTCGGTTGCCGTTTGAACGATTGAACCAACCATATTAAACCATACCTAACCGAATATTTATAGTATTAATCTTACGATAAAAACACAAGCATCTCCTATCTCATTTTATATTCTAACGATGTATATTCTATTTTTAGCTTATACTAATAATAATCATTGTCAAAAAGGAAGAAGTTATAGTTTCAATATAATATTTTCATCTCATTTTTTTGGATAAATGCTAACTATAATCTTATTCTTGTCATTTTACTTAATAATTATGCATTGATTAAAATTGATGATTGGTTAATCTACTAAAAAAACTCACTTGTAGCTAAATGTCAAATTGAAATATTCATGTAATTAAGAATTAATCTTTTATTTTAGTATAATATTTTGTGTTTTAACCTTTAAGTTTAAAAGCTTTACATGGTTGCCTTCGTAAATTGATTGTTGATGAAAGTAATTCTCTTATTTCATATTTAATATGGATTCAAACTGAATTGGACCAAAACTAGATCATATTACATCAAGCCGAACCGATATCGAACCACTGAAAAGATTAGTAAAATGATTTGTATTTTTGATTAACCGTTTGATGGAGTGTGGAAGTGGTTTGGGCTTCAAACCGCACCAAACTGACCCACGCCTACCCCTAGGTTATGGTATGATCCCCTACTTTTGATACTATACTTATTTATAGGCAGTCCGGATTACCCTCGTGCCACGTTTGTGGAGAGGGCCCGCTGTGATTTAGTAGTTCCTGTTTATTTGTATATAGTTTTAACATACAATATTTTGAGATAGTTCCCCACACACCAGACTTTATGTCTGACCTGCGTTTTGCCATTGTCTACTTATGTCAAGACGACTCTTGGGTACTCGGTTAAGTAATTTGGGAGTCAGGTGCTTTTGGGGATGCTAGCAGAGTGCGCAATTGGAGCATGTTTGGAGGCATAGCATCGATGTGTGTGTGTGTGTATACTTGTTATTTTATTTATACATGACATACCTGTTATTTGCATATGAGACTATTGTATCATATATTCATTTAGAACTCCGTGCTTTTGGGAGTTAATGTATTCTGGTTTTCAGTACTGATATTTATTTGTCAGCTTCTTCCGCTAGTGTGGTCTCTTATATATTAGTATTTTATTCTGTTCATGTATATTCAATATATTATATGTTGTCATTCCGTTGTGAGATTTTATCTCTGTCTTGATTTAGTGTTTTGTTCTAATTTTACCTCGACGATCTATCTGTTGTGGTATTCGAAAGTCATGCGATGATGTAAGGCGCTGATTTTTGGGTATTACGAGTGGCGGGTTATAACAGTTGGTATCAGAGCTTAGGCTCAACACTCGAACCAAGTAGACCGGTTTGAGTTAATGAATCGAGTCGAAGGAGATACTTTGAGAGAGCGTACTTTATTTTTGTACTATATAATACTGTATACACCACTTGTCTTCTGAACTTAACTTATTTCTACCACTAGTTGCTAAGGTAATTTCATTAGGCTATCCGTATGAGTAGACAAAATACAAGAGTGACTGCAGATAGGCAGTCTAAGATGAATGATTTGTTCAGAGGCTATTTAGCTACCGCAAAAGATGTTCTGTCGCATGTTAACATTTCAAGCAGATTGCGGTTAGCACCAGAAGTGGTATGATCCTTTGGGCATTAATATTTTTAGCTCTACCAGCTTTAGACTCTTTGAAGCAGTGCAAGAATTTTCTTAGCCTTTGAGGGGAGCCCTATCCGAGCCCCGAAATTTGTTACTGAGGCACGATCTTGGACACATGCCTGAGAAGGCTTCCATTGTTATAAGTCTAAGTAATGTTCTCGTTTGGAAGAGTATTTCTCCGTATTTTGAAAAGAGAGACTTTGGCTGGGTAGGATGTAATCCTTTTGTGGCTGATAAGAAGACCTATGATTCGGAATTTGTTCAGGCATCGCTTTAAGTTCTCAGTTCATTTCTAAGACTGAGAAGAGCATGTAGCTTGAGTATTCCATCCATCTTAAGTAGGACATATTTTCAGTGAAGGAGTGTTAACCAACTCAACGTTTTGTTTTTGAGGTGGTCGGTACTACGTTGTGGTAGGCAAAGATATTTGCCTTGGGTCTTAGGCATTGGTTGGGGGTTCATTGCTTAGCCTTATCCCTGTTAAGGTCCACCTATGAACATCTCGTTGGGATGGTTCTCCTTTGTGAGAATTCCCATGAGATAAAGTTGATGTAATGAAAGTGGAAAGCAACCGAAACACCAACCGAGGCCTAATGACCATGATACAAGGAAGATCAAGCTTGTTCGAAAAAGAAAAGCTGACCTAATATGTCAATCCTGTGGCATATGGGGGCATTTCGCTATGAAATATCATCCAACTAAAGAGAAGCGTAAGTGCTTCAATTGCGACTAGCTTGATCACTTGAAGAAGGACTGTCCTACATCTTCAAATGGTGTGTAAGTGATGATGACTTGTGCCTCTCAGGCATTTCCGAGTCCTAGTGGGCTTACGGCTCAGGAAAATCAGAAGGAGCTTATGTAGTGAGGTATGCTTTATATTTATTGAAACTTGTTTCTATTCCCTCTGACACATGAGTGGTATATTTTATATGTTGCTAGTTACTCGATAGATAGGCTAAACTTGACACCTTTCATAGTAGGTAAATTTTCGGTAGAGATAAACCTTGTATGAGTCACTTTAGTTGCAAAACTTAGGTGAAGCGACCGAAGTGTTACCATTCGAACTTGATGCATGAGCTTTCAAGTTGAGTGGGTTCAGTCGATAAAGTGTGACTTGGGTTTATATCCAGGTAGAGTTTGGTGGATTCCCACTAATGACAGAGACCGAGCAGATGACTTATATGCGTTTGTCTAGTGTCATTCGAGTTATAATTGTTTTTCTTTATATCAGTAAACCTCATGTGATGGGAGTAATCCCATGTGCAGAAAGGGATATTTTCTAAAGATTGGTCCATTCACATACCAATCCTTAACCTGTAGTTTGAGCTTAGATTTTCTAGGTGATTTACACCAATTATGGTAGAGGTTTTTCACTTGATTTTGATAGACGAGCACTTGAGTCGGATTTTTGGGATGACTGAGAGATTTCCAAAGCATGACCTTAGTCATGCAAGAATATTTCTGTAGTCGGATCAAGGAACCAGATCAAGGTTCGCACGGATAGAGTTAGGTAGTCGACCCAAATTTAACAAAGAAATCTTACGAGCAAAATGAAGGTTTGGAATAGGCATCATGTAATTTGGAATGATCTTTAATAATCATAATGTTTTAGAATAATATAATTATTATTGCATGGGATAGTTCAAGGAAGGATTTCTCGAATAGTTTTATGGCGATTCGGATAATCTTCTAAGTGACGAGATGATGCTTGCCTAGGCGAGTGTCGTAGTGCACTTAGTATATTATCCTTATTAACATTGTGTGGTCGAGGTGAGTTTGAACCCAAGCAAACCCAGGCAATTATAAGTCTTCATTTAATGATGATTTAATTAGTATAATTTTCTCCTTTGGAGAATGAGTTTTTTTGGAAGAAAAGGAAAGTAGAGCGTTGATTGCTGAATTTATTCGAGAGTTTGGAGACTCGATGATCCTGCATATCATATAGGTTTTCCTCTTTGTAGGAGATAGGTGTAGTAGTCCTTCACGTGTTATATTCACGAAAGGAGTTGCACTAATTAGGCATTTATTCCTTTTGAATGATGGACAGACTCATTGCAGTTTATGGTTCAACATGCGCGTTTGACTCTTGATGGTTACTGGGCATGTTGTTATAGACTCTTTTAAACATTTCATTTTTTGTTGCTTGTTATTGCTTGTTGTTTGTTATTGCTTGTTGCTTTTTGTTGTTGCTACCACTTGTGTTTGCTTGCTATTGTTTGTTGCTGCTGTTACTACTGTTTGATCTTGTTTGTTGTTGTTGTTGTTTAACTTTGACATTGGCAGATTTTATCGTTGTTGATTGGTTGTTTGCATGTTTATTAATTTTCATGCCAGTTATTATTGTTGATTGTTATTGATTGATTAGAGGTTATTATATGATATAATTAAGTGCATATAATTCATTGGCAATAATGCATTCCAACCTTTGGGGGTTTACTCCGGGGTACGTATAGTTAGATGAATCGTATTGGTCTTATATTAGTGACTGTGTATAGAAGCGATCTTATGTCAATGATCGCACATTGTATTGGCTTTATATCGGTGGCCTTATAGATCATGGCCCTTATATTAGTGGCAATGCCTACTATTGGATCGAGATAGATGTTTGAGTATGTTAGTGTACTAGCCATATTTATCTGGGATTGTTGGATCGCGATAAGTGTCCATTGTTGACTCCTCTCGTCTGTAACGACGAGTATCGATTTATATTCCTTAGCTTTCTGGAATAGATTACATATCATCCATGCCTGCTATGGGGGCAAGATGGGATCTATACGAGTTCACTACCATTTGATGTGACTTGAAGTCAGTGGTATATTTTGAAACTGACTCACTTGAGCTTACACGTTAATTGATTGTCATGTATGACTATGGTAGTATTGGTTACTACATTAAGGTTATACATGTTTGAATTCTATGCTAGTGCAATCCTCTTGGTATAGTACAATTAGGTACTTGAGAGCTGATATATAGCTATTTAAATGCTTATTTTCTTTGATTGACATCTAAATAGTAAGAATCTTTCTTAAGAGAGGCATGAATATTTGGAAATGCGGGATGACGTAGGCCATCACATATTTCCTAGTGTGTGATGCATTATAATTTAGGAGTTCCATAGTGCTACTAGCACAAGGGAAGGTACTATTGGAATTTTCCAAAATGGAGATTTGGAAAGTTTGGTCAGTCCTATTACTTTCTTATACTCATGTGAATTTTGGTGACTAAATTCTTTTAAGGAGAGGAGAATGTAATGCCCCATAATTTTAACGATTGGATATTTAAATGATTAATTTAAATATTTAATCATTAAATGATGGAATGCCTCTTATACTCGACTTTTACAAACGAGCGAATTAGGACTCAATACCCGTGGTTGAGTTCGATTTTTGAACGCGAGTAAAATGAGTATAAACTTGTCTATATTTGGAGTCGATGAATTACAGGGATGAATTGTGTCGAATGAAGAGATTTTGGCTAAGCCCACTAGCTTGCCCCTAACTTAGCTTATATTTAGCTAAGCTCTTCATTCATTTCTCAATCCACGTTCATTTCTTTTTCCATCTCCTAATCACTTTCCTAATCTCACCTTAATCCTAAACCCTAGATCCACCAATTCTATCATAAATAAAGTTCTATATATTCCGATAAAATAACCATAAATCCTCTTATGCTATTCTCCACATAACTCCTAGAGAAATTTTCCTAATTCAAAGTTTGGGGTTTCATTTTGGATTTCAAGGCAGCTAATTTATGGATTTTGGTGATTTGGACTTGGTTTAGGGAAAAGCAAGGTTAGTGGGATGATTTTCCTATTAAATTTGTGTATTTTACTTCATTAATTTATCCATTCATAATTATGAAGTATTATGGAATGATTTGGGGACTTCTATGCCAGGGTTTAGACTTGTATTCACGTTAGAAACATGTTTCTCTTAGCTAATTAATTGTTTAAGACCCTAATACTATGTTTTGAAAATAGTTAGTAAGCCCTAGATTTGATTTGGGCTAATTGTGTGATTGTCTGTGATGTTATTGTTTGATTTGGGATTAATTATGTAGAGTAATGATGTGCATGCCATTAGTAATAACCAATTAATCCATTTAAATTGGTTAACGAAAGGTTAATAGACTAATTAAAGGGGTTTAGGAGCTCTACGCCCCTTATTAAAAAGATTAGAGAACTAATGAGCCTTAATTAGTATTTATAAAATGGTTTGAAGATTTTATAAATGAAGATTATATTTTACAAAATAGATATGTCATTTAAAGAAATAGTAAAATGATGAATGCTTGATTTTCAATGAAGCGAGCTAAGTATTTTAAAGATCTAAATCGATTTAAAAGCTAGCATTATATTTCATAAAATGGTTTGATATTTTATAAAATAGTATAAAGAGGTAATTTACTCTTATTGAAAAAATTAGTAACTAAAAGTAATATTTGACCTAGTCAAGATCGAATTGCTCACTTGAATGTACGTTTGTGTATACGTGCACGAGCGGGTATACGTATACATGCTTTTGGAGCTAAGCCACAATTAACATCAAAGATAGTACTGTAATTTGAATTGTTGTGTAATTGTTGGATTATATGGAAATATAATTGATTACATGTCTGTTCCGGGCATTTCACGTAGCCATAGCGACCATTGCTTACGCTAAGTTACGTAAGAGTATATTGGGCCGGGCAATTATCCCGATAATGTTCGAAATGAGATTTTTTGTTTTGTTGTGCATTGGATGAGCGTGCATGAATGAGTATATTGACACACGTATAGGTTACGCACAAGGCGAGGAGGCCGGGTTTGTCGTTTTGGCATGTTAGAGAAAGCCAGCTTGCTATAATTGCCCATAGAACTCTACTCGTGCAAAGAGTGGATTTTGGTATCGAAATCGATTTTTGTATACTTAAGAAGCCACTTCGAAAATGTCAACAAATGAACCCCAGTAGATGTCTGATGGGATGGAGGCAGACTCTAGTAGCAAGGCGACTCATCGGGCGAAGCATCGGAGGAAACGACGCATGAATTGGCGATCGTTTGGCGAAATTTGCCCTTGCCCAGGTTCACTTCCAGGAACCTATCAATTTCAATCAATTTACCTAGTCCATTCAATCGATTGGTCGGGAGGAAAAAAGTCCATCTCGGCCCTGATTCAATTGACTGAATGGCCCTTAAGTTGGTTGACCTTCTTTGTGCTGTGCAACTTCAAAACGCGATAACTTTCGCATATGAAGTCGGATTAAGGTGAGGTTTGAACCACTGTTCACAATTTTTTAAAGAGTACAATCTATGGAATTATGGTAGTTTTGGAGTACTTTGATTTTGGAGCCCATGTAGGACCCACCCTGGCACGTATTCCAATTGAGGGAGACCGGTAGGGTGTACCGGAAGAGTATTATGACATTGAGGTCATGTGTCCCATCTGGAATGAGATTTGGGTTAGTATAGGGTTTTGTTAGAGTCGTCCGATGGGTTTTTAGGCCGTGATGATTGGAGCCGTGTGTGGCGATTCCATACGTTACATACGGAGTGAGTCCGTACTCTAAGATTTCGACCTTAGAGTAATATACGATTTGTTTGGTGTTAACTTGTTGTGACACACCAAGTGTTTGCACCAAAAGTGGGGACAAACACTCAAGAATAGAATATTAGAGAAATAAATGAAGAGTAATTAAAATTAAACAGAGATTATAAGTAAATAAGCAATCAGAATTAAGCAATAACAAAGGCACAAGGGTTTATAGTGGTTCGGCGTTGTGTGCCTACGTCCACTTTGACGAATTTGCTTTATCGATCACTTGTAATTCTAATTACAATGAAGTAATGATAACATCACTTGATTACAATGGATTCTAAAGTAGTAAGTATCATAACGATCCTTTAAATGAAGAAGAAAGTCTATATTTATAGGTGAAGACGGCGAAATATCTCGTTGAAAATTCGACAGAAGGCTCTCCAGATCCGTAGGGCCCACCAGAACGATTGCAAGTTCCATCTCGATTGTTGGAACGATCGATACCGATCATTCATTTGTGCTCCAATGCACGCGCGATCATTCCTATGAGCTCCCATATGCCTTTAGTCCATGCTCCCAAAGTTTGGTGTCATTTTGTGTTGTGGTTGGTTAGATATTAACCAATCTTCATCGAGTTCGATCGTTTGGCTGAGTTTATACGATCATTCATGAACGATCGATGCCTATCATTTAAACTTGCTCACTTTGACATGCGATCGTTTGTGGGGACTCCACTCTCCAATATATTGATATTTTGAAAGTTTCAAATGTGCTTGACTTGTAGATTTTGAGATATCGATCGACCATCGTTGAATTAAGCTATGTAATCGATACGATACGATCCATAGTATTGAATATGGATCATGCCTGATCTATCTTCAAAGAGTAGTGAACTTCCAAACTTTAAATATTTTATTGAGTTTGCCTCTGGTTTCTGCTTTGCTACTGCTTCATATTATCATTTAGGCATGATCTTTTGGCTTTGTAATCGTTAATCCGATACATCGATCCTGATAACCATTGAGTCTATCTCATCTAATTGGTCCAGATATAGCCAGGCCAAAATTTTGGATAACATTTGCCTCCCAATGTACGTCTTGTTTGAACATGACGTGATTTGAATCCTTGTAAACTTGAATCGTCGGAAAGGATTCCACCCAATTTATTGAATAGTCGCCACCCTTTCATTGAGTTGCTTTTTATTGAGAGTCGCATCTCCTTCTGTTTGTCATAACTATTGGTCGATTTCCAACATTATAAACACTAGATTACGGCTTGTCGATGATTATCTTGTTTTTTTCTAGTAATTATTAGGCTCCGGCAACTCGGCTTAGACTCTTCCCCAATTGATTTCAGGTAAGAATTCAAATATTGTCAATTCTAAAAATTGAATTTTTCAGTACGTATATTTGAATGTATACATATTCATACCTAACCCCCGATAACGATTACACGTTCATAGGTCGTTATCAAGTCCTTTTTCTTCTTCTCTTTTTTAGGAACGATCGTATCCGATCATTGGTAGGTGTGAGGGAATAACAGATCGTTCTGAATGAACGATCGTTATACAATGATATAGAGCGATCTTTATAAAACGATCGGTAAAGAACGATCGTATAGACTAACTTCAAGGGTTTTAAAGGTTTTGCCCATCCTCATATAAATACTTTTCACTTAGCCACTCCATCCTCTCTATTTACTTTTGCATCGTTTTAACTCGAACCGAAAAAGGGAAAAAATGCTCTTCCTTCATCTTCATTGTTCAATACATGGTCTGAACTCCCAAAACAAGGACCGATCCTCCACCATTAAACCTTCAGTCACTCATTCTCTTCACTGTAGTTGTTGTTATTTCTTCCATCTTCTCAAATCTCATGCAAGATCGAATTTGAACCAGTTCCATTCTTCGAATCCTAAGTTAGGTAGGTCAATTTTTGGTTTATATGCGAATTTGATAGCAAGATTTTGGGTCTATCGACCTCGAGGTGTTCGATTAAGATGATGGAGTTGGTAGATGTGAAGAAGGTGGGAAGAGACAAGGTGTTACAATGATCGTTTGCTTTATACTGATCGTTTTGGAGATGGTGAAGGGATTGAGTTGTTGGGAAGAAGTGTTTGGCCAATCACTTTAGAGACAGTGAAGTGGTTATGTTGGGTTTGAGAATTGAAAACGATCGTTCATAAACGATCGGTTGTCGTCATGGACTTGGTGAGTCTTCGAAGTAGATGAATCGACCTGTGAAACGATCGTATGGATCGATCGTATGGAATTGATGTTGAGTATAGTTTTGTTGTGGATGATCATACTAGAATGTTCGAACGAGAACGATGTGGCATGCAAAATGATCGTATGATGATGGTTTGGTTCAAACGATCGATTGGACGTTAATGCGAACAATCGGATGGAGAATTGAAGCGAATGATTGGATGAAGAATCAAAGTGAACGATCGGTTGGAATGGTTGGAACGAACAATCAGATATGGATTAATGGGAACAATCGGTTGGAGGAATGGTGCGACACCTGTTTTAACTGTGGATGATCGTTATGGAACGATTGTATATGAACGATCATTCTGGGACAATCGGCTATTCTTTCATGAAATGATCGGTTGTCAGCAACGATCTTTAAAATGAAATTTGATCACATGAACTTGAACTTTGAGATGAGCTTTGGCCTTGAACACTTGAGTGAACACATACGACTTGCATATGACTTAAATTACATACTGTGACATATACGATATTCAAAACATGACATGGACAAATGCCTTGGACAAATTCTTTTGAAGTTCATCTACCTATGAACATAAAAATCAATCTTCAACCTGCTGACAATTGAACTTGAGGCTTAGGCTGAATCATTCCCTAACGATGTAAAGAACTAGTTGAGACGGTTAGCAATGACGATCATTCCGGTCAAACTACGAAGTCTCGTCATCTTTTCCGCATTTAATTATGTATAACATGTCACTGTATTGCACGACACTTCACCACACGACACTAGCACTCACTCTACATCGGGAGGTACAAGTTATTTTATATAATAATGATTTTTTACTAAGTTCAATAGCGATGGATTCTAGACGTTTTGAAACGTCTGGCAACTATGTCCGCTGAACCATCTTCTCAGCACAGAATTCCGGTGCCAAGTCGAGTTATGCCACTGAATCAGGCAGTTCGTCTCCTAGTCATCAATCTGAGCAATCGGAAAGCTCTGGTCCACCATTTTATTTATTCTCCGCCGTTCCTACTCTTCCAGTAGAAATAATCAATCCAGCTCCTGACACTTCGGAGGACGTAGTCTTCTTGGAAGATCTTCTAGATTCCGTGGCTTTGAAGATTAGTGAAGCTGCTCTTCGTCGAATCTATAAGAGCACGGGATTTCATTTGATGCTGTACTGGTCCCGGCATGGGATGATAGAGCTTACAGGCCCTGTGGAGGGGTATACAGCATGCAACAAATTTATGTGCTGGGCTGGATGCATTCCGCCGTTTAATTCGTATATCTGTGAGATTCTATATTACTTGAGGATAGCCCCGATGCAATGCCCTACTTAACTGTATTTATATGGTGTTTATGGAGTTCTTATATCGCCCTCCAACTTCCGAGGACATTCGATTCATATTCACCTTCATGCAACGGACAAAGAGTCTCTCGTTTACATTTCTAGAGTTAGTTAAGAAGTACCAAATCTTAGTAGATACTTGGAATAAGCGCTTTGAAAGCGAATGGTTCTTCATGCAATGTCCGTCTGGCTTTGCTCGACTATGGTAGGAAAGGCGTAAATGTCACTCTTCACTTTAATTCATATGCTTATATCCGGGTCGTATCCTAGACTAAGCAGTTTTTCTGATTTTTTACAGACACTATCTCTTGGCCCGAAGGTAAACATCTTGAGGAGGCAGTCTTGACTCTTAAAGATGTGCCGCCTGAAGATAGAGATATTGAGTGCCTCTTTACTGATGAATGTCTCATCACCTTTTTTCTGATGGAAGAAGGCCGGAGCATAGGGTTAGTGAATACTGATCGAGTTGTAGTGGTAAGACAGTGGGCCGCAATTGGTTAAAGGGTTAACCGGGTTAATACTGTCATACCCTTAGTCGTGGGAGCTCAGGAGGTCATCGATATAGACGCTAAAAATTAAGGGTGACGAGTGTAACACCCCTAACTTTTAATAACATTATTCAGGAGATTTAATTAGATAAATTAAATAAATAATATAAATATTAGAGTGAAAAAGGGATTGAGATTTGAAAATAAATTAGAGGCCGAGCTTAATGATATAAATATGCTTATAAATGGTTTTATTTGTTAATTAACAAGGAAACAATTAACGCAAAGGCTTATTAGGAAATTTCCACACCAATACCTTATATTCTCGTTTCATTATCATTCACGTTCATTTTTACAAAACACAAACAAACGTAAATCAAAAGAGGAGCCGACCATTACTTAGGAGAAAAGAAGAGGAAATCAATCTAAAGCTAAGGAATTAAATCAAGGAAGATTAATCTCAATCAAATCTCAAAGTCCTTATCCTAATCAAGGTGAAAAATAATCAAAACCATCTCTATTTTGTTTTATGACTATTTGAGTTTCGGGTTTAAGATTAAATCTATT
The DNA here is from genome assembly GCA_030737815.1 of Allium fistulosum. Taxonomy (NCBI): domain Eukaryota; kingdom Viridiplantae; phylum Streptophyta; class Magnoliopsida; order Asparagales; family Amaryllidaceae; genus Allium; species Allium fistulosum. The sequence goes on from CM060901.1 coordinate 847,283,240, forward strand.
ATGATGATTTTGATGATGATATGATTGGATATTATAACATATTTGATTCAAACAAGATTGTTTGATAATTGTTTATGCACGGTTTTGAGGGTAAAATCATTAAAAATGAATTTTGAATGCCATGAGGAATTTATATGTTATGTAAAATATTATTTTGGAGATGGTTTAATTTTTTATAATTTTCCAAGCTATGGAAAATTTATTATGAATTTTTAAAGGAAAATATGAATAATTAATTTCGGTTATTTTATGAAGAATTTGGGTCTGAAACTTTTATATGTTAGATAACATATTGAAAGTGAATTTCCGTAAATTTTTAGGGATTTTTCCTAAGCAATTTACTATGGAAATAAAATTATTTTAGATGAAAGACTTAATTGTTTTGCTTAATGGAAGGGCTTAATTGCCAAAATTAATCTTTATTTAGATCTAAAATTATGCGGTAGTTATTTTGGTAAAGAATTTGAAAAGTTATGGCAACCAATCAAATGTTTATAAATAGGCATGTTAGTTATAAAGTATTTACTTTAAATGACATTAAATCAGTCTTTACCCAGAATAGTGGGTTCCGCCTCTTTTAGAAGCCACCTTTTGACCCTAGGCTTCCGCCTTTAACCAAGTCCAAAACCTACCAGGTCGAAAGCAACTAAGCCGAAACCAATACACAAGGTAGCACAATGTTGGTACGTAGTGGATTGGAGAAGGGCAGAAGGCATGGTGTCGAAACATAGCTTTCGATGGAGTCGAAACCTTTGTTTTATTTTCCAAAGAAATGTGCTTGCTTGTTTTACTAAATGCTTTCGAAGGAGTTGAAACATACGCTTTCGAAGAGGTCTTTTTAAATTGCTTTCGAAAGAGGTTGCCGCTTCTTGTCTAAATTGTAGATTTCGAATGAGTTACTTAGTTTAAAATCAATGCTTTCGAAAAGGGTAGTTTCGACCCAGTCGAAAATGGTTTGAGCTTTCGAAAGGATGGCGCCGAAGCCATCTGTTTTTCCCTAAACTCTTTTTAATGGTTTCAAAAGGAGTACTTTCGCTTGTATTCACTTAGACCCAATAAGATATGTTTTAAATTAAGCCCAATGGTTTCGAAAGAGGTACTTTCAAATGGTTTTGAAGATATGCTTCTATAATTGAATTGTATTACTTTAATACGTTCGAAAGGTTTCGAAAGAAAGGTTTTAAAGTGTTTCGAAAGACATGTGCCTAGTGTTTTGAAAAGAAGATTTGAATGCTCGTGAAAGTAAGTTATCCAATGGTTTTGAAAGTAAAGATTAAAGGTTTCGAAAGCCTTAGTCTTCAAAAAGAACCCAATCTCAATTTTTAAAGGTAAAACCCATGGCATTACAAAGGAGCTTTTAAATGCTTTTAAATTGGAGTTTTTGAAGAAGTTTTCCTTGATAAAATAATAGGTTAAAGGGATTAACCAAGTTTATATGAAAATAATTTCAAGGATATTAAACCACACATGTTGGTGATTATTATGTTAATATGTTTACTTCTTCTTGTTTACATATTCACTTATTTATGGATTCATAACTGTAAATTGGGGAAAAGGGGCAGAATAACCAGTTGGGTTGACCCAGTAGTGAATATAAATTGAGTCAACTCCTAAATAAGTAGAATTTCATCTAGGAGGTCAAGTACACCATAATATAGAATGCCTAAATACTAGTTAAAGAAGTTGTCTGAGAGACAGTTTCATAGTAAACTAATTAAAAAGTTTCTTAGAATAAGTTATTGGCAGGGGCCAATAGGTTCATAGTAAACCCATGAAAACTATGATTAGAAAGAGTTATTGGCAGGGGCCAATAGGTTTATTGTGAACCCATGAAAACTATATCCGGATTAAGTTATTGAAAAAAGTCAACAGGTTCCTAGTAAACCTATGAAACTAGGATAAGAGGGAAGTTATTGGAGATACCAATAGGTTCAGGGAGAACCCATGAAACAATGAAGTTATTGGCAGAGGCCAATAGGTTCTTAGTGGTCCCATGAAACTATGAAACCGGAAAGGGAGTCCATAAATATTAAACAGGTTATTAGTCAGCCTATAAAAACTATTAGGTTAATAGTGACCCTAGAAACTATAACTAAGACGGATAGTCAGAATGAATGGGGATGGGTAATCCAGAATTGATTTACTTATTTGCATATCATCATAATATTTTGAATTGTTTTGTTTTAACCATTGTGGATGCAGGAGCACAGTATATGGTTTTTATAAAGTTTTGGATAAGAAACTAGTGAGTGGAAAACCCATTCCGCTAAGCGGCATGGTCTCACTAGGTATCTATATGGTTTGAGATGGTAGATTATTATTCATACGAGGCTTTATGTTTGACTCGAAGTTTATGTTTTCCTCTTAAACTCTCGGACGCTCAATTAAATTTGAGTAGTTTGAGAGTTCAGGTTTTCAGGTCCCTCTTTAGACGAATAAGCTTTCGGAGACGTGCATGAGGCATGATAGCTATTTAGAGTTCTTTTTTATTATGATTCCATTGTGTTTTGATGTAGAGGAAAAAGTTGTTTAATTGCCTTGTTATATACTCTGATTATCCAAGGGGGCATCTTCATATGTCGCTCTTGGCGTATGTTGTAACAATTATATTTTCTCTGAACGTGGTTCTCGTATTGGGATTATGTAATGAATTTAAAATGCTTTGAAATGGAATGAGAAAGTGGTTTGTTGATTTTAAATTTTTTCCATATCCATGTGTTTCTGTTATATCAGTGTATCTAACATTACCGTATTTGGTCGCCGATGATTAATAACTATGGATGACTACAGCATCCGTAGCCGTTAGTTTTGGGCCTCCAAGTGGGGGATGTTATAAGTTGGTACCAAAGCATAGGTTTACGAAACTTAAAAGAATTTTAAAAGATTTTTCAAAACATGATCCAATGAATCAGAAAATAAGATTGGGGTTTGGGATAACGCTATGGTAACGTACTTGTATTATATATATATAAGTACGTATTCCCCTCTCTCTTAGACCGTTCTTCTATATTTTACTAAGGCTCGTATGAAGATTTACGAGAAAGAAGATATGGAGGCAGGAAACGGAAGAGGAAATCTCGGTGGAGGAAGCACCACAACCAACAGAAATGTTCGACCCACCAGGAGGAACCCGGGTCGATAGGCTAATGCTAACCAAAATGCAGATGCCAATGTAGGTGCTGGAAATCCACCAGTGGATATGGGGGCGATGTATTAGTCCTTCATCAATCTGATGCAAACTAGAGCAACTGCTAGAGTTGCTGGGAATGTTGGAGGAGCTAATCCGGTGGCTCCAGTTGGGAATAATTATGCTAAGTTGAGCAAGGATTACACCAGTCTTGGTGGGAAGCCATTTATGGGAACGGAGGATGCCATAGAAGTGGAAAATTGGTTGTTGCATTGTGAGAGAATCTTTGCTTATTTGGGTTTGGATAATGAGCAGAAGAGAAGGCTGGCCTCTAGGCAGTTGCAAGGCAAAGCACTTCATTGGTGGAATAGTGTTATTGCCAGGGTTCCGGAGGAGGAGTTTACTTGGGCAGGTTTTAGAAGGAGATTTGAAAGAGGTTTTATCTGAAATTGCTGTGTTAGCGTTGATGAGAAAGTTTATGGATTTGGTGTAGGGAGAGATGTCGATAATCGAGTATGCTACTAAGTTTTATGAGTTGTCTCGATATGGCTATGCTACTATAGGCACCGTCATCAGTAGGAATGAGAGGTTCATTCGGGGATTGAGGCTTGAGATTGCTAGGGCGACCTTGACACATATCCGTGTTCCTTGAAATGTAGTTATGGAGATGGCAATATGCCATGAGGATTGCTATTTGTGTAAGGGAAAAGCTGGTTGAAACCCAGGGTTCTCAGGAAAAGAAGAGAAGTTCTTTAAGAAGAAGGAAGCCCAAAAGGGATAAGCTGCCAAGAAGGCAAAGGTTGATTAAGTTTGCTTCAAGTGTGACAAGAAAGGTCATTATGCTTATGAGTGTCGGTCAGGCAAGGGGAAGAAGGATGCAGAAAAGAAAGGTGTGAAGTGCTTCAATTATGACCAGGTTGGGCATTATAAGAATCAGTGTCCGGAGCCAGTCAGGGTGGACAAAGGAAAGGTGTTTGTTGTTGGACCATCATCTGCTAGGCCAACTGCAGCTGAAAAAGGGAAGATTGTGATAGAAGGCACGCTTTTGATTCAGAGTATACCGATTATGGTACTATTTGATACCGGTGCATCACATTCATTTATATCTCAGAATTTGGTTGATAGGTTATGTTTAGAAGCCACATACCTTGTTACTTCCTTAAGGGTTGCGAATCTGATTGGAGGGTTTGCAACTCTGGGGACGAGATGTGACCAGTCAAAACTAGAATTGTTTGGTTCTAAGTTTACATGCAGTATATATGTTTTTGATTTTGTAGATTTCAGGATCATCTTTGGTATGGATTGGTTGGGTATGTATGAGGCTAGGATATTTTTCCAGTTGAGGGAAATATCAATAAGACACCCTGATATTCATAACCGAATTATATTCTTAGTGGAGAATTCTGACCTGAGTATTTTTTCTTTGTTAAGTGCTATGGAAGTAGGAGAAGAGTTAAGTCAAGTTCGAGTAGCAAGAGAGTTTTCAGATGTCTTTGAGCCAGTTACGGAACTACCGCTGAAATGAGCTGTTGAGTTTCAGATAGATCTTGTGCTAGGAGCTGAACTTGTGAGTAGACCACCTGGCAGGATGACATCGATTGAGATGAAGGAATGGAAGGTGCAGCTAGTGGATCTAGAAGGAAGGAACTTTATTAGAACAAGCAGTTCGCCTTAGAGAGCGGCCGCGGTATTCGTGAAGAAACCAGATGGGTCGTTGAGGATATGTATCAACTATCATAAGTTGAACGAGAGGACAATTAAGAATAAGTATCCTTTTCCAAGAATAGATGACTATTTAATCAGTTGTGTGGAGCTAGAGTGTTTTCCCAGTTGGATTTGACGATAGTATTCCATCAGTTAAGAGTGGCAGAGGACAATATTCCACTGACAGCATTTCGAACTAGGTATGGTTCATATGAGTGGTTAGTAATGCCATTCGGGTTAACGAATGCATCTGCTTTCTTCGTGGATTTGATGAACCCAATTTTCCGAGAGTACTTGGATAGGTTCGTCTTAGTGTTTATAGATTACATTTTAGTATACTCTAAGGATGAAAGTGAGCACAAGGATCATCTTAGAGTAGTGCTTGAGACGCTGAGGCGGCATCAACTGAAGGCGAAAATTTTCAAGTGCTATTTTTGGAAGAAACAGGTTAAGTTTCTTGGTCATGTGATTTCAGAGAAGGGCTTTTCAGTCGATTCAGATAAGATCGAAGCTGTTAATAATTGGAAGAGACCAGAGACAGTGACTGAGATTAGAAGTTTTCTTGGACTTGCTGGCTATTACCGGAGATTCATCAAGGATTTCTCACGAATAGCAGCACCTTTGACTAAGTTAACCAGGAAGGATGTGAAGTATGTCTGGTCCAACAAATGTGAGGAAGCATTCTTTAAGTTAAAGTATTTGTTGACCAATGCACCTATGTTAGTAGTTCCAGACGGAAACCAAGGGTTGGTGGTAAAATATTGGCATCAAAATTGGCCACCAACACCCAATTATGCGAAAACTCCAATATCCCATCCAATCATAGAAATATGAAGAGAAATAAATGAAGAACAAAATTAAAACAATTAGAAAGCAAGTAAAAGGAGACAAGATTTATAGTGGTTCGGCTAACTTTGGCCTACGTCCACTCCCAAATAATCCTTTTTATTATATTGAAGATTATTTACAGTTACAATCTGAAATCCAAGAATAAAATTGACAGAGTGTAGCCTAGGTTGAAGATGAAGAGAAGAAAAAAGAACCTTTTTCTGACGCCATGCCTGCTATATTTATAGGGGAGGACATGCACAGATCAAGCTGAAATTTTAACAAAAGGTTTTGGAGGCCAAGAATAGGCCACCCAAAAATTTCCAGGCCCATTGGGGCCCACATTACGGATCGGTACCGATCCCTATTTTGGTTTCCAAATGAGGTGCGATCCCTTTGGGTGGTTCCCCTTTGTGTTAGCTACCTGCTCTCCAAATTTCGTGCAATTCCAACGTTCGGTTGTGTGATATCGCATTTTCCGTGAAGTAGTATTGAGTGAATTTTGATTTCTATCGATCCCTTTTTGAGCTCACAATATGGATCGGTACTGATGCCTATGCTGGTATCCAAATGGAGTGTGATCCCTCTGGGTGGTTCCTCTTAGTGTTAGCTACTTGCTCTCCAAATTTCGTGCAATTCCATTGTACAGTTTGTGAGATATCACAATTTCTGTGAAGGTGTTGCATGTACCCTGACTTCTGCTGCTACCTCTAGAGGGATAGGTACCGATCCCTCCAACTTGCTCCAAATTGCTTGCGATCTATAAGGGAGCTTCTCCATGTTGCATTATGCTTAGCCTCTGAGTTTCATGCCAATTGGATGTGTAGATGTTGAGGTATTGATCGATCTTTGCTAGACAAATTGTATATAGCCGATCCCTATGAGGGAAGAGGGCCGACCCCTCTAGATGGATAGATGCCGATCCCTCCATCTTCTCCAAATTCCATGATATCCCTAGAGTAGACTTCCAAGGGTCCTCTCTTCTTGTTTCCAAAGTTTCACTTCAATCCGCCTTGTGGTTGTTGAGTTATGGAGCGATCATCGTTGAGTTGTGCTGCTGAGCTGAATATGAACCAATCTCTCTTCTGTTGCCCATAACTCTAACATACGAACTCCGATCGACTTGAAATTTGAAACTTAGCCTCATGAGACCCTCCTTACCACTTTATACCAATTGCACCTTGATTGTGACAAAAATTAGGGATCTGATCCGAATCTACTTGACCATCATCCATGGTCTCGTTTATAACCGATCTCTGAGCCTGGTAACCGTTTCTCCAAGCATCTCGTCTTGATGATCATGAAGTCTGTTGGGATAAATCAGCCTATGTACTACCTTGCCAACAGGAGGGTTAACAATACCGATGCATGTGGAACTGGATTAGGAGCTATGTTGATGCAGAAGGGTAAAGTGATTTCCTACGCTTCATGATAGCTTAGACCGCATGAAGTGAGATATCCTACTCATGATTTGGAGTTGGCTGCAGTGATCTTTGCATTGAAGATTTGGAGACATTATCTCTTAGGGGAGAGATTTGAGCTATACATAGTTCATAAGTCCTTAAGATATTTATTCTCTCAGAAGGAGCTGAATATGAGACAGCAAAGGTGGCCGGATTTTTTAGCTGCTTATGATTTTGGTATAGAATATATTCCTGGGAAAGGAAATAATGTAGCGGATGCTCTTAGCAGAAGACATCAGAATGTGATGTTAGCTATGTTTGCAGAATGGAAAGATTTAGAAGTTTTGACTACTTGTAGTGTGCAGTTAAGATCGACTACTAGTTCTAGTCAGAGCACAACCATGTTGTCCTGTTTGGAAGTTCGACAGGTATTGATCTAAAAGATTGCTTCTAAGCAGAAAGAGGATCCAGTATTAGCCGAGAAGATTAGAAGGCTTGAGGTTGGAACTAAAATTGATGATCTAAAGGATTTAAGTCTTGACTAGAGAGGATGGTTGAGGAAGAAGGGACGGTTGTGTGTTCCAAATGTTGAGGACTTAAGGAAAGAAGTTCTTGGAGAATGTCACGGTCCAAGTTTACGATTCATCCTAGAGGGACCAAGATGTATCAAGATATGAAGAGGAGCTTCTGCTGGGAAGGTATGAAGAGGGATGTTGGCTTGTGGGTTAAGTAGTGTGCAAACTGTCAACAAGTGAAGGCCGAACATTAAAAGCCGAGTGGATTGCTTCAGCCTTTGGAGATTCCAGTTTGGAAATGGGATTCGATATCCATGGATTTTATAGACGGGTTGCTAAGGTCAAATAGAGGAAATGAAAGCATATGGGTCATAGTGGACGGTTGACCAAGAGTGCCCATTTCATTCCAGTTAAGTCAACTAGAACGGCCCCTGTTTCAGCTAAGTTGTTCATGAAGAACATTGTTAGACTACATGGAATTCCTAGTAGCATAGTCAGTGACAGAGATGCTTTGTACACTAGTGAATTCTAGAAGAATCTACAGGAGGTGTTAGGTACCAAGCTTAAGATAAGTACTTCGTATCACCCTCAGACGGATAGGCAGACGGAGAGAGTCAATAAGGTACTCGAAGATTTATTGAGAGCTTGTGCATTGGACTTTGGTTGATCTTGCGAAGATCACCTGCATTTAGTGGAGTTTTCCTATAATAATAGTTATCAAACTAGTATAGGAATAACGACTTTTAAAGCTTTGTATGGAAGGCCATGCAAGTCACCAACGTGTTGGTTGGAGACTGAAGACAGATTAGTCTTAGGTCCATATCTAGTTAGAAAGGCGACAAAGAAGATTGAGTTAATCCGGGAAATGATGAAGGAAGCTCAGTCCAGACAGAAGAGTTACATAGATAAGAGGCATAAAAATATGGAATTCTCAATTGGAGATAAGGTTTTCATTAAAGTATCACCGATGAAGGGTGTGGTACGATTTGGAAAGTCAGGGAACTGGCACCGAGATATGTTGGTTCATTTCAAATAATAGAGAGGATTGGAAAACTCGCATACAGAGTAGAGTTGCCAAGCAGTATGGTAGGTGTCCATAATGTGTTTCATGCGTCTTATCTTCGCAAGTATGTGCATAATCCAGAAACTACTATCCTCCGACAGGGTTGGAAGATTTGATATTAGACCCTAATTTGACATTTGTTAGACAACCAGTTCGGGTTGTAGCGAGAGATGAGAAAAGGTTAAGGAACAAGACAGTCAGGGTGGTGAAAGTTCAGTGGAGCGACAACGAGAAGGACTGTACTTGGGAGACAGAAGACATGAATAGAGATACTTATCCCGATCTACTTTGAGGGTATGTCTATATTAGATTTATATAGGTAGTTGCTAGTCAGGTAGGCTAGTATGGTTATTAGGAGTTGCTACAGATGATTGCTATGTTTAGTATTTAGTCCTTACTAAATTTCAAGAACGAAATTCTTTAAGGAGGGGAGCTTGTAACACCCCTAATTTTTAATAACATTATTCAGGAGATTTAATTAGATAAATTAAATAGAATAATGTAAATATTACAGTAATAAGGAGATTTAGATTTGAAAATAAATTAGAGGTCGAGCTTATTGATATAAATGGGCTTATAAACGTTTTTAATTGTTAATTAACAAGGAAATAATTGACGCAATGGCTTATTAGGAAATTGCCACACCATTACCTTATATTCTCGTTTCATTCCCATTCACGTTCATTTTTACAAAACATAAACAAACGTAAATCAAAAGAGGAGCCGACCATTACTTAGGAGAAAAGAAGAGAACATCAATCTAAAGCTAAGGAATTAAAGCAAGGAAGATTAATCTCAATTAAATCTCAAAGTCCTTATCCTAATCAAGGTGAATAATAATCAAAACCATCTCTATTTTGTTTTATGATCATTTTGATTTTCGGGTTTAAGATTAAATCCATTATGATGATTTTGATGATGATATGCCTGTATATTATAGCTTATTTTATTCAAACAAGATTGTTTGATAATTGTTTACGCATGGTTTTAAGGATAAAATCGTTTAAAATGAATTACGAATGCCATGAGGAATTTATATGTTATATAAAACATTATTCTGGAGATGGGTTTAATTTTTTATAATTTTCTAAGCCATAGAAAATTTATTATGAATTTTCAAAGGAAAATATGAATAATTGGGTTTAAAAATTAATTTTTATTTTATGACGAATTTGGGTATGAAATTTTTATATGTTAGATAACATATTGAAAGTGAATTTCTGTAAATTTTTGGCGATTTTCCCTAAATACTTACTGTGGAAATAAAATTATTTTTGATGGAGTTAATTGTTTTACTTAATGGGAGGGCTTAATTGTGAAAATTAATCTTTGTTTAGATCTGAAATTATGCGGCAGTTATTTCGGTAAAGAGTTTAGAAAGTTAAGGCAACCAATCAAATTTTTACAAATAAGCAGGTTAGTTATAAAGTATTTACTTTAAATGGCATTAAATTCAGTCTTTACCCAGAAAAGTGGGTTCCGCCTCTTTTAGAAGCCACCTTCCGACCCTAGGCTTCCTCCTTCAACCAAGTCGAAACCTACCAGGTCGAAAGCAACTAAGCCGAAACCAATACACAAGGTATCACAATGTTGGTACGTAGCGGATTAGAGAAGGGCGAAAGGTATGGTGTCGAAACATAGCTTTCGATTGGGTCGAAACCTTTTTTTTATTTTCGAAAAAAATGTGCTTGCCTATTTTACTAAATGCTTTCGAAGGAGTCAAAACATATGATTTCAAAGGGGTCTTTTTAAATTGCTTTCGAAAGAGGTTTTCGCTTCTTGTTTAAATTGTAGCTTCCGAATGAGTTACCTAGTTTTAAAATCAATGCTTTCGAAAAGGTTAGTTTCGACCAAGTCAAACCCTTCTGCCGTTCCTATGCCATTCGAATGGATTGAAGTCATCAACCAATTCGAAAGGTAGCTTTTGGTTTAAACATGTACTAAGCCACTTTCTAAATCCTTCGAAAGGATTCAAGGGTTTCGAAGGCAATGGCTTCGAAAAGGGTTTCGAAGCTATTCTTAAAATGTTTACTTAAATGGTTTGAGCTTTCGAAAGGATGGCACCGAAGCCATCTGTTTTTTTCCCAAACTCTTTTAAATGGTTTCAAAAGGGGTACTTTCGCTTGTATTCACTTGGACCCAATAAGATATGTTTTAATTAAACCCAATGGTTTCAAAAGAGGTACTTTCAAATGGTTTCGAAGATATGCTTATATAATTGAATGGTATTGCTTTAATACGTTCGAATGGTTTTGAAAGAAAGGTTTTAAAGTGTTTAGAAAGGCAGGTGCCTAGTGTTTTGAAAAGAAGATTTGAATGCTCATGAAAGGAAGTTTTCCAATGGTTTCGAAAGTAAAGATTAAAGGTTTTGAAAGCTTTAGTTTTCAAAACAAAGAACCCAATCTTAATTTTTAAAGGTAAAACTCATGGCATTATAAAGGGGCTTTTAAATGCTTTTAAATTAGAGTTTTTGAAGAAGTTTTCTTTGATAAAATAATAGGTTAAAGGGATTAACCATGTTTTATATGAAAATGATTTCAAGGATATTAAACCACAGATGTTGGTGATTACTATGTGATATGTTTCTTCTTCTAGTTTACATATTCACTTTAATATGGACCATAACTGTAAAGGCAAAAGTTGTTTAATTGCCTTGTTATATGCTCTGATCATCCAAGGGGGCAACTTCATATGTCGCTCTTGGCGTATGTTGTAACAATTATAATTTCTCTGAACGTGGTTCTCATATTGGGATTATGTAATGAATTTGAAATGCTTTGAAATGGAATGAGAAAGTTGTTTGTTGATTTTAATTTTTTTTCCATATCCATATGTTTTTGTTATATCAATGTATCAAACATTACCGTATTTGGTCGCCGAGGATTAATAACTATGGGTGACTGTAGCATCCGTAGCCGTTAGTTTTGGGCTTCCAAGTGGGGGATGTTACAACGAGCCTGGTCGTGATAACGAAGGCTCTAGTCTTGGTGTCGCGTTCAGATCCTTGTAGACCTCACTGCCCTCGGCCCTCGCAAAAAGAAAGGGAAAGAAACTCATCTATCGATTTCCTAAGAGTCGTCTCTTCGATCAACCCTAAGCTATTTGCTACTCCTTCAAGTCATTCCGGATGAGTTGCCTCCCAATCATCTGTGCATTTAGGCGAACCACTTGACTCATTATCTAACTTGCCGATTCCACATGACATTGAAACTTTTCACTTTACTGATATGAGCGTCGGTGGGTCGGACTCTCCTGCCAGAATAGGTTCAGAAATCCCATCTACAACTAAAGGAAAAGTTACTCCCGTGGGCAAAGCTCCAACATCTGGTCCATCGAGGAGAACACAAGGACACTTGCACACACTTTCAATTCATGACATTGCACTGCATTAATCTTGTGCCCTTCAATATCTAAAGTTAATTCACTTCTTGTTCTCCTTTGTAGGAACCGTGGTGAAGAAGAGGAATATGTTTCAATCTCTCCATGACTTATCCTGCCAAACCTTGGGCTCACGTTCAGGCCCGTATCGTCAAGGCAGTGGTCCTGAGTATGATCCAAGCTATCGCTCCAGTCGGGATTGAGATCGTCATGATAGAGGTGACGAGACAGGTCCGCCCATGACAAACATCGATCAAAATCTAGATCCCCTCCTCCGAAGGGCTCTAAAAAGAAAACTGATCATTAGGACCTACCTATTGATCCTTCTCATGGTCCTTCTTCTATTCCAGTTCCTCCACAGCCTTTAGTCCCTTCTCATTCTCAACGACTTAGTGATCGTCGTCGTCATTGCGAGCATATTTCTCCCCACAAGTCAGACAAGGAAAGTGCTGACATCGCAACAACTGTCGAGGGGCATGTTTGATCCAGTTACTCGCATGGCCCAGCTCAGGGAAGAGTTTTCGAACTTGTGCTTTGATGGGTTTTTATTCCCTCCAAATCTAAAAATGGTCCCCTAAAAAGTTCAAAAAATGACTTAATTGTATTACCGATATCCATAGGCAGTATAATGAGTGGATGAAAGCTGTAGAGAAAATGTCCAAAGTATCCTTCAAATGAGCGGCAGAGATTGAAAAACTAAAGCATCAATAGGCCCAAGATAAGAGGATCATTGAAACTTTAACAAACCAACTGGAAGCTTCAAGGAATTCTCAGGCAAAGACCAAGAGAAAAATAGAGACCACCGTCAAGGCTTTAGAGGATGAGAAGACCAGACATCTGAATGAAGTTCAAGTGCTACATCATCGAAACCATCAACTTGCAAATGAAAGAGACACAGCCGAAAAGAGGATAGCTAAAATTGAGTGTGAAACCAAGGAGAAAAACGAGGCGCAAAAGATTAGTAAGGATGCCTGTGAGGAGTTAGTGAATGTCAGGCTTGAAAGGTGTAACGATCCCAGTTTAAAGACGAATTTAATTTATAATTTAATTAAATTTTAGGATTAAATTATTATTTTTGTTTGAAATTTTCAAATTTAATAAGAGAAGTATACTTATTTGTTTTTGAATTTGATTTGAAACTCAAAATGAATATTTACAATTGAACTGGATTACGAATAAAACCAAAATATACGCTGGCAAGAAAATAGTAGAAAGTATCAACCTGGGAAAGCAAGTCCAAAGTAAACAAGGAAAAAAAAGTATATGTAGATTTTACAAAGCAATAAGACAAGGAAATAATAAAAACAAAAGTGGATTTGTTGTAAATAGATTAGAAGCAATACATGTAAACTAAAATAATATTACATTAAGCAATGCAAGAGGGCTGAAGCAAAACAAATACATACTATAAAAGTTTTATATGAAGCATAAAGAACAAGAAAAAAAGATAAATAAATAAGTGTAGACTTGAAAGCTTGTCAAAGAAGACAGTAGTAAAACAAAACAAACAAAATATAATATCCACAAACTAACTACATACATAATTTAAACAAGCAAACTGTACATACATATTTACAAATAGAATAGGTTGTAGTCAAAATAGAAAACATACAATGAAAATCTAAGTACATGTAAAATATAAAGTAAAAACATAAAGACAAAAGTAAAAGAAAAAAAATATCAACAAGATAAAGGAAGTACAGGTACAAAGTAAAGAAACTGTACATAATAACAAATACATAAAGTATAAGCTGTAAACAAAAGTAGAGACACATGCATTTAATGCCACATCTCCTCAGCATGTACAAGAATCATCTCAGCCGAAATAGGATAATATTTTATCAGTAAAACAAATAAAGCAAGAAAAAAAATCTGACAACAAAATAGCCTTCCCTGTAAACACCTACTTTCCTTATACAAACATTGTTTATATATATATATATATATATATATGCAAGGCATTCTATCCTAATTCGTTCAGTAAAATTAATTAAGCAAACCAGAGAAAAAGAAATAAACATCATTACCTACAAAATAGAAAAGCATCATTCAATTCAAAGAAAAGCAAAATAGATTCAAGGAGGATCAATCTGCAGTTTCAACAACAAAGCAGATTCTCTGTTCTTTCCTTTCAATGTGAGCAAAATTTTCTACCCTGAAATTTCTTTTTGTGTTAATGCCTATGAGCAAACCTTCAACTTGAATCTGTTATCTTTGTTTGTGAGTAACAACTCAAAAAGAAACTAAAGTATAATGATTTATTTCTGTTAATTTGAGGTTCGAAGTCACTTTATCATGTATATATATATATATGTATGTATATATATATATATAGTTTCCTCTGTGTATAAATATTAGAGAGTGGAATACCTGTTATGATTGAGATCACCTCTGTCTCTGGTTTCAAAGCACCAAACATATTCAAAACCCAAATCTTTCATCATGTAATCATTGTTAGACTTTGATCTCAAAGTGAAAGTTGTATATTTAAGGACGAACTATGATTTAAAAATAGATTTCAGAAGAAAAAGTATACACAGTTGGAAACAAATGATTTTTACAGTGAACATACAATATTTTGTCAAATTCAAATGTCATGAAAGGTTGATTTAATCTTATAACTCGAATCTACATACAAAAAGAAGATTTTTAAAACCAGAATGAGGATTTTTAGTTGGAAATTCAAGTAGCAGTTCATAAATGAACTGGAAATGCGTTTCGATCAATTTTCGATCATCGAACAAATTTTAAAAGCTAGAATCTCGCGTGGAGCTGGTTTGAGTATCTATGATTCCAGGAAAAATGTTGAGAATTTTTTTTAATGCATGAATTAGAGGAACAAGGTCAAATTAGGGTTTAAGAACCCATGTTTGTTCATGGAAAAAAAATTGGGTCGCTGATGATTTGGGGTGCATCGAGTTGGACACGGCTCTGGGGGATGGAAGAGGGAAGGTTGACGAGTGTTTGGCCGGAGTTTCCGACCTTCCAATGGTCTGAGACGTGGTGGCGAGGCGATTTAGTTTGGGAGTGTTCGTGTCACAGTGTCGAGCAAGACACTCATTTTCGATTTCGAGAATTTTGTGTTGAATGGAGCCTCGATTTTGAATAGGGGGATGAATCACGACTTGTTGAAGGTCGCGATGGCCACCGGAGTGGCACCGCCATGATGTGCACGTGCACCATATCGTTCTTGTGTCAGGGGGTTGCAGTTTGTAACGCATGGAACTCGAGTGGAAACTCGTGAAATTTCGTTGTTGCTTCGGAACGAAACTCGCGAACGCGAGTATACTTTGCTATCTTAGTTTGGATATTTAAACTGGAAAAGAAAAAGAAAAAAAGAAGAGGAAATGGGAGCAGAAGAAGTTGCACAGGATCTTAGGGAAGAAGATGAGGAGAACTCGAGTTTTGGCTCGGGTGGAATACCTGTTTACTCGGGTTTGCTTTTATAATGGTTTAAGCCCAAACAAAAATTTCAAGTTAACAATGTTTTAAATTTAATTAACCATTTAATTAAATAATTAAATTTAAAATAAGAATTGAAGTACATTTCCATTAAATTTTTTCAATGGAACAATAAATTGTTTTTCAAAGTTTAAAGAAGATTTTTAAATGTTAGTTAAGACAAATAAGTATTTTTATTAATGGTTTAAAAGGGTAATTAAGAATAAATAATTAATTTAAATTGTAATTAATTAAGTAACTAAAGATTTGTCAAGTTGAAATTAAAGAATTTGATTAATTCACAATTAAGGATTTAATTTATTTGAAATTACAAATTTTAATTAGATAATTTAAGAGAATTAATGATTAGTAGTCAATTATGATAATTAATTAAGGAAAAATTAATTAAGGATTTGATATACTTATCATTAAGAATATTTAATCATTGATTTAAAATAAATCAATAAAAATAGTCATATAATTAATTCTTTTAAATCACTTTCACTTTAAATCAAAGATGATTGACTATCATCGAATAATGTGTACTGGATTGATATTTCTGTTTGTGACTGTGATGCTATGTGATGTGAACTGCCTTGCGCTGAACTGTGATTTTTGATTCGTTTCTGTAGTTATATGAAAACCCCTTTTGCCCGTAAAACGACATTTGAATTTCGATGCGACAGGGAGTCGGATTCCAGTTGGTTATCCGAAACCCACATCGAATTGTAATGATGAATCTTCATGATTGATAAATTTATTTTATCTCTGAATCTGTGAATGAAGATAAGCGTTATGAGTTATACCGCTTATCGATATTGATATATCTGTGTTGATTAATGGTGTGGCACTTTTATTGTGTAAAACCCCTGAACCACACTTATACACACACAAATATGGGTTGAACGTGGAAAACGATTAAGTCACAGATATTTGAATTTAATTCAAAATAGTTTTAAGAGTTGAATTTTAAATTCAAACAGCTTTGGAAATGAAATTGAATTAAATAAAATTTGAATAATTTGATTTCAATTGGAATTCAATATTTGAAATTGAATTCTATATTTAGCAATTATGATTTTAAAATGATATACAAGCTTATATGGGTTTTAAACTATTTATAAAGTGTTGTTTTGAGAATTTGAAGATTTTAGCTTGTATAAATGAAATCGGATTTTCTGAAATGAAAACAGTTGTTTTCAAATAAAAGCTTTAGTATGAGAAAACAAATTCCCAATTTGTATTAAAAAGAATTCCAAGTTTGAATTAAAAATAGTTTTCCAAATTATGGATGAATCTGTGGAAACAGTTTTGAAAGCTATGAGATAAATCTTGATTTTAAGATTTAAGTAAATTAATCCAATTGAAATGAAAATTTCTTTGAAATCCGTAAATGGATCTTTGTGAAACTGAGTGAACTTTGTATAGTAAATCTTTTTGTTTAAAAGATTTGAAATGGTAATTGGTTTAAACCATTTAAATCGAAGTTTGGAATTATTAAGTTGTGACTTAATTGTAACCCCAGATCCATATGTTTTAAATATTGCGTTCACTATTCGGGTTAGCCGAGAAAGGACCTTTGGGTCGTATAACCCATTCCGAATATGTGATTCGACGTTATGGATAGCATTTGAAGACCGGTGGTGAAGACCGGGTATTTGCAAAAACGATAGGATGACCTATCGATTGTCTCTGCAGTGAGTTGCTCCGGTATAGAGATTCCCTAAGTGATGGGAAGTTCGATCGGGATTGTGGATACCCGGATTGCAAGGACTTCTTTTAAAGTGCCTTCGGTTCTATTCGAACCCAGAACAGACTTGTATGGATTGTATGTCCGACATTACATTTTGAGATATAAAGCAGATTTCTTTCAAATACATTTCTGTTGGTGGCGGAGAATTTATTCTCTTAGCTTAACACCCTTCTCTGAGACATACAAGCTCAGAGGTTATGTAGTTGATGGTTATCAGTGATATACTCCCAATTTGGTAATGTGGCATGCTGAGTGTTGCTATGTGATGATCATTTATTGATCATTTGTGATCAAAGCATGGCTTTGTGAAAAGCGTAGCTTTGTGGACGAGACTTCGTCGAACCTCACAAACCGGTAATGGTCGAAACATGAATTGTGCGGCAAGGTTTCAGGGGTAGCTTCCCTAGGGTATGACCATTCCTTCTGGAAAAGGGTAGTATCATGGTATGGAGCCCAGATACTTACTCATGTGGACACACTTTATTTATTATGTGTGATGTTGGTTAGAGAGCTCTCGTTTAAAGGTCCCAAAGGACCGGGGGTGGCATATCTGAGGTTTTGTATATTCCCCGGGAAGGGGGGTAGCCGGCCTTGTTTGGCAGAGAACAGTTTGTCTCTCGAAGCGTCCAGCCAGAGGCGTTCCTTCGTGGCATAGGAAGTTCCTTAGCCTGACCATTTGTTGGAAATCCAAACAAAACAATACGAGCCCTGTACGGTTTTAGTTGTATTACCTGCCATGGAATGTGGCGGTAACCTGCTATTGAACATGGTAGCTATAGTAGGCATACGATAATGGTCGTATGTTGGCTAAGATTGATATTCTATTTCGAAATACTTTTTCCACTATGCACTAATAATAATATCAAAAAAATGATTTGTTTACGTAGTAAGCATCTTTGACTATCATAAGGAGAAATCTCCTCCGATTCTGCGTTTGCATTGTGTGTGTGTGCGGGAGGCCTTATGGTAGTTTCATTTTCTAAAAGCATTGCGAATTGACTTTAAAATCCTCTTGTTGTTTGTTTTTAAAGATAAACTGTTTTGTTTGCTCATACCAGTCCCATGACTGACCTGGAGTTTATTGTTTCTTTCCTAAACTCTGGGTGCCCAAATTTTTTCCACACGGGCAGTCTAGAGTTTGGTTTTTCAGATAGTCAGGATTAGTAGGTTATCTGGAGCTAGTTCAGTCTTTGGATAAGGACTGCACTTGTTTATCTGGGTGCAACAGTGATGGTGGATCGAGCTAGGAGTTTTGGAGCTTTATCTTTGGAGCTTTGGATCAGAGTTGCAGTATTGGATTCTGTGAAAACTTATCTCAAATTGTATTGTGTTCCGCTGTATTTTCTGTATTGTATATTCTCTGATTTTGATGGGTATCATTGTATCATATTGATGTATTGGATATTGTATTCATGTTGTATCAATGATATCATCTCTTATTTCTGCTGTGTTGTTTATCATTTAATGTTGTTGTAAGCTCCCGCGATACGAATTTGATGTTGTTGTCGGACATCGAGTTCGGGTCGTGACAAAAGGGATGCGGCTGTTGAGAAGGCTAAGGATGTTAATGCCCTCGTCCAGCGTAAAGTGGATGCCGTTAAGGAGAAAACTAGAGAGCAAGCAATGAATGAGCTTGACCCGCTACTTGTTCTCTACAATGCCAATGTTCTTAAGCATAGAAACCTGGAATGGCTTCAAGATGACTATCCCTATCAGCTTTTGTGTGCTTGGGAATTTCTTGTTGCCAAGGAGAAAAAGGCGCTCAATGCAGAGGAGATTGATCTGATGAGGTTTGAGAGCGAGATCTTACTAGGCGATGAACTCAAAATTTTACATGATGCCCAGCTTGTATTTCAGCAAGAGTCGATTACTGCTTCTCAACATGAAGCGAGTGAAGGTTCCGGCTCTGCGCAACCCGATGCCACAACTAATCTGCCTCCAATGTCTCAGGGTATTCTTAGCACTCTCTTCCACTGTTCTAGGATACAACCCGAATAAGCCTTAATATGAAATTCATAGCATGTTTTTTCCAGTTCCGAAACGAAGTTCTAAAGGTACTCCAACTCATCTTGGGAGCCAGACCGAAGAAGATATCTCGTTGACATCTCCCGTCTTTCAGAAAGTTGGGGTATCGTCGGTTGATATTTCTAATCTTTTTAGCAATATTTCCTCAGCTTTAGGTCTTCCAGTTGTAGTTTGTCCTCCTCAAGAATCCCAGCTAGGGCCTAAGTGCCCACAATGGAGTTTATTATAGTTACAACCTCAACTATAACTCAAGACATTCTAGAAGTGGAGGCTTTCGTATTTGATGAGCATATGATGGATGCATTGTTGAGGGAAGGCATTGATTCACGCCATGAAATTTCGATTGGTGATGACGTCATGATCATGGGCACCTCCAATCCTACTGACGAGCTCAGTCTAAAGGAGCGCATTTAGAAGAAAGAGTTGTTAAAGAAAAAGGCTAAGGCTGAGCCAGCTAATGTGGACCCCAATGATCTAGATCTTATCTCGCTTCAAATCATTCCTCCAAGTAGGTCGACTCATAGGGATGAGATCCCTCCTATCTCCAAGGATGACGGTGCTTCGATCCCTATATCTAGCGACGCCTCTCCAAAAATAGGTAGAGGTGGTATAGGATTGAAGAGAGGATCGGGTGAGAATTCGAGTGGATCTACCCCTAAGAAATTGAGGAAGGACAAGAAGTTTAAGAAGTAGCCATCGGGTTGACTTGATGTGTAGATAGCTTATGTTGCTACTGTTTCTCTTTTGTTGGCCATGTTTATGCGAGTACAACCCCCACTTATAATCCTCATATTTTGGATTAACTTGTACTGCAACTTACAAGTTTAATGTGAATAAAAGTTCTCTTGCTTTCGTAGAACTCTTATGTGTATTTGCTTAACTGGTCGAGCTATTATAGTTTCCATTCAATGTACTTGTAATTTGTTGCTTGTTAGCTTAGATATTGGTTCAATTCATCAATCTCATGGCCTCCCTGAGGTCATGGCCTCGAGTCCTATTCAAATTTTAGGCTCGAGCCTTAATGTTACGCTGTCGAACTCAGCGGTTAAGCAATTATGTTTCTGCCCCTGTCTTGGGTTGACAAAATTAATTTGTGATGGTCGAGTTCCATCTCCACTAACTTCATTATCATCCTGTCGAATTCAGGTTTGAGTTGGTTAAGTAGTAAGTGGTCGAATCGCACTTATTTATTCATTTATAATCATATCCATGCTCCGTGAACAAGAGTTATTCCATGAGTGGTTGTTCACACCCGTTAATGTTTATAATCCAATTCGCACTCTAGGAATTTGGAGTTGTTTGGAAAACTATCGAATTCAATTTCCCTTAGTCAGTTATCTTGCCCCCGAGTATGGAGTTCTATTCAACAAGTGATTGGTCGAATCACAATCACTATCAAGTCATGTTGACTTCATTATATGGTGGGATTTAGTTGATCGTATGTCGCAACTAATATGCAATGCAATGGAAGATCATAGATATGAAGCAAAATTCAAAGCTTTATTTTCCAAATGGAAAGAAATGACATAATTTGTCTTATTATATATCTAGAAAATCAAATGCTAAAGCAAATCCTTAAATTAAATACAACTAAATGAAAAATAAATAAATTGAGAGAATAACGTTGTAAATGCTCGCTATTCCACGCCTTTGGTAGTGTGGTGCCATCAATAGTTGCTAGCTTGAAAGTTCCCTCTCCAATCCTTTGTTCAATGACATATGGTCCTTCCCAAGTAGGATTCATACGTGATAGGGCAGGAAAAACCCATTTCAAGATGAGATCGCCGATTTTAAAGGTTCTAGGTCGGACTTTAGTGTTTTTGTGTTGAGTGAATCGGTGTCGGTCCGTAGCTGCCCTCAAATCAGCTTTTTCGCGCTTCTCATCTACAAAGTCCAGAGATTCCAAGAGGAGATACCTATTTGTTCTGGGATTGTAGTAGGTCACTCGATGAGAAGGAACTTCGAATTTAACAGGAATAATGGCTTCAGAGCCGTAAGCAAGAGCGAATGGAGTATGACCAGTCGTGGCCTATTTGGTGAAGTAATGAACTGCAACAATGGTGTACTTCGCACCACCTTTAGAGATCGGTAAGGAACCGATAATGTCTATGCCCCATACGGCAAGTTTGAGTCCAGCAAATAGAGCTTTATACTCAGCTTCGTTATTTGTTGCAGGGAAGTCAAGCTTTAAGGCATATCAAATCGATCGATCCTCCGGAGTTACTAGTCCAACTTCAGCTCCAGAATAACGATCATTGGAGGCTCCATTAGTATACATTTTCCATCGGACGGTAAGGGCTTCACTACTCTTTGGGAGATCATCCTATGCAGTGAACTCAGCTATAAAGTCCGCCAGTGCCTGTCCCTGGATGGCTCTCCGAGGGAGGTAAGTAATGTCAAATTGACTCAGCTTGATGTACTTAAGTAACCTTCCAGACGTCTCAAGTCGTTGCAGGACCTGTCATAATGACTGATCGGTGTAAACATTGATAGGATGAGCCTGAAAATAGAGGCGGAGCTTTCATAAAGCAATCAATAAGTAGTATGCCAATTTCTCTATCTTTGATAGTTCCTTTCAGCTCCCGTTAATCACTTGCTAACGTAATAAACCGGTCTTTGGATTCGATTCTCTTCGTGAAGCAGTGCGGCACTTATAGCATGTACCGACACGGCCAAGTAGATATACAAGTCTTCGTGATCCACCGGCTTTAACAAGATGGGAGGTCTCTCTAAGTGGTTCACCAAAGCTTGGAATGCATCTTTACAATCCTATGTCCATTCAAAATTCCTTTTCCCTATTCTAATCAAGTCAAAGAAAGGAATGCATTTATCGTTAGCTTTGGAAATAAACCGACTTAAGGCAGCAACCTTCCCATTCAGGCTCTGTACTTGTTTGAAGGTCTTTGGCGCTTGGATGTTGCGAATAGCTTGAATCTTCTCAGGATTAGCTTCGATTCTGTGGGCATTAACGATGAAACCCAGGAATATTCCTAATGCAATGCCAAAAGCACACTTCTGAGGATTGATCTTCATTTTGTAATATCATAGGATATCAAACATTTCTACCAAGTCTCTAATGTGCTCACTAGATCATCATGAATTCACAAGCATATCATCCACGTACACCTCTATCGTCTTCCCGATTTGATCTTTAAACATTCTGCTGACTAGATGTTGATAGGTTGCTCCAGCATTCTTTAATCCAAATGGCATCACTACATAACAATATAATCCAACATCGGTAATGAAGTTAGTGTGCTCTTGATAGGGAATGTGCATTGGGATTTGGTTATATCTAGAGTATGCATCCATGAAAGATAGAAATTTGTGCCCTGCGGTTGAGTCTACCAGCTGATCGATCCTTGGAAGAGGAAAACTATCTTTCGGGCATGCCTTGTTCAGGTCCAAGTAATCAACGTACGTCCGCCATTTCCCATTCACCTTTCTCACAAGTACATGATTAGATACCCATTTAGGGTAGAGGGCGTCGCAAATAAACCCATTGTGTTTGAGCCTATCCACCTCCTCTTTAAGAGTGGTAGATCTCTCCGAATCCATGCCATGACTTTTTTGTTTCACCGGGACATGCCTTGGGTTAATCTTCAATGCATGGCTCACAATGGCAGGCGAGATCCCACACATGTCAGAGTAATTCTAAGCGAACACGTAGAGGTTCGCTTGGAGAAAACCAGCAAGTTTTTTCATCATCGAGGGGATGAGCTGTGATCCGATCTCTAGGACCCATGACGGGTCGTCATGGCTGACCGTGATGTCAATTGTCATCTCAGCCGATGCAACCTTGGTCTCTTTGGGCTCTTCCTCATCATCCCAGCTTAGATCTATGTCTCTATTGAACCGACTGTGGCGCCCGAGCCAAGGCTCAGGTGCTGGTTGTCAATCTTCAGTGGCTTGGATACCGAAATATTTGTCCACACCCTTACCTTTCTCCTTCCATTGAGCATCACTCAATTCAGCTGCATAGCAGGCACGTCCGGTCGCCTGATCACCATGAACAACTCCAACACCATTATCTGTCAGAAACTTCAAAGTCAAACACCATGGGTAAAGAGCTGCCCGGAACTCAGCCAGGGCCGGTCAGCCTAGAAAAACATTATATGGAGAGCCAACATCTAAGACAACAAACGATAACATATGCACTCTCCTTCGGTCACCTTCTCCCAACTCCACGGGCAATCCAACATAACCAACAGCATCGGTCGCAGCACCATTAAAGCCATGAATTCAGGCTTTAGACAGTTTCAGGTCCTTGGCTTCCATCTTCATCTAATTGTAAGCCTTTTTGAAAACTATATTTATGGAGCTTCCACAATCAACCAAAATCCTCCTCATTAAGGCGGGGCCGATCATGGCCGAAATGACCATTGGGTCGATCGTCGGTGCCTCGACCTTGTCTGCATCTTTGTTTCCGAACACAATGTCATCTGCCATTGTACATTGCTATTTTGCTGAGGCTCCATCTTTTGTACTCGAACAACATTCAAAATTCACATGCTTGATCGCGCTAGCGTAGGGCTCCATCTCATGCCAATTCTTATCAACTGGATGCCATCCTCCGACTATTATATTGATTACTAATCTTCCACCAGTCCGCCCAGGCTCCTCAACCCTGTGCGGTGCTTGTCCTCGGTTGGGGTCGGATGTCCCTTGCCCACTATCCTGCTGAGCTTTAACAAACTGCTATAACTTTCTTTCTCGAATCAGTTTCTGGATAATATCCTAGAGATTCCTACACTCAATTATGTTATGACCATAATATTCATGAAACAAATAATACTTTCCGGTTTGTTTCTACTTCTCCATTGATCCTTTCGAAGGCAGCTTCCTGTACTGTATGGTATTGCAGGTAGACAAATAGACATTCTCTAGAGATGTATTCAGTGGCGTGTATGTATCGTACATTGAAATCCTAGGCTTTCCTCTTCCAGAATCCCTTTTTCGTTCTAGGCTCCTATCTACGCCTTTCTTTTGTTGATTCGGTTTATTTTGGACATTCGCTTGAACTTTTCTAGAACTATCACTAGATTGCTTCACTACAGTGTTGCTCTATACTTAGTTCCACAACATTTTCTTCCTAGAGCATTTGGCTTCCTCTTTTCTCAAATACCGAACCACCTTAGCACAGAAGCGTTCAGATATTGCAGATGGCTTGCCAGCTAACCAATTGCCAAAATCAGATTTTGGATCAATCCCTATTGTTACTGCCATCAATATTGCATGGTCATTTGAATTACTGATTTATGTGACAGCTGTATGGAATCTCTCTAAATAATCTTTCAGCGATTCTCCCGAAGACTATATCACGCTGGATAGAGACATTACATCTTTGGAGCGAGTTGCGTGCATACGAAACTGCTTCGAAAACTTCATCGCTAAATCGTCAAATCTAGAGATTGATCATGGGGGTAATCTTGTATACCACATCGTTGCTATTCCAGAAAGAGTAATAGGAAAACATCTACACTTGGCTGCATCATCTGCTCGTGCGGAATCCATCAGCCATTCGTATCTCATGATGTGCTGTCTGGGGTCAGTCTTTCCCTCATAGGCAGGCATCGACGGGATATTGAACCTCCTTTGATATTCTACATGTAAGATATTATCAGTGAAGGATATGGCTTCTCAAGATTCCCCACTCATTACTGGCCAAGCCTTGGTTCTCTCTCACTAACTATCTAACCATAGCCGACAAGTCTGACGTTTGGATAGTCAGAGCTAAGCGGTGTTCGCGTTCCACCCCACGTGAATGGCCCGGTCGATGTCTACGGGCCATTTCACACCTTCTTGGCTCGACATCCTCTTGACATACATCACGTGTATTTACTTCATCATCATTCTGTGGAGGTATCTGATCAGCATTTTCTTGACCTCCAACATCCAGATTGATCGCAACATCGCCGGTATATAACCCTACTATCACTGGTTGAGATCGTCCATCTAAAGAACGGTCGGCCCAGATCATTCCAGATGGATCGGCATCAACCATTGTCGCTCTATCTGGAATGATCGGTGGAAGGCGGGTTGATGCTTCAGCGTGGTATCCATCCGTTCTACAGCGCCAGCGTCTGTGATAATCGTCCGATGAACTAGAACTCTCCGATGCAAAGTAAGGGGTAGGGTGCCTCCTTACTTTCCCATGCTGTTGCTGACAGAGTTGGTTCATCGGATCGATATTAGATTGAATTTGCTAATTCAATTATCGATGGCTATCCACTAACTCTCTCATCAGATTCTGGAATTTAGCTCTTGTAATAGAATCAGCTGGATTATGGATATCAACTGGATTGGCAGCATTCACATCCACTGGTTGATTGCTCAAGCCTCCTTGCTGAACACTAGCTTTCTCGTTTTCTTCTACGTTCTGAGAATTAGATCTGGTGCTCCTAACCGTTGTTGATAGCTTTACTTAGACTTTTGCAAATCTGAATAAAACAAGCAAGCTCCTTGAAGATAATTACGGATCTCCTTCGGGGGATTTATGCAATCCAGTAGCAACAAAGGGATCCAGATAAGCTGAGAATCAAAGTTTTCAATGAAAGCACCAAAATGTTTGCACCAAAAGTGGACACAAACACTCAAGAATAGAACAGTAGAGAAATAAATGAAGAATAATCAAAATTAAATAGAGAAGAGAAGTAAATAAACAATCAGAATTAAGCAATAACAAAGACACAAGGGTTTGTAGTGGTTCAGCGTTGTGTGCCTACGTCCACTTTGAAGAATTTGCTTTATTGACCACTTGTAAATTTGATTACAATGAAGTAATGATAATAGCACTTGATTACAATGGAGTCTAAAGTAGCAAGCAGCGTAAAGATCTTTTAAATGAAGAAGGAAGTTTATATTTATAGGTGAAGATGGCAAAATATCTCGCTGAAAATTCGACAGAAGGCTCTCCAAATCCGTAGGGGCCCACCAGGACGATCGCAAGTTCCATCTCGATCATTGGAACGATCGGTACTGATCGTTCATTTATGCTCCAATGCACGTGCGATCATTTCTGTGAGCTCCCCATGCCTCTAGTCCATGCTCCCAAAGTTTGGTGTCATTATGAGTTGTGGTTGGTGAGATATTAACTAATCTTCATCGAGTTGGATTGTTGGTTGAGTTTGTACGATCGTTCGTGAACGATCGGTGCTGATCATTTAAACTTGCTCAGTTTGATATATGATCATTTGTGGGGACTATACTCTCCAATATATTGATATTCTGAAAGTTTCAAGTATGTTGGACTTGTAGATTTTGAGATATTGATTGATCATCGTTGAATTTAGGTATGTATCCATACGGTACGATCCATAGAATTGAATATGGATCGTGCTTGATCTATCTTCAGAGAGTAGTGAACTTTGATGTGCACGTAAAAATGTACATTTTTACTCACACACTTAATCTCGTTTTAGTAAAATAAATGTCATAATTGGGTGTTTTTACATGTTTAAAACAAAATTTGAAAAATGCTTTCAAGTCATCATTCATGCATTTACATGGGGGCAAAGCGGTAATTTTCGTGTGTGGATTAATTTGGAAAAAATTACATGCACATTTTATTTTGTTTTGCAAGAATTTGGATTCAACTTGGAAGTGGCTTCATGGAAATATGCATATACAAGAGTTGGAAGCCAAAGAAATGAAGAAATAAAAGAATTGATGTAATCATGGAGAACCCCACCTACCCACTTACTAATGAACCACAATTAAGAGCTAATGCACATGTTAGTGGAGATTAAAAGCACATGCACATTTAATGGAGGATAATTTCATGCTAATGATAACTCGAAGGCCATACTACCTCAAGGGCATTTTGGGAGTTCCCTAAAAATGGATTAGAGTTTTAGTCATGTATAAATAACCCTCTTATGTTCTTGTAATGGACTCACTATCTCATCATATTATGCAAGTTGTAGCCACAAAATTAATGAGAAATAAAATGGCTTCCTAAGCCTCTTCTTTTTCTTTGTTCTTTACATGCTTTTATTTTATTTTATGCTCATTTTTATTTACATGCTCTCTTTCCTTTTATATTGGTAGATTAGATTTCCATTTATGCACTTAGTTTAGTTTTAGTTTATGCAAGTAGTTAGTTCTTTTTATTTTAATTAGCTTGCACTTTCCTTTTTTGTTCTATGTTGCAATCTGCATGTGTTGAAATGATAACAAAAATGAGAAGCTAAACCTCTTCAATTTAGGGGTAATGAAGCTCTCTTAAATCATGTAGATCAAACATATTTGCTAATTTATAATCTCTTTTTATGCATTATAGATAGTTAGATGTTGATGTAAGTTTATTAGTGAATTTGACAGCCTATGTTGTTTATCACAAATAGGTTATTCTTACTCAAATATAAACATAATTTGCATTAACATCTAACTAAGTGATTTTGATCATGGAATTAAAATAGAATCAAAATTTGATGATCTATGTTACTAATCAAAAATAGTAGATAGATCATGCTTAAAATAGATTTTGTTTTAGTTTCATATTCATTTTCATGATATTTAACAAAGTGGTTTTATTGTTGTATTAAAGTTTGATGGTTTAAGTTGTGTTAATTAATAACACAAATAGATCATACTTATGATAAATACATCAATAATACTACTAGATTAAAATGAGAGATCATAGATTTTGTGTTGATTTATGTGAGTGTATGTGAGTGGATTTTCCTCTAAATGGTCTCTTAATCTCATATTTTTATTTACTTTTGTTTTAGTTAGTTTTACATTTTTTACTTAAAACAATTTCATACTCTTTGGGCTAATTTGATTGAGTAGAATTAAAAATTAATTCATTTCCTTGCGGATCGACCCGTACTCGCATACATACTACAATAGTACGCCGTGCGCTTCCATACTTTAAGTGTTTTATTGAGTTTGCCTCCAGCTTCTACTTTGCTACTACTTCATATTATCATTTAGGCTTGGTTTTTATGCTTCATGGTCATTAATTCAATACATCGATCCTGATGACCATTGAGCCTATCTCGTTTAATTGGTCCAGATATAGCCGGGCCAAAAGATCGGATAACACCAAGGGTATGAACTTATGTGACCTACCTATAGGTATGGACTTACGTGACTTACCCAGGTATCGACCTTGTTTTGGTGTATCTAGAGCGTTGTTGATGGCCATGACACACTCGACATGGTCTTTTGAGACCGTGAATAGCTTTATCTTGTTGTGATCGCTTATACGTTTTTGGGTCCTACGTTCGTAAACTTACGAACGTTTGGTCTTAGCGAGAGTGACCATACATGTTATGGCGTACCTATTTGGTCTTAGCGGTAGTGACCATACGCGTTGTGGCGTACCTATTCAGTCTTTGCAGTAGTGACCATAAGCATTGTGGCATACCTATTTGGTCTTAGCAGTAGTGAACATACGCATTATGACATACCTATTCAGTCTTAGCAGTAGTGACTACATAGTTTGGAGTGTATCTTATCGATCTTAGCAGTATAGATCGTTGTTTTGAGATCACTGTTTGATCATGTTATATTTGTACTATACTATTAGTAGGTTTTGAGCTAGTGTAGTGCAATGGAAGATATTGCTCACACACTAGACTTTATGTCTGGCCCGTGTTTTGTTTTTGTCTACTTATGTCATGACAACTCTCGGGTACTCGATTTTGTAGTTCGGGAGTCAGGTGCTTTTAGGGAAATTCTATGTGCAATTGAAGCATTTTTGGAGGCATGGCATCAATGTTTATATATACACACTTATTATTTTATTTGTACATGATAGACCTATTATTTGTATATGAGACTGTTGTATCAGATATTCATTCAGAACTCCGTGCTTTTGGGAGTTGATGTATTCTGATTTTCTACACTGACATTTATTTGTCAGCTACTTTGGCTAGTGTGGTCTCTTATATATTGTTATTCTATTATGTTCATGTATATTCAGTATATTATACTTTGTCATTTGAAAGTTGTTGTTTTACCTCGATGATTTAATTTTATCCCGATGATCTAATTTTACCCCGATGATATTGTATTCCGCTAGTCCGGTTTGGTATTTTGTTCTAAGTTTACCCCGATGATCTGTCTATTAAGGTATTCGAAAGTCGTGCGATGATGTAAGGCGGCGATTTTTAGGTATTATGAGAGACGTGATGTTACAATATATATATATATATATATATATATATTAATCTATTAATTTATACTTGTACATATATATTTGAAATTTTTACACCACACACACACACATATTTTATTCTGAAACATAAATAATAATTTATAAATATATTATAAACTTTTTAAACTATCATGTATGTTTTAAGAAATAAAATTCTTTTAACATAAATCTGTGCTAATTTATATTATATATAAAATAATTTTTTTCATACAAATCCATTTGGATTTGTATAATTATACAAATCTGTATAGATTTATATAATAATAAAAGTAAATTAATTTTGCAGGAAAATAGGGAGGAGGAAAAACTTGAGCGATATTTTTAAATGAAGGAGCAACTAGAAAAATTAGGCAGAAAGAAGAAGTTGAGATGCGAAAGCGTGCAATAAGGCAAGCACAAAAGACAACAAAGTAGGTAAAAATGGGCGCATGTAGGCAAAGGCGGGCGCATGTTAACGGATGATGATGGACTACAAGAGATGACAACAACTTTGATTGTGACTTCAATGACTTTAGTGAATGGAGACTTAGCAATGACTTCAATAGTGGAATGCAAGTGAACGGCGGTGGAGTGTAGATGAAGGTGACCGGTGGTGAAGTGGCGATCACGACTAGCAGTGGTGAAAAGAACTATGAAAATGAATGTTATATGAACTTAGCATTGTATATGTGTAATGCTAACTTAGCATTATATATATGTAATGCTATATTAACTTAGCATTATATATGTGTAATGTTGCACGAATGTAGCGTTTTATATGTGTAATGCTATATGAAAGCATTCTATATGTGTAATGCTAAATGAATATAGCATTCTATTGTCCTTCAGACTAAATTTTAAAACTTGCGTTCTTCAGACTAAAATTGGTCTCGGGTTCTTCCTCCGGATTAATTTATAAAAATGTTTTAGCCGAAAATAATAATAATTTTTAACATATGTAAATTATATTTTCTAATTAATAGTTTATATGAATATTTTAAAAATAAATATGAAATATAGTAAATGTTTATCTAAAAACATTATATATATATATTAAACATATCAATATTTGAATTTTGAATTTAAATTTAAAAATAGATTTTTACCTAGATCTTGATCTAGTTTTTAAATTTAAACACTTTTAAGATATTTTAGATATTAACTCAAATCATTTTGAATTGGTCAGCATTTTAAAGCAAACAAGATTAATATATATATGTGTGTGTGTTATATACATACATATGTATAAATGTGTGTGTGTGTGTATAAATATATATAAATAATAAGTTAATTATGGACAACAAATATGTATATACATGGACAAATATTTCCGTTGCAGTGTAAATCACATCACTTATTTACGGGCATACTAAACCATGTACACTTCTATATGTTTCAAGAGCACTACACACGAAAATGTGTATTTGATACGCATATACATATAATTATATATTTTAATAATAAAATATAAACTTTTGTATGAACAAATTAAATAAAATAAAGATTTTATTTAAAATTATTTAGGTTGGTTCTAAAATAATTTAGACTCTATAAGCTCAATAAGATCTAAAATGAATTATTTTTTAAATTCACCCATTTATTCCGCTACAACCCTGCCTAGTTTCTTCAATGAGATTAGAGCCTAATAGGTTGTGTGGTCTAAATTTGTAGTATTAAGGCTAACTTATTAAAGCCTATCCATATAACATGTGTCTAGAAAGTAATGTCTAAGGTTGGGTTTGGATAGTCTAGTACTATGCCCTACGTGGCTAATGGCTTGGCCCCAAGGATGAAGTAAACCCAAAGGTTATCCCAATGTAAAGGCTCGAATTGATTTTGGACCTTGGGCTAATTTTCAAAATTTGTTTTGAAATCATAAGTATTTTAAATTGAAAAGTTTTAGTTTAAAATATGTATGAAATTCTAGAAATGATATAAAATATTTTTCAAAAATGTTTTAAAATCAAGTAATTATTTTTGAAATTTTTATTAATAATTAACTGGATTAATTTAATAAATAATTAATAAAAACATATACATATATATATATATATATCTTATAATGTTAAGGTCAATAATAATAATAATAATAATAATAATTAATTATATTTAACTAAAATATTTTTAATTAATTAAATGTTAATTAATAAACATAGACATATATAATGATATTTGTATAACACTATAAGTATACAAACACAATCAATTTTAAAATGTTTAAAATAAATAAACTTAATTAATTAAAGTATTAATTGAATAATTAAATATGATTTAATTAATAAAATTAAAATCAAGTTTAATATGATTTAATTAATAAAATTTAAATCAAATTAACTATGATTTAATTGAAGAGAGTAGAACTGTAATAAAACCAGATTTGATTTAAAGAATAAATACATACGTATAGTACACATAACATGATTTCAGATGTGTCTAACACTTGAATCACAAAGGTATTTCATAAGAAATACGTTAATCTATAAACTAATATCACTCAATTAAATATATTAAAGATTATGAATCTTTAATATAAGTTGTTCTCTATTATTTATATATCAATAGATTATTTGCATACTATTTAGTTGTTGATATTCCCAAGCTGAAGATGTTATATATAATACTGTTAATATATTGAATATATGAGGTAAGGTAGATGCTCGTATTTGTTAATAGTCCTCAAGTTACGTGCATTTACACTTATACCATCATGAAATGTTATGTATGAGTTAATAAACTCTTTCGATCTATTGATATTCCTTAAAGTTGAAATAAGATTAGGATAAAGACCATGAGTTAGGAGTTGTATATGATACAACCGATAAAGTGTTATCCATCGCTTGCGAGCCTAAAATCTATTGATATTCTTCAAGGTCAGAATCCCAAGGCCGGTGATTCCTAACACCCACTAGAGAAGTCGAAAGACTCCTATATTTCTCATTCGGTTTTGAGAAATACAAAAATCTAGTGAGGGTTTATTAGTAAAATGAAATATAATGTTTTAACCTTACTAATAATATAAGAGCATTTTCTCTGTATAAATGTCCAAATCTACTTAAATTAAAATTTGTAGAAAATTGTCCATGCCAAAGTTATTTTTTGAATATGACAGGCTCACAAGACCTATCTACATAGGTTGAGTGAGGGCAATCAAAATATCACTAACCTATGAATGCTTATTGTCATCAATAACTGAACCTCTAAGAGAAAAATCCACTAAAGTATGAATCCCTTGTTAAAAATTTCTTATAACAATAGGTTGCGAACCTAGATCGCTTAAGTTTATGTGTTGTCTTTTCTAGACAAACCATTGCAAAGGAAACGAAAACATGTCCGTCCATCAAATCTTCGATAGCCACAGAGAATTGTTTGGGGGAGAAATCTCATTCCATGAGGTACGAGATTACTAAGAAATTGTTCAATATGAAGATGACAAAGGGCATTCGTGTGGACAGATACGTCTTATTAATGAAAGGCTATATTGATAGGCTTCCACAATTGTATGTCACGAAAGCAATGAGCTACAAGTGTACTTGATCCTAGGGTCTCCTACTTTATATTTTGATCCGTTCATATTGAACTACAATACGAATCAAGTGAATTCAAGCCTAATGGGCTACTTATTATGTTGATATCAACCGAGTCTTCATCCAAGGATCAACGTGCAGTGCTCACTGCAACAGAAAAAGCATCATCTTTGATTGGTTCAAAGAAGAGAAAATGGGTTAATAAGAAGAATTAGAAGAGCGCTCCAAATGAAATAGGGAGTGTAATCACTGTCTCAAGAAGGGGCATTGGAAATAGAATTGTCCAAATTACCCGAAGATTGTCAAAGAGAAGAAACAAAATGGTTCTATAGCTTCTATAGGTATATTTATGATTCGAAATTGTTTTGCAATCAATAAATTGTCATGGGTTCTAGATACTGATCCGGAACTCATATCTGTAATTTGTTGTATGGATTAGAACTTTATAGCATGTGGCGAAGAGTGAAATGTGGCTTTATATTTCTGATGGATCTATTATAGATGCAACTGCTGTTGGAGACGACCATTTACTTTTGCCAAGTGGATTTGAATTAGTTTTGCGCAATAGTTATTATGTTGAAAACTTTATTTATGGAATAATTTCTATGTCTAGATAATTTGAGACTAGATATGTTTTTGATTGTGTTGATAATGCCATGAACATTATGTTTGATGGAAATAAAATCTAAAGTGCTGTTTTGGATAATGGCATTTTTGTAATTAATTTTAATTATGTTTGTGCTGTGAATTATTCTTCCAATGTTGACATTAATAATAATAATTATCTATGGCATTATAGGCAAGGTCAAATAAGTGACAAATGACTACACAAACCAAAAACCGAAGAGTTTCTACTATTATTTGATTCTAAATAATTTGGTATGTGTGAATCGTGTCTAAAAGGAAAATGACCAATCACCCCTTTAGTGGGAGCAATGAAAGAGATAATAACCTCTTAGGTCTCGTTCATACTAATTTATGTAGTCCAATGCCTATAGTCACCAAAGTTAATTCTTCTTACTTTGTAAATTTCATTGACAATTTCTCAGGACTTGGATATGTATAACTTATGAAGAATAAATCTTATACCTATGAGAAATTCAAAGAATATAAGAATGAGTTGATGGACCATAAGATTAAAATACTTCGATCTAATCAAGGAGGTGAGTATGTTGGACAAGAGCTCCAATAGTACTTAAAAGACAATGAGATTATCTTTTAGATTACTCCGCCCTATACTTCGCAGCACAATGGTGTTTCAAAAAGAAGGAATCGAACGCTATTGTATATGGTTCATTCTATGATGAGCAAAGTCGAGTTACCTCTTTCCTATTGGGGATATGAGCTAGAAACTGAAGTGAATATGTTGAATTGATACCCACAAAGTCTGTGCCTAAGAAGCCATATGAGATGTGGCATAGGAGGAAACCCTACCCCAAGCATTTGAAGGTGTGGGGTTGTCAAGCTTATGTTAAAAACCTTGGTCCTAGTAAACTTACGGCATGATCAGCCTTGCATAAACTTATAGGATATCCCAAAAATTCTATGGGATATATATTCTACAATACCGAGGAATAAAAGGTTATTGTTTCTCAACATGATGTCTTTTTCGAAAAGGAATTTCTGCCAATAGAAATTAATAGCGAAGTTGTAGACTTGGATGAGCTTTGAGAAACTAACGTAGAGGCTGAACCAATAGGA
Organism: Allium fistulosum; assembly: GCA_030737815.1. Lineage (NCBI taxonomy): Eukaryota > Viridiplantae > Streptophyta > Magnoliopsida > Asparagales > Amaryllidaceae > Allium > Allium fistulosum. The sequence continues at coordinate 847,317,846 of CM060901.1, forward strand.
GTATCAAATTCACCAGTAAATGATAACATACAACCTATTAGAAGGTTTAATATGGATCACATGCATAAGATTGATACTATAGTTTTCTCGTGGATGGTGAAAAAGAAGACTGCATCTTATAAACAACCCTCCTCTCTCATTCCAACAAGCATCGTAGAGTAAAGATTTTACACTTTGGCTTGCAGCTATGAAATTCGAAATGGATTCCATGTATGAAAACAAAGTATGGACTTTGGCTAAAATACCCGAAGGGATAAAACCCATCGGCTGCAAATGGATTTTAAGAAAAAGCTAAATGTAAATGACAAGTAGAGACTTATAGAGATAGACTAGTTGTGAAAGAGTTTCGTCAAATTCAAGGTGTTGATTATGATAACACATTTTCGCCCGAAGCAATGCTTAAATCCATTTAGATAATGCTAGCCATTGCCATGTTCTATAGCTATGAAATATAGCAAATGGATGTGAAAATGATATTTCTGAATGTGATTTAGAAGAGACCATTTACATGTCACAACCAAGGGTTTCAAGGTCGGTGGGAGTGAGGGTAAGGCTTGCAAGTTGTTAACATCCATTTATGGTCTCAAACAAGCTTCAAGGAGTTGGAATAAGTGTTTTGATAAAGTAATCAAATGGTTTGGTTTTTATCAGAATACAAAGGAAGCATGCTTATATCAGAATTAACAAGGAAGTACTATAGTATGACGACCGCCCTGTACCGCCAACATCCAGTATACCTGTATAGTGCGCTATAGTGGTGCTAGATCGATGCAAGGCGATCATCAAGGTTGTAAAGTAAGCAATATATCACAGAACCTTTCGTATATCTCGTAGCACATCGAATAAAATATAATAGTATACATCTCAGATATAAAAAAGGTGGGACAACAAATAACTGATTCAATCACAACATCAGAGTATATAGATCCATACAGTAAACAACATAAGTAAAAGAGTTATACATCAAATAATAACTCGTAAACTGTCTCTAAGTAGTAGGGCAACAACAAGCTCCATAGTGCTGTGCAGCGGAATAGTAAATAAGTAAATATAATATGATAAAATAGCCTCCTCCTCGCCTCCTATCCAGCTCCACATGCTCACCAGACTTGATATCCCTAATCTACTCATTTAAGAGTACCCAGAATAATAAGAAACAAAGCATAAAACCCGAGGTCAGACAACAGTCTAGTATGAGTGGTAGATATCTCAAATACTATATAATTCAATATGCTAGGACAAATGGTATAAAAAATCATACCTGGCATGTCCCTCCATCCACATATATAGCACATATAAATGATATACGCTACTCTATGATAGTCATCATGGGTGTACTATATACCAAGGTACTAAGGGTGTCCAGATATCTGCATCGGTAATATCTACATCGGGTGATATCCTTAAGGTGATAAAAATGATCAAAACAAACATAACATCCATCATCAATCCTCACATTCACTCACTTAGTGCGTTGGATATATGAAACTCCTATGACCCCATCATATAGTCAAGGACTACTGAACATCCCAGTTTCTCAGTGCTCGAATTCATGCCACTCAAAAGGCCAGGAACTAGACTGCACACGACATAACATTCCAGGGTAAATGGATCGGGTCATCATTTGATCCAGGGCACATGACATAGCCCAAGTGAGCATCCTCACATACCCCTGCTTTACGAGTACACTTCAAAACTCATGAATATCAATGATCCCTTTGCACACATCGTCCATAACAGAGCTCGTCCTAGAACTGTCCTTGCAACTCCCATCTAAAGTCATCGTGGTTGGGAACTACTCTAGACAACCATAATAAGTTATAGAGTGTCATCATGCGTCCCATAACCTTCCTTCAATAGTTACTTTAATCCGGCTACTCTTTATCCCAAATTATAGCAATCCATCATCTAAGCTATCACTTCCTATCATGGAATCGTCATCGTCGAATCATGCGTCATCGTCGTCGGAGCTCATTACTAATCCATGTTCAAATTACCATAACTCGAACATACAAACTCCAAGTGGTTTGAAACTTGGAACGTAGTCTTATGGGGCCTTCCTTGTCACCCCATACCGATAGCACCAATTTTGGAATAAAACTCATGAATAGGTACTGATCCATGGCCACTGATCCATCACTTTACATCTTTAAACGACCACAACTTGAGTGCATGAGCTCCAATTGACTTGAAACTTGGAATGTAGGCTTATAGGGCCTTCCTTGTCACCCCATATCGATAAAACCAAGTTTGGGATAAAATTTATGGATAGGTACCGATCCATGGCCACCGATCCATCATTTTTCATCTTTAAACGATCACAATCTGAGTGTATGAACTCCAATTGACTTGAAACTTGGAATGTAGGCTTATAGGGCCTTCCTTGTTACCCCATATCGATAGCACCAAGTTTGGGATAAACTTTATGGATAGGTACCGATCCATAGGGATCATCATCGATCCATAGGCCCTTCTTAACTAAGTCACCACTCGATTGGTGTTTTCAACCATGCAAACATCAATCAATCGTACATACTTCATATATAAGCATTAGCAACAACCAAACATCCAAATATATTATACTAAAGAGATCTATATCTAAATTGAAGATTAGGGATCCATAAGAACATGGTTAGGGATCCATAAGATCATGTTTTTACAAATCATATCCAAATCATCTAAAATTCACATATATGGTGTAATATGGTCCAACACATTTTTTGTATTTTTAAATAATTTTTAAAACACCATTTAGGATGTAAAATGGCCTAATTAGTAAATGTGAGATCCAATCACTCACCATAATCCAAAGCAAAGCTCAAATCCTTAAATGAACTGTAGAAGGCATGAAATCCAAGGCTCTTCCAACAGCAAATCTCTAATTACTAGTGCTAATCACGCTACTTTCCTCTTAATGGTGCGATTTGGCTAATTAAAGTAGTTTAGGGGTTGCTTTTTGGCAAATGAAGGTTAATGGAGGTTTCTAACTATTTTTGGGAGTTGTGAAATGATGGGGATGAGGTCCCATCAGCCTCCACTTACCCTAAAATCGAAATGGGTCATGGACTTAACACTAATGACCCTAAATACCCACCTAAGCTGCTCAAAATCATAGAAAACTTCAAACAGTCATAACTCGAAAACGGTAAGTCCATTTTCTTAATATGACCACTCTACGGAAAGGGAAACCATCATCCATATCTAATGGAAGTGGTTTTAGACCCTATCTCGGCTTAAATAAAAAATTGTAGTCCATATAAGATTTACATGGTCAAAATGGTCACATAGAAATTCCTCAAATATCATGGATGTGGGAAATGTCCTTAAGAGTTATTTCCCAAAATATTAGAACCATATGACCTCATATGAAAATAATATAAATATTCTATGATTCTCCGATATTTAGAATACGAACGTTACATTCTCCCCCTTTAAGAATTTCGCTCCCGAAATTCCATAATAAAGTCAATAGGGTCATCCCGCATGCCTAACAATCACATACAAGCATAGGCAACCATCACACATCAAACATGAATACATAGCAACAAGTGAAAAAGAAACTATCTAAGTCTATTCTAGCATGCATGATACTAAACTACCCTACATGATACCAAAAGTTAAATAAATGAGATAAAAAAGAATTCTCACTTAGCCATTACCCTCACCAAGGTATCACATTATCACCAAAATGCTTCTTTATCCGGACCACTACCAAGGTCTCGCTCCACTCGATCATCCTCGAAGCCTCACTCCACTATGAACTTCTCCAAGTCTCTCTTCATCTTGGCCTTCCCAAGGCACCCTCGAAGTCCTACTTCGATATGACCATTTCTGAAGTCTCACCCCATCATGATCATTCCTAAAGTCTCACCCCGCTATGACTGTCTCAAAGTCCCTCTCTATCTTGGCCTTCTTAAGGCACCCCCCTGAAGTCTCACTTCGGTATGACCATTTCTGGAGTCTCACCCTATCATGATCATTCCTGGAGTCTCACCCCGCTATGACTATCTCAAAGTCTCTCTTGGATACATGATAACTCACTCAACAACCTCTCAGGTCAGTGGCATCTCATGCTACAATTAGATCTTGTGTTCTTTCAGATACCTATCTCATATGTATTGTCCTCTCAGGACAAGCCAGACCGTCTCACGGTCTAGGGTACACATGTGAGCGTCCTCACATACCCCTGCCTATAAGAACAACCATCATATCCAGAGTTATCAATAATCCCTTCAACATTTGACTAGATCCAAAGCTTCCGCAGACTACTATAGTCCCATCACACGCTTCCTACTTAAGTACTCGATCAAATGTCTTGTGTTGTCGAACAAGGCTTGATACCAAGTGCGACAACCGCCAGACTTGAAACCTTGTCGTCTCGGAAAGCAATATCATGCACTAACCATTATGCTAAAAGGTCTTTGTGTTAACTTTCCAAGAGGGATATTACAGACTACCCCCATAAAGAGCCCAACGTCCTCATTAGCTCATCATCACACACCACCTAGGCATTGTGCATGTAACCCGCATCAGTACCACAATGACAGACATCCACAACATAACATACACAATTCCAGTTGGGTATATGCTCTGATACCAAATGTGATGACCATGGGACTCAAACCCTTACCGTCCTGAAGAGCAACACCACGCACTAACCATTGTGCTAAAAGATCTTTGTGTTAACTTTCCAAGAGGGATGTTACATATAGTGTTCTTAATTCTGCATGTCGATGATTTACTATTGATTGGCATCGATATTGTGCTGTTATAATCTGTAAAAGTTTTGTTATCAAAGAAATTCTCCATGAAAGAATTGGAAGAAGTAGCCTATTTACTGGGTGTTAAAATCAATAGAGGTAGATCTAAATTATTACTGGGATTGTCCCAGTTCCTGTACATAGATACCATACTGAAAATGTTTAGTATGGAGAATTCCAAGCACGAAAATGTTCCAACACAATCTGGAATCGTCCTTTCTAAGGAGGATGCTCATCATACGGATGAGGAGAAACACCATGTAAAGAGGATACCGTATTCATCTACAATCAGTTCCATAATGTAAACTATGTCATGTACAAGACCAAATGTGGCTTATGCATTAGAATGCGTAAGCCGATACCTGTCTAATCCTGGAGAGAATCATTGGACTGCTATAAATGTGGACTTAAGTATCTAAGAAATATCAAGGACTTATTCCTTCTATATGAGAATGAAGACCTCCTTTTGAAGGGGTATACAGATTCCAGCTTTAGTGTGATATCGATGACAGTAGGTCTATATCAGGTTATGTCTTTACATTAAATGGTGGGGCTATTTGTTGGAAAAGTTCTAAACAGGAAAGAGTAGCTAATTCCACGATGGAGGTCGAATACATTACCCTTAACAAAGCGGCTAAAGAAGCAGTCTGGATACGCAAATTTATGAGTGAGTAGGAGTGATTCCCAACATGGAGGATCAATGACATTATTTTGTTACAACAATGCTGCGATGCAGATCATAAAGGAATTTAGAGCGCATAAGAAATTAAGACACATTTTTTGAAAGATCACCCTATTAGGGAATTTTTCATGATGAAAGAAGTTGTGATATAAGAGAAGACACTAAGGAAAACATATCAATCCATTCACAAAGGGTCTAGCTCAATCAGTTCTCTGTAAACTAACCAAAGGGATGTGATTGAGATTCCAAAATTAGCCTCATTGCAAGTAGGAGATAGATAGAGTTAGGGGTACGCCCTAGGGGCAATTCTATAATCTATTATAAATTATTAACTCTGTAATAAAATCTCATTCAAAAATAAATGTGTTAGTAAATGCAGTGTGTTGTTGTAACGCCCTGCCCTATACTCGTACTACCAAAGAGTATTATTGAAGTAATACCGTCTAATAATACAAAGAACAAGATTATAATTAGTGCTCCATCATACACATTCTTTTGAATTAACATGGATACAAGCTAAATATTATAAAATAATCACAAGTGCGTATCTCATCTCGGTACAAAACAATAGTATGAGGATTTTCCCAAAATAAAACAATATAGAATCAATAACTTAAAATATCCATTGCATGAATAACAGAAGTGGATAAAATATAATATTTAAAAATAGCCATAGTAGTGTGTATATTACAAATTATATCATCTCATGTCTACATACAACACTACTACAAAAGGTGACATAAATATAGATACGCATACATAGCTTGTACAACCAATTGTACAACAAAAACATCATATATAGACAAAAAAGTACATGTATAATGGCCTCCTCCAACAAGTCCTCTAAAAAGATCAACATGAAATGCAACATGTAATAAGCCTCAGGCTGACCTGAGAATTATTATCAACATAATAAAACTCGGGTCATGCTACATCTACCTGTGAGTGTAATAATATCCAATATAAAACAATAATCAACATGTGTAAAATAAGGGTGGATGTCACACAACACATTAAGTACACAAAAATCATCGTCCTCATATAACGTTTTAACAATAGCACAATGTCTCTAGATTCACAATGGCACACAGTTGCTACTCTAATCAACCGAGTTTCACACCTATGCCTTAATTATTAATCTCATATTTATTAAGGCGTTGAGTTAATTTTAATTATCAATCAATTTAGTTGTTATGTTCATCCTAGGTCGCATATTAACATATTACCAGACTGAATTCTCGCTTCAGGTATTCACTACCTCTAATACTTAGAATGGTGAGTGTCCTCACAGAGTCGATTTGCTGCACCAATAATACTCACCTTGCTAGCAATCCTCGCTTTTGTCATCCTCATAAAAATTTACATGAACCTCACTATTGTGTCTGTGCAATTTAGACTATTTGACCAGTGACAATAGGGCCAAATTGTCATGACTTGTGGCCCTCCCCAACGTCGGTCAGCTAGGATGGATATCTAGCACATCTGGTATTTAACATAATAATAATATTTTAATTTTACTTACATAATCGTCACACATGGTAAATGCCCTGGTTACTGTTCCCATCCAAAATCTCAATTAGGACTTTATTCATTTATAAGCTACAAAAAGATTTAAAAGAAAAGTGACAAAATAACACATCATTGCATTTATTCACACAATTATAACACAACAAAGCATCCAACAATCAATTATACATTCAAGTTTAACCACACTCAAATATCACATTGCATTTGTATTACATTTAAAGCCAAAACATCTCATATGTTTTTAACAAAAGCTTTACTATTACATTTTAATACAATTGTTATTATAGAGTTCTCATTCTTTAAAAATTAAAATTTTGAAACGAAGTAGCATATTTTCTTTCAAGTAACACATTAACCACCATTTTATTACAAAATTAGTGTAACAACTTGCAAATTTTGGAAATATTTTAAATGAAAATTCATTTGAAACTTTGAATATTATTATTTCAAAATTTGATAAATTTGGAAATTTAATGTAATATGCTGAGATTTGATGTGAAATATTCTTCCAAATTTAATAAAATAAATATTTTTCTTAAAATGCAAATTTTGGTCAACTTTGGTCAAAGTTTGACTTTCTATAAAAAATTTGAAATTTGAATTTTGAACTTTTACTTTTTTTTATGAAGATGGATTTAATTCTAACATTTTCTTTGTTTTTCGTTTTGTAAAATTTTGATTTCTACTTCTCAAAATTTACAAATTTTGGCATATTACATGTAGTTATTTTCCTATGACATTTATCTTATTTACATTTTGATTTTGGGCTTGTAATATTAGGCTAGGAATTTCTTTAGTAGATGAGAAGCCACATGATTGAGATGACTATATAATATCCTAGGGTTTTGCTAGACTCTTCATTTTCATTTGTGCCTCCGTAGAAAGAAATTAATGTAAGTTTTTCTTCTTCCTCTTCCTCCTCAAAACCTAGACTTCTCCTCTAAAATTTATCCTTCCTCCTTCCCCAAATTTCGGCCATGCTCATCACCACACCCATCTGCTCTTCCTCCAACCAAAAACCCTAGCCAAAACCACTTCTCCTCCTTCTTTTTTCCCTTCCTCTTCAACAAATTTCAGCCTCCGCTCCTCTTCTTCCCTCCACAAACCCTATAGCTGAACCATCACCTTACCTTTCCCCTTGCTTTGCCTTGGCTGTGACCACCTTCTCCACAACCAAACCCTAACCTTAGCCTAGACCAAACCCTAACCCTAGCCCTAGCCGAACCAAACCCCACCCAGATCTAGCCTAGACCGAACCCAAACAAACCCTAGACCAAACCTATGTGTCCCTAGACAAGCACTCTTCACATGTTTAGAAATATATATTTTTTCTACTTTTATTTTCTATGCGAATTCTATCTGTTTACATATGAAATTTATTTTATTTTTTCAAAGCTTTCGATCTGGATTCTCCTCCCACTCAAGCTTGTCTGTAATTGTCGTGCTTGGTGTAGTCGTTGTGTTGTGTTTGGAATCACTTCTCTAACCAAAGAAGGTGACTAATCACTCTTGACAACATACTTATATTTTGGTGAATTGACGACAATTGAATTGTATGGATATGTATATGCAAGTTAGAAATTTCACCTATGATTTATTATGTTATTTCCTATGATATTAAACTTGTTGTGATCATATGCCATGATATGTTATTTATTGTTCTGTTTATTTCATATTCTATTCTCACACTGCAAGTTCCTTCACTATGGGTTGGAATGATACATACCCGAATGATCTTTAAATTAAGGAAAATTGTTATGGGCTAAAATGATAGGCCTGAGCAATTTTATTTGACTTGGGATTGCGGGTTTGAAATGATATAAAACCCGAAAATTTAATAAATTGCTGATTGAAATGATATATGTCCGTATTTACTTGACCCTAGGGTAGAGAATTTTATACAGACTCCGTGGTTGATTTTAAATGATTTTCTAAAAATTATTAAGTATTTTGGATTTCTATATATGAATCTCAACTAAAATTTAATGTAATAATTTCTGTGAATTTGTTTACATGAGTTAAATTTTTTATAAGAAATAAATAGTTGGAAATGTAAATATTGGAATCTAATTTACAGAATGAAGGCTAATTGAAATTTAATAATACGATTTGACTTAATAATGGTATTTTATTCTAACCTATAAATTGTAAGTTTTAATTAATCTAATAGTGATTAAAATGATAAATGGTTTTTTTGTGGAAAAAAATGTAAATTAAAACGTACATTTGACATGTAAGTTTTAACTAATGTAAATGGTATAACTTGGGTAATAAAAATGATAAATGTTATTTAGTGAAAAGAAAATAAAGTGTAAGTTAATAATGTACTTTTAACTTAGCCTAAGTATTTCAGCTTTAAATTTTGACATTATAGTAACAAAGTTATTTAACTAAAGGTGTGGTTTCTTTAATGACCAAATAGCTAAAATTAGGGTAATATAATAGGAGTGATATAATGACTATGATAAAAACCATATATATATATATATTATTTGATTTTATAAACTATTGTAGTAGGAAGTATTACAGTAACATTTCTGCACTGCTGTGAATTCTTACACTAACAATTCTGCACTGCTGCGATTCTTACAGTAACAATTCTGCACTGCGGCGAATTCTTACAGTAACAATTCTGCACTACGGCGAATTCTTACAGTAACAATTCTGCACTACTGCGATTTCTTACAGCAACAATTCTGCAGTGCTGCGATTTCTTACAGTAACAATTCTGCATTGTTGCGAATGCATACAGTAACATTTCTGTACTGCTGCGTTTTCTTAAAAGTGACATTTCCAGAATGCTACAAAATTTTCTAAAGGGTTAGAGTTCCGAATGTTATGGTTCTAAAGGTTACATTTTTAAAGTGTTATGATCTCTAAATTTTTACATTTTCAAGGGGTTATAATTAAATGAAATTTGGAAGTGTTACAACTTTGGAAAAATGAATAATATTTTAAAGAATAATGACATTGGATTTATGAGGTTTTGAAATGAATATATTTTATATGAAATATAAACCATTTGAAATTGAAATAACCACGAATTATAATGACATCTGGTTGTTAAAGAGATCGGGATCGGATATGGGCATACTCTCTATCGATACCGAAAACCACTTTAACAACTGTGTACGCGGTGGAGATTCCAAAATAAAGTAGGTTGGTGGCGACGATCCTAAAGGTATACATACGTGGACCAAACTCCCGTGAGTTAGCATAAGGTGGCTAAAACAGGAGTAATTGACGGGCCAAGTGAGGTAGCTCCTCCGATTGGACACACTTCATCGTTAGCCATTATATTACATTGTGATTGATTTGGTGCGCACCTTTGATTCGAGAGTGTGGATCGAGTTGGGCGGTAGTTGCGACTATGCGTTGCCAACAGTCCGGAAGTGTAATTGGTATATCTACCCTGGCATTTCCTAGTTGTGTCGTGTCACCTACCCTAGCGCGCCTTCTACGAGTTTGTTTTGTACCATACCTATGGAGTGCCCTCTGACGACGTCCAGTACGGGCGGGATTACGGTACTGTATAGACTATGGGAATATATAAAATGTGTTAAGAGGGAAATGGGTAACTCCATAATGCTATTTTAATAGTTTACTATATTTTAAACATTATTATAATAGCCCATATTACTACATAGTAAATAGTTTAATGGATCCGTAAAGGATGGTCGATCCCAAGCATCCTTTAAGTTACTGATGCATTTCCTTTGCAATTCACTTGAGTTGATTTACATTTTATTAGTATGTATGTCCTGACTCGAGTGTTTTGTGTTTTGCTATACGCTCGGGTCAGCCTGAGTTTCACAGCTTTGGATTCATCTTTTTGGAGCTAGAGATCCGCCGGAGATTTAGCTGTCTACCTGATATTTCCATTCCAGTTATTTCCACTCAGCTTTTGCTTTTATAGTAGAGAACTTATGTATCTAAACTTTCTGTTGTATTTGTTTTCAGACTTGGGTATTATGTATTAGTTTGAGACTACGTATCTAGGAGCTTCATGAAATCCTATGTTTATTTTTTTCCGCTGCGAGTTATTCTGATATTCTGTGACTGAGATTCTGTGATTGATTTTATTTACCTCAAATTTTATTAACAATCTGTTGTTTTGAATTATTCAAGTCTGACATGTGTGGTTTTATTATCGTTTTGAATGGTCCAAAACGGCGGGATGTTACAGTTGGTATCAGAGCTTTGGTTTTAGGCAAACCTTAGCTGCGGGGCAAAAACTCATTAGAGATAGGGTAGAAATACCCTAGAATGAGTAAAATCAATCTTAGAATCATTCTTTGCGAGAGAACGTATTTTCAAGTATAAAATGGTTTTCAAATGATTTTTCAAGGATTATTTTGGATATAAAATTTTCTTATTTCAAAATCAAATTCCTTTTCTTAGAATTTCCCTTCTTTTCGAATCCACCTTGTTTAATGGAATTCTTTGATTAGGATTTCCATTCTAGTTGAGTCTTGTCTTTTGTCTTTCTCCTCTATCTTGGTCCTAAAAAAATTCATTCTTGAATTTCCAGGATGAATCGTAGGAATGCCAGAGGTCAAGGTCGTGGTGTTGCCCCAGTTCCAGCACTAGTTGCACCCATTAGGTTTACCATTCTCTGTAAGGAATTCACTCAGCTAGGTGGTACTAAGTTTACGGGATCAGAGACCATCATTGAGGCTCAGCAGTGGCTGAGAAGTTTGGAAAGGATTTTCGCGGGTTTGGAGATCACCGACGCTCAAAAGCGTTAGTTAGCAGCTTGGTAGTTACAGGAGGCAGCCCTAGATTGGTGGGAGTCAGTTACAGCCAACACTATTGAGGCAGATATTTCTTAGGAACAGTTTCGGGAGGCTTTTGTGGCGAAGTGGATGCCAGAAGCTGGGAAGTCTCAGCTATATAGGGAGTTTATCGATCTTAAGCAAGGGGATATGTCATTTTCTGAGTATGAGCGGAAGTTCAATGAACTTTCCAAGTTTGGTCCTAACTTGATTGATACCCCTCTTAAGAAGAATGAGAAGTTTATAGCTGGAGCTCGCCCAGAGTTTTATGATCGTCTGATTTCTCATGTGCACAACCCTTTTACTGGATTGATGGATATGGCCATTAGATATGATAACCCCACTTCTAAGGAAGCATCTGTTGCTCGTGCACCTTCGTCTCAGCTTTCTTCTGGCAACTCTAAGAAGAGGAAGTCTAATTTCCATCCACAGAAGCAGAATTGGCTTAAGAATCTAGGTTTAGGATCTTCTTCTTCCCGGAGGCAGCCTATTGATCTTTCTTCCATCACTTGGTTCAAGTGCGATCAGAAGGGTCACTATGCCAACAGTTGTCCAGCACCTGCTAGTGTCGCCATTCCTCCACCTCAGAATACCAGGAACAACCTCTGTCATGTCTGTTTGCAACCTGGCCATTTCAAGAATGATTGTCCCTTGTATCAGAAGGGCAAGACATCTTGAGTCTTTGCCATGACTTCTTCCACTCGTGCTCCGCCTACTCCTAGTGATACCCAAGGTACTCTCTAGGGCACCTTTACTTTGTTTAATTTTCCTGTTCGTGTTTTATTTGATACTGGAGCTTCCCATAGTTTCATTTCTGTGGATCTTTGTGATAAGTTCGAGCATAACCTTTCACCTGAGTATGCAATTGTACCTTTATGTGTTTCTAATCCTATTGGTGGTCCCGCGAACCTTAGTAGGATTTGTAAAAAGGTGAAACTCATCTTTTTCGACCATCGCTTTTCTGGTGATTTCTATGTTCTTGGTTTCGATGCTTTTGACATATTGCTTGGAGGAGATTGGCTGAAGATGCATGAAGTTGTTATATCTTGTAAAACCCAGGCTGTTTCTCTTGTTGATGATTTTGGAAACCCTTTGGTGATTCAGTGCCGTATGCCTCAGGACTATGCAGGCAGTTTTATCTATTCTCTTGATTCATCCCCTAGTGATCTTGATTCTACTCTTATGGTCAAACTCTACCCCGATGTATTTGGTGAAGTCACTTCTTTACCTCCTAAATGGAAAATCGAATTTCATATTTATCTTATTCCTCGAGCTCGACCTGTAGTTCTTCCTCCCAGAAGGATGGCACCCCGCAAGAAGGTCGAGTTGAGGAAGCAAATTGAAGACTTGTTCTCCAAAGGTTTGATCAGACCTAGTCATTCCGAATGGGGAGCAGCGGTGGCTTTTGTCACTAAGTCTGATGGTTCTTTGAGGATGTGTGTTGATTATAGGGAGCTGAACAAGCTCACTATGAAAAATAGATATCCAATGCCTCGTATTAATGATATGTTCTATCAGCTTTATGGAGCTATTGTATTCTCTCAGCTCGATCTTGCCACCGGTTTCTACCAGCTCAGAATTGCCGAGGAAAGTATTCCCAAAACCGCATTCCATTCTCAAGATGGTTTCTTTGAATGGTTAGTAATTCCTTTTGGTTTGACTAATGCCCCAGCTTTCTTTATTGACCTTATGAATCCTGTCTTTCGTGATGTTCTTAATAAGTTTGTTCTAGTCTTCATCGACGATATTCTTGTTTTCTCTAAGTCAGAGGAGGAGCATGAATCTCATTTGAGCGTTGTTCTGGGAACTCTCAAGAGTCATTAGTTGAAGGCTAAATTCTCGAAATGCCATTTCTGGAAAGATGAAGTCCGATTTCTTGGACATATTGTCTCTGGTAATGGAGTTTCTGTTGATCTAGTTAAGATCGTTGCGATCAATAATTGGGAAACTCCTAGGACTCCATCCGATATCCGTAGTTTTCTGGGCCTTGCCGGTTATTATTGGAGATTCATTGAGAATTTTGCTAGGATTGTTGCACCTCTCACCGCTCTAACTCGTAAGAATGCTAAGTTTAGATGGAATGATAAGTGTGAAGCTGCATTCAATGAGTTGAAGCGCAAGCTTACTTCCTTGTCAGTTCTTACCGTTCCAAATGGAAATGAGGGGTTAACGGTATACATTGATGCCAGTCATGAAGGTTTGGGAGTCGTTCTGATGCAGAATGGGAAGGTTATCGCTTATGCCAGTCGTTAGTTGAAGACTCATGAAGCCAATTATGCAGCCCATGATTTGGAATTGCTTGCCGTAGTTTTTGCTTTGAAGCTTTGGAGACATCATCTATTGGGAACTAAGTTTGAGCTCTTTACGGATCATAAGTCTTTGAAATATATTTTCACCCAGAAGGACTTGAATTTGAGGCAAGTTAGGTGGCTAGAGTTCCTTGCTTCTTATGACCTTGACATCAACTATACCCCCAGGAAAGCTAATGTTGTAGCCGATGCTTTGAGTAGAAAGAAGGCGATGTTATGTCAACTTGTTGTTTCTTCTGCTATTATGGATCGTATTGTTGCTAAGCAGGATAAGGATAGGATAATTAGGCTTATTAAGGAAAATATTCGTAGCAGGGTTGGTGGTAGTAGCCAAGATGGTAGTGGAGCTCAGATCGATGATAAAGGGATTTTAAGGATTAAAAATTAGATTTGCATTCCGAATGTCGATGGATTGAGGCAAGAGTTACTTCGGGAAACTCATCGGTCTAGACTTTCTATTCATCCAGTTATGACGAAGATGTACCATGATATGAAGAAGATGTATTGGTGGAGTGGTATGAAGCGTGATATCTCCCTTTTTGTTAGTAGATGTGCAACTTCTCAACAGGTTAAGGCTGACATCAGAAGACCGCTGGATTATTGCAACCCCTTGAGGTTCCCAATTGGAAATGGGAACAAGTTTCTATGGATTTTATTGATGGATCACCGAGGTCTAGGAGAGGTAATGAGAGTATTTGGGTAATTGTGGATAGATTGACCAAGTCAGCTCATTTCATTCTGGTTAGGTCCAACCGTTCTGCTTCGAGTTTAGCTGAGATTTATATGAGAGAGATTGTTCGTCTTCATGGTGTTCCGGTTAGTATTGTTTGTGATAGAGATCCCATCTTTACCAGTCAGTTATGGAAAGATTTTCAGGAATCTTTAGGTACTCGTCTGAATCTAAGCACTGCTTACCATCCGTAGACCTATGGTCAAACGGAAAGAGTGAATCATACTCTGGAAGATCTTCTTCGTGCCTGTGTCCTTGATTATGGAGGATTTTGGGAAGATCATCTCCATCTCGTTGAATTCACCTATAACAATAGTTATCAGGTATAATCTCAAATATCTGTTTAAGGTTGTCTTAAACATTTATCTATCTTATCCCATTTTTTGAATTCAGGCTAGTATCGCAATGGCTCCATTTGCTGCTCTTTATGGACGCCCTTGCAAATCTCCATCTTGCTGGATTGAATCCGGTAATCATTTGGTTCTTGGTCCTGATATGATTCTAGAAGCATCTGAGAAGGTTGAGGAGATTAGGAGAAAGATGAGGATTGCTCAGGATAGACAGAAGAAGTATGCTGACAGGCGTAGAAGGAATTTAGAATTTTCTATTGGTGATCAGGTTTTCCTTAAGGTCTCTCCATTAATAAATGTGATTCGTTTTGGTCGGAGAGGGAAGCTCGCTCCTAGGTTTATTGGTCCTTTTTGCATCTTAGAGAGAGTTGGTACCTTAGCTTACCGTTTGGATTTGCCTGAGAAGCTTTCTGGAGTGCATAATGTGCTCCATGTTTCGCACCTTTGTCGGTATCTTCATGATCCATCTTTCATTGTCCAGCCTTCTGCTCTCGAGAGTTTGGATGTTGAGCCGAACCTTACTGTCGAGAGGAAGCCACTTCGTATTATCGATAGAGGTACGAAGCAGCTACGAAGAAAATCTGTCAACCTGGTCAAAGTGCAATGTAGCACTGATGATCGGGATTGTACTTGGGAAACGGAGGAGAGCATTCGTGCTTCAAATCTGGGATTGTTTGTTCCAGGTACTATTCGTTATCCTACCTTAACCTTCTTTATTTTCCGGGTCTCATTCATTTTCGAGGACGAAAAGTTTTGAGTGGGGGAGAGTGTAACAACCCGCAAATTTTGGAAATATTTTAAATGAAAATTCATTTGAAACTTTGAATATAATTATTTTAAAATTTGATAAATTTGGAAATTTAACGTAATATTTTGGTATTTGATGTGAAATGTTCTTCCAAATTTAATAAAATAGAGATTTTTCTTAAAATGCAAATTTTGGTCAACTTTGGTCAAAGTTTGACTTTCTGTGAAAATTTTAAATTTTGAATTTCGAACTCTTACTTTTTTTTATGAAGATGGATTTAATTCTTACATTTTCTTTGTTTTTCGTTTTGTAAAATTTTGATTTTTACTTCTCAAAATTTACAAATTTCGGCGTATTACACGTAGTTATTTTCCTATAACATTTACCTTATTTACATTTTGATTTTGGGCTTGTAATATTGGGCTAGGAATTTCTTTAGTAGATGGGAAGCCACATGATTGAGATGACTATATAATATCCTAGGGTTTTGCTAGACTCTTCATTTTCATTTGTGCCTCCGTAGAAAGCAATTAATGTAAGTTTTTCTTCTTCCTCTTCCTCCTCAAAACCTAGACTTCTCCTCTAAAATTTCTCCTTCCCCCTTCCCCAAATTTCGGCCATGCTCATCACCAATCCCATCTCCCCTTTCTCCAACCAAAAACCCTAGCCAAAACCACTTCTCCTCCTTCCTTTTTCCCTTCCTCTTCAACAAATTTCGGCCTCCGCTTCTCTTCTTCCCACCACAAACCCTATAGCCGAACCATCACCTCACCCTTCCCCTTGCTTTGCCTTTGGCGTGACCAACTTCTCCACAACCAAACCCTAACCCTAGCCTAGACCGTGCCCAAACCCTAGCCCTAGCCGAACCAAACCCCACCCAAATCTAGCCTAGACCGAATCCAAACAAACCCTAGACCAAACCTACGTGTCCCTAGACAAGCCCTCTTCACATGTTTACAAATATATAATTTTTCTACTTTTATTTTCTATGCGAATTCTATTTGTTTACATATGAAATTTATTTTATTTTTTCAAAGCTTTGGATTTGGATTCTCCTCCCACTCAAGCTTGTCCGTGATTGTCGTGCTTGTTGTAGTCATTGTGTTGTGTTTGGAATCACTTCTCTAACCAAAGAAGGTGAGTAATCACTCTTGACAACATACTTATATTTTGGTGAATTGACGACAATTGAATTGTATGGATATGTATATGCAAGTTAGAATTTTCACCTATGTTTTATTATGTTATTTCCTATGATATTAAACTTGTTGTGATCATATGCCATGATATGTTATTTATTGTTCCATTTATTTCATATTTTGTTCACACTGCAAGTTCCTTCACTATGGGTTGAAATGATACATATTGTTATGGCTGAAATGATAGGCCTGAGCAATTTTATTTAACTTAGGATTGCAGGTTTGAAATGATAAAAACCCGAAAATTTAATAAATTGCAGATTGAAATGATATATGTCCATATTTACTTGACCATAGGGTAGAGAATTTTATACAGACTCCGTGGTTGATTTAAAATGATTTTCTAAAAATTATTAAGTATTTTGGATTTCTATATATGAATCTCAATTAAAATTTAATGTAATAATTTCTGTGAATTTGTTTACATGAGTTAAATTTTTTATAAGAAATAAATAGTTGGAAATGTAAATTTTGGAATCTAATTTACAGAATGAAGGTTAATTGAAATTTAATAATTAGATTTGACTTAATAATGGTATTTTATTCTAACCTATAAATTGTAAGTTTTAATTCATGTAATAGTGATTAAAATGATAAATGGTTTTTTTATGGGAAAAAAATGTAAGTTGAAACGTACATTTGACATGTAAGTTTTAACTAATGTAAATGGTATAACTTGGGTAATAAAAATGATAAATGTTATTTACTGAAAAGAAAATAAAGTGTAAGTTAATAACGTACTTTTAACTTAGCCTAAGGATTTTAGCTTTATATTTTTACATTATAGTAACAAAGTTATTTAACTAAAGGTGTGGTTTCTTTAATGACCAAATAGCTAAAATTAGAGTAATATAATAGGAGTGATATAATGACTATAATAAAAACTGTAAATATATATATATATATTATTTGATTTATAAACTATTGTAGTTGGAAGTATTACAGTAACATTTCTGTACTGCTGCGAATTCTTACAGTAACCATTCTGCACTACGAAATCTTACAGTAACATTTCTGTACTACTGCGTTTTCTTAAAGTGACATTTCCAGAATGCTACAAAATTTTCTAAAGGGTTATAGTTCCGAATGTTATGGTTCTAAAGGTTACATTTTTAAAGTGCTATGATCTCTAAATTTTTACGTTTTCAAGGGGTTATAATTAAATGAAATTTGGAAGTGTTACAACATTGGAAAAATGAATAATATTTTAAAGAATAATGACATTGGATTTATGAGGTTTTGAAATGAATATGTTTATATGAAATATAAACCATTTGAAATTGAAATAACCACGGGTTATAATAACGTTTGGTTGTTGAAGAGACCGGGATCAGATACGGGCATACTCTTTGTCAATACCGAAAACCACTTTAACAACTTTGTACGTGGTGGAGATTCCAGAATGAAGCAGGATGGTGGCGACGATCCTAAAGGTATATATACGTGGACTTAACTCCCGTGAATTAGCATAAGGTGGCTAAAACAGGAGCAATTGACGGGCAAAGTGAGGTAGCTCCTCCGATTGGACACACTTCATTGTTGGCCATTCTATTACGTTGTGATTGATTTGGTGCGCACCTTTGATTCGGGAGTGTGGATCGAGTTGGGCGGTAGTTGCGGCTATGCGTTACCAACAGTCTGGAAGTGTAATTGGTATATCTATCCTAGCATTGCCTAGTTGTGCCGTGTCACCTACCCTAGCGCGCCTTCTACGAGTTTGTTTTGTACCATACCTATGGAGTGCCCTCTGACGACGTCCAGTACGGGGGGGATTACGGTACTGTATAGACTATGAGAATATATAAAATGTATTAAGGGGGAAATGGGTTATGCCTTAACGCTATTTTAATAGTTTACTTTACTTTAGACATTATTATAATAGCGTATATTATTACATAGTAGATAGTTTAACGGATCCTTAAAGGATGGGCGATCCCAAACATCCTTTAAGTTACTGATGCATTTCCTTTGTAGTTCACTTGAGTTGATTTACATTTTATAAGTATGTATGTCTTGACTCGAGTGTTTTGTGTTTTGCCATACGCTCGGGTCAGCCTGAGTTTCACAGCTTTGGATTAATCTTTTTGGAGCTAGAGATCCGCCGGAGATTTAGCTGTCTACCTGATTTTTCCATTCCAGTTATTTCCACTCAGCTTTTGCTTTTGTAGTAGAGAACTTATGTATCTAAACTTTTCGTTGTATTTGTTTTTAGACTTGGGTATTATGTATTAGTTTGAGACTATGTATCTAGGAGCTTCATGAACTCCTACGTTTATTTTATTCCGCTGCGAGTTATTCTGATATTCTGTGACTGAGATTCTGTGGTTGATTTTATTTGCCCCAAATTTTATTAACAATCTATTGTTTTGAATTATTCAAGTCTGACATGTGTGGTTTTATTGTCGATTGGAATGGTCCAAAACGGCGGGATGTTACAATTAAAACCAAAGTTATATAAATCGATTTCATTAACGCTTTTTTCCCATTTAAAATCATTAAAAAATATATACTTTAAAAGAAAATCTAATTTTGTTAAATAGATTGCTTTTTAGTTTTTTAAATGTACGCTGGGCCAAAATAATCACAACACTCCAAACAGTGGGTTGCAGGCCTACTTAAGTGGGCCTCCGCCCATACCTCACCAACGCAAGCAGGAGAAAAATTATCTCACCTGCCTGCGCAGGTGATATCACTCACTTATTTCCCTGGTGAGACATTGTAATGTCCCGTAAATTTTAACTATTTTAATAACGTAATTAGTTGAAATTTTGTGAAATTTTAAACGGTAAAATTTTGAAATAAAAATTTAATATTTGGAATGCGCCTAATTGAACATAGCAACTGGTAAATTTTCATTCGAAAATATGAAAGTTTATTTCGTGGGTAATTTTATTTCAATTTAATCAGTTAGAAATTGATGAAAATAAAATATTTTCAGAACATAAATATTTTTATATAGAAAAATTCTAAAACATCTTATGAGCAAGACGTCATTTTTCGTTTTTCCAAATTCGGACTTCTTTAGCTCCGTCGATCTTATTTTTCTGCGTTTTTGCTGCATTTTCCGCTAGTAGAAATTCGAATTTTTATAATTCAATCATACCACTGATATCTATATACTGTTTTGATCGCCTCGTCATGCTGAGCACTGCGGTATATTCAATTCTGTGTTTTGAAGCCCGGTACACAGCAGAATCTGCGAAGCGGTTAACTGTAACGGTCCGTTTTGTTTCTCTATGACCATTCATTATCCAACGTTTAAAACGAATGGACAGTTGCTTTTATTTCTACTTGAATTCAGCTGTAAACTTTTATCTATTCCCTATGTCTTTTTTATACGTTGGTTCAATTCACTTGCTTTTACTATTTCATAAATTCTAGTGCTACTTTCACGGTTCCCTACATCCAATTTATTGCTAACGTTTCTTATAACCTATAGCTGTGGTTCCCCCTCTCTCCCCATAAAGATTTGAGTCGGTTCATTATTTGAGAAGTTGTATTATATTTAAAACTTTTATATTTTGGGCTTGGAGCTGCTGTCCCCTGACTTCGGCACCACATCTCCCCTTCCTTCTCTCCATTTTACAACCTCCATTCCTCCTCTTTTATGAAATCCATGGCCGCTGTTCAACACACCAAAGTCCATCCCATAGATGAGACCCCACCTCCGCTCTCCACTTGACCTCCTTGTCCCAACCTCAACAGCCGCCGCCTCGGTTGCAAAACCCGCAAACACCTTCTCCTCCATGCCCATCCTTCCACCTGAACCACCCCGCAATCGGCCTCCTATTGCCCTGCTCTCTCTCCCCACCAGCCGCCCGCTCTCCCGTCGCCACTTTCCATTTGCCGACTCCACCACCACTTGTCCCCTTCCTCTTACCCGAACTCACAAGCTCCTCCCTATCTCCAACATCATCCCCCGTGCTCCGCCTTAAACCCATCCATCACGTCCTCCTTTGTCTAGTCGAGCTAGCAGCACTTCCCCGCCTTCGAGATGCTCTTTTATTTTACTTCTAGCAACGTGCATATCTGCGAGCCTTGCTTTTTTTTTTCTTTTTGAGGTATTTATATATTTATAGTAGTATAGTGCATATATGTCAATTACTGTTTCACCTAGTGTATGTTACTCGGTGGGTCGCATGGCTATATTCGTGTGTACATAACAATGTTAGGGTGACTACCGTATCTTGTGTTGGTAAATTTATGATCCATTATTTTATATATATTTTTCCATAAAAATGTATATATATTTTAAGATCTGCTCTATATATTATATATTAAGCTTTGTATATGTTGTTTTCAAGATGATACTGTTAAGTAAGGAGAGATATTTTCGTACTGTTTTCAAAATGAACATGGTGTAACTGTTCATGGTTTTTATTTATGAAAGTAGCTGTAGATATATATGTTTTAGCATCAACGATGAAGTGAAATTTTAACTTGCTAAGTGTGGTATCATATAATCCTTATATATATAAATTTATATATCTGTTGGGTGAGTTATGACAATTTGTTATATAGCATACGGTTGGTGTATATATTTCATTTTAAATACATATTTTGATTTAAACATTTATTTTTGAAAGAAGTAATAAAATAATAAATAATCTTTGTTTCAATAACATCCAGCTAATTTGATTCATTCTCATAAATTACTTATGTATCAGCCGTGTCCGTCCAATTTTCGTGCCCATCTTGTTTCGTTTTGAAATTTGGATTTGGATTCAAAATCTGCATCCGTTCTCATCCATCTCTCTAGCCTCGAAAGGTGAGCTATCACTCACGATTAATGTTCTTTTATTTATTAAATTTGATTTCAATTGAAACGACAATTGAAATATGCTGCTGTTAGTTAATTAAACTGTTATATATGCTATTACCTGTATCAGTTCACCTGTGACATCTGACACCATTATCTGTTATATATACAATGATAATCCAGTTTGGTTGTTAAAGGATTGATTGTTTGATGTTGACATTGGACGTTAAATTGTTATTGTTAAGTGATAAATAATATGCAAGTGGAAGTTGATATAGGATAGTCAACAACTTAAAATGGATTATATATGTCGAATTTTGTTTGCTAAACTTGACCCCTTTATATGATGAATATTGATTAGTTAAATATGACCCCTTTTAATTGTTCAGTTAATTGGCACGTAGAATTTGATAAACTACACTTTGAACCTTTGAACGTATATTGGATTAATTGTTATAGTATAAAAATTGAAATTGAACGACAAGTGAAAAACCGTAATATAATAATCTTTAATCTACATGAAAGGATAGTGTAGATTCTAGAGATAATTATATTAATTTACACAAATAACAATGTGAATTAATACGATTATTTTGGGATTATTTGAATTAATTATTGGATTGTTATTGATTGTTGTTATTGCTTGTTTATTTACTTTGACACCATCCCAGTTATCACACTGCAAGTTCCCTTTGCTACGCTTTGATTTTTGAAATGAAATGGAATCGGGCTAAAATGATATATACCCAAATAAAACTTTGACTTAGGATAGAAAATTAAATAAAACCCGATTGGTCAATAATTTGATTTAAAAATAAAATAAAGAATTTATTTGAATAAATGATAAGGTTTTGAAATGAAGTTGGAATTTGAATTTTTATGAAAGGAAAATGTTAATATTTAACAATATGAAACAAAATATTAACAATGTAATTGATGAAAGAACGTTGTTTAATTTGAGAAACAATTGAATTAAGTTTTGAAAATATTTAATAATTAAGTTTGAAATTATTTAATAATTAAGTTTGAAATTATTTAATAATTAAGTTTTGAAATTATTTAATAATTAAATAAGATTGAATTATTTAATAATTAAATAAGATTGAATTCTTTATATAATAAGTGAGATTGAACTTACTGATTAAGTGAATTAAGTTTCTTTGTTAATTGAGTTTGAAATTTGTAACTAAAAAAATGTGTGAAATTGAATTTCTTTAACAAGAAATAAAAATGAGATTTATTGAAATTTATGTAAGACCTGTAATTTAAAGAATTTGATTTGATGAATCTAATTTAATCAAATTTGTAAGTTTTGATATATTGGAGTTGAACTTAAGTAATTGACTTATTGAATTGGAAATTAAATAGAAATTGTTTTGAATGATAAATTAACTTAACGAATATTGAATGAAATCGGTAAATGAATTTAAATTGATTTGAATGTTAAATTAAATTGATTTAAATGATTTCGGAATGAAACTTATATACGAACTTGAATCAATATTTGAATTGTTTTAAATAAAATTGAAATTGAATTATAAGATTTTGAAATAGTAATTTGGAAGTTTTGAAACGTAAATTATGGAAATTGATATAGGAAGACAAATGAAATGTTGATTTATAAATTCTAATTGAAATTGAAATTGATTCTGTTTTGAAATATATCAAACGACCAATCGGTTTAATAATTACGAAAGTTATTAAAAAGACCGGAATCGGTTAGGGACAAACTCTCCGTCTAAACCGAAAACCACTTTAATAACTATACGCGGAGTGTGATCCAGAATGAAGTGGTTGGAATGATGAACGTGATGACTGAAGAAAGAGAACGATAATGGATAGCCTTGACACTTGTGTCAAATTGGAAATGACTAAAACAGGAGCCGTGCCGGGCCAAATGGGGTTAGCTACCTCAAGCGAACACACTTCTTCGAAAACTACTCATTACTTGTTATCGATTGGTGCACCCTCAAAATTTTGGGAGTGTTGTTTCGTGGTGTTGCAATCGCTACGGCGATGCGTTCTCACCAGTTCGGATCAGGCAAACGGTAGTTTAACTAAATTGGGTATTGCCTCATGTGCCTTGTCATACTTGTATCCCTATATACGCGACCACTACGATTCGTTTTGTGTTATACCTATGGAGTACTCCCTGATATCCCACTAGTTTACGGTGGAGTTTACAGTGTTGTATAGACTATAATGCTTATATAAAATGTGTTAAGGGGGATAATGGTAACGCCTTAACACTATTTTGGTACTTTATATTACTGATGGGAATTATCCACTTATCGTACACTACTACATAGTAGATAGTTTAACGGATCCTTAAAGGATGGTTATTCCAAACATCCTTTGAGTTACTTGTATTTCAGTTGCTATTTCACTTGAGTTGGATTTATTGATATAAGAATGTTAATCCTGACTCGAGTGTTTTGTGTTTTGCTTTACGCTCGGGTCAGACTGAGTGTACCAGTATTCGAGACTCACCTTTGGAGTTGGAGCTTTGCTTGGAGATCCAGCTATCTATCCAGCTTTCAGATATCCAGTTGATTCCAGTAATTGTATTATGATTCTTGTATTTGACTATTGTATTCGAGACATCTGATGTACCTTATTTAACTCTGATATGTATATAGAAGCTTCATGAACTACTATCTTTTGTTTCCGCTACATTTATTACTCTATGTATTTATTTGTGATTATTTTATTTACTGTATACGCTCAGTTTTGCCAAATTTAAATTAACTATTCAGTATTTTGAATTATTCAAGTCCGACATGTGCGGATGTGAATGGTCTAAAATAGCGGGCCGTTAGCTCTGGTTTTAGGCAAAACTCGGCATATAGAGTAAATTCAATTACAGAATCACGTTCGTTCGAGCTTGAACTCCTTCTTTGACTCGGTTTCTTTGAATTTTGGAACGTTCCCTTCGGTTCCAAAGTCCATTTGTGTCTCCCCTATTCGTGTCTTTTTTTAATTTTGGAGTATCCCATAACTCCACTTCGAATGATCTCTATAATAAATCGGCGGTCTCGCCAATATCTGAATAATTTGTAAAAGAGTGAAACTCCTGTACAACCAACATTGATTCACCGAAGATTTCTGTATTCTCGGTTTACGATGCTGTTATCTTTTGCTATACCCGAATTCTATCTCTTTCGATCGAATGTCGATTTGCCTCGGAATTCTGTATCGATCTTATTCTTTAAGTCACGGTCAACCCGGTTAAGGTTGCCCGCGATTTATATAAACTTATCAATCTTCCTACTTTGTTATTTAATCATCATATCTTTGTTTCGAACTTATCTTCGAATCAAAATTCTCTTTGATTTGAGTCCATCAAATTTGAATCCCTATACTTATCTTGAAATCCATCCTTGTATCGTCGAGCGAGGTAGTGCATTTGTTATTAATATAAAATGTTTTCTTTATTGTGTTGTTTGAGTGGTTGATGTTGATTTGGGTTTTCGATCGATTCGTCTGATCAACGCTATCAATAGGATTTCCAAAACACTTGAACAGAGCAAACTGACACAATAGTATTTTCAAATTTTGGTAAATAAATCTTGTATGATTATATATATATATAAGTATTTGGAAATGTTTTATAAACAGTTAAAAGTGTTTCAAAAAAGTTTGAAAAGAAAATAAAATTTGAGTTAAAATGGGCGCACTGCGTAACGGCAGTTCGCGATTTCGCGTTGGAAAAGCTAAATGAATGTGCAGGATAGAAACAGAGTCGGAATTCTTCGAAATAAGAGTTTTTCGGATCTTTATAACCATAGTTTTCAAATGCAAAAGAAAAACAAAGATTTCATCTTGGAGGTTTTAAGATATGACCAAATCAAATTTTCAAGAAAATCGCGTTTTTGCAGTTAAGTGACAAAAGTGTAAAATTCTTTAAAATGAATATTTTTAAATGTTTAAAAATATGAAATAAATTTGATAAATATGTTAAAATGTTTAAAAGTAATTTGAGTTATTAATATAGATTTTCAAGTGATAGAAAAGTTGTTTTAATCAAATAAGCTTTTAAAACACTATCCGCAGCACTTTTCTACAGTAGTTTTAATAAACTTTAGAGGTATAAATTTAAACATATCTATTCTATCCCGAATCTTTTGTGAAGCCTTTAAATAAATAATTTAGTATTTTAAATATGATTTGGAAGTTTTAATAAGAGTTTAAATAAATGGTTAAGAGAAATTGTTTATAACACTTAAACAATAATTGGAATATTTCCTTAAAAGTATGGAATGTAATAACAAACTGAGTATGCAGAAATGACTAGTACATTTGTCCTGCTTGTGAGATTTGAAAAGATAAAACAATGTGTATAACTAAGGTTAGGAATGGCGTAACCAGTGCTCAAAACTTACGTGGCCTCTGTTTTCTCTTTCTAGGCGAGGGGTGGAACAGATCGAAGGGAAAGCCCGGATGCTCTAAAAAGATCCCATTTAAGTTTTTTTTTCAAAAGTAAGGAATTTTCAAAAGGATTAATTTAACAAGATTTTTTATAGTATAAAGAATATTCTGGTCAAACTCTGTATTAAGGTCCAAGGAGAGAACTTGTATTATCCACGTGAATTTAAAAAGTGATTTCATCATTATTCTGTCCATAGTACTTGTTGAATATGGGAATTTGTATTGATTATAAATTGATATAATTTCTACAAATCCATTTAGCTCGAATACTAACTAATTTGAATTTACTAAGTTAAATAACATGGTTTCAACTTATTAAAAAGGATATGATTTGGAAAATAATAAATCTTTGTTAATGATTTAAATAAACGTTTTGGAAATAAGATATCTTAAATAATGTCCTTTTTCTACTCAATATTATTTATTTAGGGTTTACAATAAACGATGTCTTAAATAACATTGTTTTTTACGCAGGTAAGACATGTTTTTGAATGATTGAATTTTTATTTAGAAATTAAATGACTTAAAGATTTCCAAAGTTAAAAGGATTTTGATTAATTGGTAAAAAGTTAAAGTGAAAAGAGGCTTAATAAATCCTGTATACTCATATTCACATTTTATCGATAATTAGATTTTGAAGAAACCGGGGTCGGATTTGGGTGATTCCTATCCGAAAACCACTTCGAACCAATTTACGTTTCAAAGTAAAACATGAAAATGATGAGAACATTTGAAGACACTGATATTTAGGATTTTCATAATGATGATTGCATGTTGATCATTTGGGGATAACCTCCTATATACGTATAGTAGTAGTGGTCTCTTCGTTATAAGATATCCAACGCAAGGAATGTTCGCTACTAATCCTAGGGAATTCCCGACAGAATGTGGTAGGAGAGTACCTTCAGTTTGTTCTGTTCCTAGACAACTTGTATGGACGAATGTTTGACATTGCATTTTAAAATCACATTGATTAATCTCTATAAACGTATCATATGGTGGTGGAGAAGGCAACTTCTCTTAGCTTAACACCTTTTCCTGAGACATACGAGCTCAAGAGTAAAACATTTGTAGAAATCAGTTGTATGATTATGGAAAGGTAATGTGGCATTCAAAGGAGAAGGATGATGTGCTATGTGATAGGCAAACGTTACCTCAAGCCTCACACCCAGAAATGACCAAAATATGGTTGATGCAGCAAGGCTATATGTGGTTCACAACCATTAGGGTATGATCATCCCCTTCAAGATATATTTCTACCTGCTATGACGTTCGGGTTTAAATTAATGTGGTGTATGCAAACGAGCGCTCGGATAGGTCGGTAACAACCAAGGTGATGACATATTCGGTACTATCTAGTTAGAGGTAAGCCGATCTTGTGTTGGTAGAGGACCATCAGTTGGGCCTCGTTACATTCTTCTAGAGATGTACTGCCGAAAGGTAGTCCCTTCACCTGGTCATTTGTTTGGAAATCCATTCTCTAATAGTGCCTTTGCGAATTTGATTATAGAACCTACTTTGTAGCTAGTATGCTGAAATTTAATCAATGTATCAATTTCGGCTAAGATTAATAAGTTTGCTTGCAAGTGTTTTCAAAGGAATGTCATTAAAAATAATATCTAATGATTTGATAAAATTGTTTTGGTTATCATAAGGTAAAAACCCGTCCGTGTTTATGTGCAGCGTGATCTTCTGAGATACTCTTTCTTTTCAAAAGGATTTTATCACCAATCTCTGATCCATAACAATATCATTTATGATTTGAGTTTCTCGTGTTAGTTTGCCAGACTAATCCGTGTATTTTTATACTCGGGTCAGATTTGAGTAGTTTCAGGATTAGCTGAAGACTCTTGGAGTTTCCAAAGGAGAGCTGGAGATCTTCATCAACGTATGAACATATTCTATTTCCGCTGCATTTGTTTGATATTTTTCAGCAATTGTAAGGACAGGTATTATAACTGTCCAAGCTGAATCCAGGTTAGACTCTGATATATGTATTCTAAAAAATTTCCGCTGTAAGGATTTTTATTGAAATAATATATGTTATTCCATTTGAGTGAGATTATGTTCTGTCTATTTTTCTTTATTACCTTTAAAGATCCATCTTTTCGTTCAATTCAGGTTGGACATGTGTGGTTTATTGTGGACTCAAAGGGTATGGAAATTTAGGCCTTTACAATTTCCATCCTTTTTAAGTGTAATACATTATCTCAAATATAATCTCATAATTCAAAAATAGCCAATTTTTTCAAAATATAAGAAAATTACTAACCACTTAATATATTTTATTTCCAAACTAATATATACACAATCATAGTTTCTAAAAGTAATTTATTAAATCTCAATTTATCAAATACAATCTAACTTCATTTGATTTTGATGTCACTCATTATTTTTAAAATTATTCAAAAAAAAAGTTTTCTTTTAAAATAATTAGCGTCTCATCTATACATTTCTTTCCATAGGTGTATATTTCTTTTTGACCTCAAAACCGTATAAACGTCTTTTTATATATAAGTATATTTATATTTACTACCTCTTCTAAGATAATTTTTGATTAAAACCATCACTCCTTTCAAATATTTTTTCACATTTATACAATAACTTTCCTTTGAAATCCATATTTTTCAAACACTCATTATACATACATACGTACGTACGTACACACACACATACATACATACATATATATATATATATATAGTAACACCTTGAAAATTAAGTGGAAAATTTAATAAGAAAATTTAATTTAAATATAACAAGGGCTAAAATGAAATTTTTATAAATGTCCAAATTTGGCTATGAAACTTGCACTCTTTCGTAGCGATTTTCTAGATAATTTTTATATATAACACTTTGAAATCGGAGTTAATACAGAGAAGTTACGAACGTTTTAAAGTTTGAAAAAAAAAATTAAATATAAAAATTTCCTAATTAAACTGTCACTGGTCGATACCATTGGGTGTTCCGATTGAAATGTAGCAATTGACTGGTCTACCCTAGTAGTCGACCAGTGGACGTTGTTTTTCAGAGATTTGGAGTGTGAATTGGACGTACACAATTGAACGGAATATTTTTCTTTGGTGCCAAGTAACGGATGTGTGTCTATGATGGAAACAAAGATTCCCTAGGGTAAATCTAACGCTCTATATTCACCTTAAACCCCTATAAATTCTAACCTAAACCCTAATACACTACAACATTAAGAACATACTAAAACTCTGCCAGAATCTATTCTCTCCCCTTATAAAATTTCTTCAAAAACAAATTTAAAACAAAGTAAAGAAAATATGAGTAATCAGATCAAGGAGGGGGCAAGCTAATGGGTGTTGATTCTCTAACGAAGAATGGAGCTTGGATCCTAGATGAGTGGGAACATCTTTGATAAGTTGATTATTTACAGATAATTTTAATATATGCTATTTGATCTTGGATGTTAGAATTTAAATTGTACACCATATCGTTAAAATCTAAAACCTAAATTGAAATTGGTATAAATTGGTTAATCGAATTTTAACCCAAGTTAAACCCCTCTTGTAATTGAATGGAAAGCCCTAAAATTTAGTTAACCCTAGATTAAACTAGCCTATTTAAACTAAACAAATCTTTGAATTTACAATTAATAAAAAGTAGGATAAATTGCAATGACTGATCACCGTAAATTGATGCTTAGGGTTCATTGTGGAAGTCTAAAATTGACAAAATTAATAACTAATTAAAGTCGAACAAAGAAAACAGAAAACCCTAAAATTTATACTATGACCGGTCGACCGTTCACCTTGAGCGGTCGACCGCAAGTGGTCGACCGATAGGGTTTAGCAGCCGATCGGTTAACAGCCCAGATGCATAATCTGAACCTCGGCCTAAGGCCTAGGTTGAAATTAAAACTATTAATATTATGTATAGCTATTTTGTATACATATGTGTGGATGTTAGAAATGGTAGGGAAGCTAGTTCCCTATGAGTTAACGCTAGGACATTGTAGGGTTGTGTAAATGTTATTTACCCAATGTGGGGTCGATTATTCGACTGGGGGGTAATTCTATCGCAAATGGAACTCGTAGGAGGTTCTACGGTAGACCCGCAACACTGGCTGATGCCTGATTAAGTGTGTAGACCCAGCAAAACGGGACTCCTTGATATTCATGGATATTGACGCGACGTGACACCGTGTTGTTGATGGATCCCGAAGCGCGCAATAAGAGGCGTATACTACAATTCACTACAACAAAAATACTCTATTACAATGGCGTTTTTACAACTGTCAAAAAATCATGTTGTAATAGAATCCTACTACAACAGTTTTATCTTGCCTGTTGTAATAAATGCCACTTTTCAACAATTCTTTTTCTTTGTCCATTGTAACAAATACCTATTATAATGCTTTTCATTTGCCCATTGTAATAAATGCGTTTTGTAACTGTATTTTGCATGTTGTAACAGGTACCAATTTTCATTAATACCTCTTCCCTGTTTGCTTGTTGTAATAGATGCCTATTACAACCATTTTCTTTTGCCCGTTGTAATAATGCCAATTTTCACAACTCTTTCTTTCCTAGTTGTAGTAATAAGTACATTTTACCACCTTTTTAGTTTACCAGTTATAATAAATGCCAATTTTCAACAACTCTTAACCGATCATTGTTATCTTCGATTATTTATAAATACTTATTTAATAATTTATAAATGACAACATACGTAGGTCATTACTTATAATTTATTATAATTAATGATTAGTAATAAATAATTTATAATTACTAATTATTATCTACAATAAATATTTATTTTTTATATTTAATAATTTATCATAGTGAATTATTAATATTTAGTAGATTACAGCTAATAATTTATGATTTATAATTAATAAATATTATTAATAATTAGTAAATATAATTAATATTAAATAATTAATAATTAATATTAAAAAATTACTATTAAATAATTAATAATTAACTTTTACTAATTGATATTTTATAATTAATGTTTAATATTTAATATTTAATTAATTTACAATTTTAATAATTAATATTAAATAATTTATTATATTTTAATAATTTAGAAATATAATTCAGAAATAAAAAGTTTCTAAAATTTAAAAAGATCCATAAAATTTGGAAATAAAATTTTAAACTTTTTCTAAAATTCAAAAATAAAAGTTCATAATAATATTTGCTATTTCTCTCATTTTGGTCATCATATCCTTGAAATTAAAGCTTATCACAATAGTTTGAATTAAAGCTTAACACAATGGTTTAATTTTGTTTCCCGCACTCAATTTTCGCTTGCCGCCCTCAATTTTCATAGGCACTTATGTTGTAGTTGGATGAATTTACTGCAAGAAGGATGGGCACTAATTCAGCGTATGGATCATACCTATTACAACCTTTTTCTTTTGATAGTTGTAATAGATGCCTATTACAACCTTTTTCTTTTGCTAGTTGTAATATATGCCAATTTTCAACAACTCTTTTTATTGTCAGTTCTAATATATAACTGTTAACCTTTTTTGTTGCCAGTTTTAATATATGCCAATATTTAATAACTCTTTTTTCCTAGTTATAATAGGTCCATTACAACCTTTTTAACTTACCCGTTGCAATAAATAATGAATAAGTAATAAGTAAAAGTTAATGATTATAACCAAATAATAATAATAATTAATGAGTAATTAAAAAAATCAATAATTAAATAAATAATTCTTAAATAATAATAATAATTAATGTATAATTATTAATAACTACTATTAAATAATATAACGAATTATTAATAATTACTATTAATAATTAATAAGTAAGAAGTAATAATTTATATTTGATAATTAATTTATAATAATTAATAATTACTATTAAATAATTAATAATTAATTATTAACTTTTAATAATTAATATTTAGTAATTAATACTAAATATATAATAATTTATAATTAATAATTACTATTAATTATAAATAATTACTATTAATAATTAATAATATGTAAATATTGATTAACAATTAATAATTAATATTATAATTATGAAGTAATAATTAATCATTAATAATTAATAAATAAGAAGTAATATTTAATATTCAATAATTAATTTTTACTAATTAATAGTTACTATTAAATAATTAATAATTAAGACTAATATTTAATAATTAATAATAAAATGTAATAATTAAGAAGTAATTTTTATTATTTAGTGTTTAATATTTAATAATTCTATTTAATATTTAATATCTCAATTTTTTTTTGAAATTTTCAAAAATAAATTTAAAAATATTCATAAAATTTAAAACAAAAATTTAAAATTTTCATAATATTATAAAATTAAAATTAAAATTTTCAATAAATTTTTAGTTTAATAAAATATCAATACTCTTCTTGGTTTGCTCGATGATTACATTAAGCGGAGTCTCACAAAATTTCAAGGCATAATTACATTGCAAAATGTATTGCAACTTATGTATGGCACAAATTGTTACTTCCATATGCATCTGAAGATTTCCTTTTGTAACTCTCACTCTTTGACATGCAAATGTTCTTTTGGCTCCAAAACCAAAATTTTGGCTCTTGAGCCACTTTTTTTGGCTCCTAACTCGAAACTTTCACCTATTCAACCCCTTTCCCTATAAGTAAAATGCCATTCTTTTGCATACGACAATTCATTTTCCAACTATCAACAAAATTTCTAATTCCCAAATCGACTTCAGAGAGAAATAATTTTCTTTGCATTATGCTTCGCATGCTACTCGTCGTGCTTCTCATGCTACTCGCCGTGCTTTGTGTTCCAAATCCTAATTCCCTATTCCATGCTGCCACTCGCCATGCTTAGCATTGTCGGTTCACAACTTGGAGGCCTTTTTCTTGTTTACTTATTTGCGTCAAAAGACCACTTTGCCTTTCCTTATGCTGCTTTGTAAACCGAAGAAGCGAATTCGGTAGTTGAAGTCGCGGTAAAGTAGTAGCAGGAGAAGGTTGCAATTGGTGAAGCAGGTTTGATTCAGGTGATTGTGGGTTTTGGTTTGTGGTCACGGTTGTAGTTGGAGGTTGAGGATATGGGAGATGAAGGTGAATTTGCATTGCAGGAGGAAGGGTCGTACAGCTGTGAGTTTAGTGGCGTGCTTGGTATTTGGAGTTTTGGTAGCAGAAGTCTGCAAATCCAAAAAATAACTTATTAGCCCCCCAAAAATTAAAAAAGTTTGTAAACCCAAAAAATAACTTAGTAGCCCCTACCATTTCCAAGAACTACCCTTCCCATCACGCAAAACGTTCTCGAATACCAAAAAACTAGATCGTCCTCGATTTGGAAGTATAAAATTAAAAAAAAACCCTAACGCAAATCTTCCTCACTGTCGCCGCGCCTCTTCCTCCATTGTCGTCGTGCCTCTTTCTCCTCCTCCAATGGTCTACCAACAATCAACGTAAGCATCCACCATCTTCGAATAATATTTAGATGTACTCAACATAAGCAACAAACCCTAAATCCATGTTGAAGTTGATTCTCGTAAGCAACAAACCCTAAACCCGATCGTAGTAAATTCTCGTTCATGAAAACGCAGAACTAATTTGTTAAGTTGCGTGGAAAATGATTTAGGGTTTGTTGCTGGTCTCAGCAATAGCCATGTTGAAGATGCATGGAAAAAATTCATACCACGTAAGAGAACTGCATGGAAATTTTTTTTTCCATGCAGTGCCTATGCGTGGAAAAATTGCCTACCACGCAGGAAACCACGCAGTTTTCCTGCGTGGTAGGCATTTTTTCCATGCATATGTACTGCGTGATAGGCATTCTTTCGACGCAGATTCACTGCGTGGAAAATTGCTTTCCACGCAACTTCAACATAGTTGTTGCTGAAACCAGCAACAACATTTTTTGGTTCAGTCAGTATTCTTTTATTTATATTGTCGTGCTAAGTGTTTTTTATGATTATTTGTAGATGGGTCGAACTCAAATGACGGCTTCTGAAAGAAAATGGAGAATGGAGAAATAAATAGAAGGTACTAGTTCAGACATGAATGAGGATAGGACTGATGTTGTTGCAAGGCAAGACGATACGAATGAGGGGCAACATGAGACAAACAAGGCTAACTTTGAGATTGTTGCAAGGCAAGACGAAGAACAAGATGAAGAACATGGAGATGATTCAGACTCATCGAGAGAAGATGGAGATGACATGGAGGATGATTCATAGATGGATGATGGCGACGAGACAGATGATGAGCCCGAGGTAGAAGGTGAAGCCGAAGAGATGTAAACGAGAATGGTGAACCAAGAATCAGTGATGTGATTAGAGAGTTCGATACTCATGTGTCGTCTTTGATATGGATTGGCCAGGTTTGTATCTATTATTATTCTAAACAATTGATTTGGAATTACTGCGTTTACTAAATGTAAATTTTATTTGTGTAGGAACGATCACCGCTCACATGCGTCAATCATGCATAGAAGGTATCGGAGTGGAGGATTCCAGATAATGCTACTAGATTCAAAGCCATTATTGAATCGTCTGGCTTGTTTCCCATTGTTAGCACTTGCTACAAGAGTGTTAACAAGAATTTGATATCAACTTTTGTGGAACGCTGGTATCCGGAGACTAATAACTTCCATTTACCATTCGGTGAGATGACTATTACCCTTGATGATGTAGCTTCTTTTTACACATTCCAGTCGAAGGTAAACCTGTACAAAGTATGTCATATGAAATGGAACAAGGAGTTAGTATTTCAAAGTATATTGGCCTTACTAAAGCAGAAGCTAAGTTGGAAATGAATGAAAGGGTTGAATATAAATTAAGTCTGTCTACATTAGTTGATAAATTTAAATATGTGAGCGATGATTGGACTGATCGGGTAATTAGGCATGCAGCTCGTGCTTATCTTTTATTCTTGCTTGGCAACACATTGTTTATTGACAAAAGCAAGTCTCATGTGCACATATCACTTCTAGATCCATTAAAAAAAAATTCCATTGCCAACACTTACTCTTGGGGTTCAGCAGCACTTGCATTTCTCTACAGGCAGCTTGGATTAGTGACCCGTATGGGTGTGAGGCAGATTGCAAGATTTCTTTGCTTACTGGAGTCATGGATATTTGAGCATTTTCCATGCTTTCATCCTTCAACAAATCTATACTATGAGAATTTATCCTGTGCTGCTCGATGGAATCCATCTTCAGATAGTGCTGCATCAGTCATCGATCTATGTATGTTCCATGATACTATTCAGATTGAACAGGCAATTATCTTCATTTACTATTTAATAGGACTAATTTTGATTAGTTGTACGCCATGAGAAATCAGTCTCTTGTCATTTGGTTAAAGGTTATTTTTGATCCTTACATCTTTGCACGTCACTATCATCCATTTCATGCTATATCTTGGTATAGTGATTACATTCTCTACCTCAACGTTGTGGAGCCGTATCATCCTGATAGAGTACTTAGGTAGTTTGGCAGAGTTTAGAACATTCCCATGGCTCATATTCCTCCAGTTGCAATAAATGCACGTCGAGGTACAATTTCAACTACATACACTCAGGTGCACTATCAATTTTTAAAACGTATATGGGAGAATTGGTACCATCATGTAATTGCAAAAGGGCGTAGATCAATACCACTCAGTCAGTCTTTTCTAAGTTGCACGGATGATTATATGGAGTGGTACAGGGATCATAGTGTTTTACGGGTTCACAATCCAGTAAGCTTACCTACTAATATAATAATTGGAGCATCTCATTTTCAGCCCACCTATGACCAACTGTACTCGGTATGTTGTATTTATTTTTTCACATTTCATTTCACTATAAATTAGGATGAAGTTTCATTTTCAATAAACCTGTAAGCTTAGTTTTTTTCCAGACTCTACATGATGTGCATGGCCTTTTGGATGAAGCTATCACTCAAGTTGCTAGTGCCAGAGTTGCTAGTGGATGCTACATCCGTCGTCAACAGTAGTTTAAGTAACTCGTCGTTGAAGTTTGTTAATGTAATGTTTTGTGACGGTATGTATTTTGGTGTGTCTAGTGTGTTTGAACAACATATGGTATTGTGGTTTGTTGTTTGACTTTGTTAATGTAATGTTTGTTCATGTATGGCTTTGTTAATGTAATGTTTGTTACTGTTTGACTCTACATGGTGTACTGTTTGTTAATGTAATGGTTTTTTTCTATGTTGGCTGTCTCTGTTGCATTAGACATGTTTGGTAATGGAATGCCATCTGGGTTTGCTGACATACTGGCCTTTGTATTATTATTTTTGAGTTTCCCAGTTTACCACGCACTGACAAGACGTGGTTAACTAGCAAACCACATAGAGACTTTACGAGGTAAATAGAAAACCAAGTTGGTGTCCTATGTGGTTATTGGACAAACCACGTACGAAGAAAACAAACTGGAACATAATCCACGAGGAGTCCCTGCGTGGTTGGTGTGAACTTGGAAAAAAATTAGTTTTCTTGTTGTGTACATAATAGTTTGCAATCACAATACTTTTCCTTGTTTTATCTTTTTTGGTTTCTGGAGTTACAACATAGTGATGATACATGGTTTATCTTTAAACCACGTTGACGTAATAGGGGTAAGTTTATGAACCACGTATTACCTTCACGTGGTAGTTGACCAAACCAAGTTCTGTTGCTCCGAACTGGAACAAATTTCACGTATTTCCCCTACGTGGTAGTCCTAAAACTGGAAAAAAATTACTTCTGCTTCATTGTCCCAAACAAACACACTTTAACTATCACTCAGTTCCACAAAACATAGTTCATTCAAGGAAATTGAAATAAATGATGCACATTTTAATCCAACAATTTGCGAACAAAGTAAATTCAAGTTACTAAGAAGCAATAATTTGCAAATAATCATTCAAGTTAAACATACAATTTAAAAACTCCAAACTTTTACCACCACTACTTCCATTCAGCGTATTCATTTCTTTCATCCCAAGCTTGTCTACGATCGGTGTAAATGTATTCCCATTTACTTGCATCTGTATCACGAGCCGTGAACCATTTTGAATAAATTGGTGGTACCAGATGTTTAGACTCTAGTTTTACTTGCGATTGGTAGTGTGTATTTCAGTTTGAATGAAAAGAAATAATCTTGAAATTTAATAATATGTAAGTTGCGTACCTGAACAAAATGATCTTGGTTAACAAAAGCTATTCCAATTTCAGAACGCTGTATCGGTGGAGGCACTTTTCCTTTCAATGGAGGTATTGTCAATGAAAGTCTTTCACTAATGTTGAATACTACAACGTTATATCTAGTTGCAATAATAATATCGGGCATTGACATCCACTTTTCCTTCGGTGCAAAGCCTTCTTCTTCATGCATAATGCTTTTGAGAAGAATAGTACTTCTATTGTGCTCTATGAAAACACAATCGTATAAAGCCTGATTTTCATATAATTCTTCGTATAACTCCCTTCGAATTTGACTCCAGCTTGATTCTCCCAAACCAAGCAAAACCGCCACACACCGGTATCCACAGTTACCATCTGATCGAATGTCAATAATATCAGTAACAAACGCCTTTAACTCCAATGGTATTTGATGCAAATAAAT
The DNA here is from genome assembly GCA_030737815.1 of Allium fistulosum. Taxonomy (NCBI): domain Eukaryota; kingdom Viridiplantae; phylum Streptophyta; class Magnoliopsida; order Asparagales; family Amaryllidaceae; genus Allium; species Allium fistulosum. Next base: position 847,355,655 of record CM060901.1, read on the forward strand.
TCTCATGCCTACAGTTAGTTCTTCCAACTAAAAAAAGTATGATATAGTAAGTTAATATAGTACTTATATGTGTATGCAAATAATATTTATTATAAATACCTTTTTTGGTTTACGAATAGGAAGTTTATCGGTACGAGCCCTTTTTGTAGTACACGGACTTTTAGAGTAAACACTTTCGACAAGCTCAAATGACGAAGGCATTCTTTTAGTTGAAATATTAGCAATTTTTTGCTTTCTCTTCCACGTGTTTTTATTTTTCTTTTTGGAGATGCAATAGATGATGTCTGTGGTTCAACAACTTCCAACATCTTCTTATAAAGTTGCATTTGGTAAGGAGTATCCAACTATTTCACATCATTTAATAGCAGTTCCATTTTTCTACTACCCCCACATCTTCCTTTTCACTTATATCAACAAGATGAATTCTTGTCCAATGAACATCAATCATACCAAGCGATATTGCGGTACTAGGCCTAAGACGAGCTAACTCATGCGCACAAGGCAGTCCATGTGTTCTATGAATGACACATACACATAACAATTCTTCCTCACCAACATCTTTTATTCTAAGTATTTCTGAACGAATCAAATCAAGTGCCTTGGTAGAGACAAAGCCTCGTAAATTTTTGAACTCTCTTATATGAAATATATGCTTCACTTAAGTTAAACTTTGCTCAAATGATGCTTTAAGTTCGGTAAACGAGAGCTCCAATAGCAAATGCATCTTTGTCCAAGCTTGTTCGAAACTACATTGACAACTAGCTAAATGTTTCTTCAATTATGAATGAGCGGACTCAGCCCTGTATATAACATAAACATATGATTACTAAAACAATAATTATTATTTGGTATAAATTTTAACATGATTAAAGATAATTAACTATTAGAAGTATAATTTCCGAAATGCCTATTATCATCCGTCAATGCTAGAACAAATCAGTCTTTATACATATCCAACCATTGTTCATGAATATACTTCAAGAGTGAAGTATGCTTTGCATACTTTTCATGCAACACTTGCAGATTCTCATTGTATACAACTAATTTTTTTGAACAAACAAGTTCATTCCAATCAAATAAAAATGACTTCTTCTCTTCAACTTCCATTCCTTTCACTTTTTTTTGCATATACGTTAGAACTTTATTTTTAATGTGCCATGTGCATAACATATGTGCAGAGTTTGGGAAAACAAATCCAATAGCAATAACTAGTGTTGTTTCCCTATCAGAAATGAAGACTGATGGCAATTCCACTTCACAGTCAACCAAAACAGATTTCAACCGTTCTAAGGCCCGTATATAATTTTCCTCAGTTTCAGCAACTAAGTACGCAATCGCGATAAAGAATGTAAGATCTGTGCAAGTAACACCAACAATCTCAAGTAAAGGCATTCTGTACCTGTTGGTTTTATATGTGCAATCTAATATGATAACTCGGGGAAATGTATGTAGAAAATCCAAACTGGTAGGATGTGCCCAAAATATATCTTTAATACTATATGCTATGTCTAATGTTTTATGGTGCCATTCAAAGTAACCAAACTCTTTCAATTTACTAAGAAAATATTGAACTTGAGAATGCCCTGCTCGCTCAATAGAAATTTTTGCTCGTATAACATTGTAAATTGTTTTGATGGTGGTACAATTTGCACGATCATTTCTTTTAATGGTGTGTAAAATTTCTTTTGCTTTTACCATGTTTCTATGCATCTCAATAACTAACTTGGTCTCATCTTCACTTAGTTGACCAATAAACGAATGTCCTTCAGTATTTTTTAATTTCGAATGATTATGAACACCATTCACAACATGCAATCGCCAATCATCTAAAGTAGGAATTTCTCACCTTTAAGTCTAAATGGGCAATTGCATTTTTTTGTACCGGTCATTTGGATGTTCTTCAGGCTTTTCTCTTTATGCTTCTTGTACATACCACTTCATTCACAAGCAAACATAATTCTTGGTTTTTTGCTTGAAGCCCCAGTATCCGATTTCATTATTATGATAACAAAACCAAGACATTTTCCCGTACCATGAACCCAATCAACCAATTTTTTCTCGAAGGAAATATCTGCATTAAAAATGTAAAATAAAATGTAAGTAATATGGATTTATTTGAAAGTTAATCAAAGTAAACTTACGTCATAAGTCGTAAACTCATTCGAATAATCCAACACTATTTCGTCACACATTTCTTCATCATTGGAAAACAGTACAATCTGCAGAAAACAAGTATCAAACGCTGAAAAGTTCAAACAGAAAAAAAACAAAATGAACTACCACGCAAGGTGACAGCGTGGTTGGTGTCAATACCACGTAGGCTTTCTGCATGGATGTGTAAAAATTCATGCAAATATTTGTGCGATTAAGCCAGAAACCTAGTATACCCCTACGTGAATTATCACCAATCCCCATAATCGACAGCATACGATTGTATTTGTAAAAAATTAAAAACTTTTCAATTTTCATTTTAGAATTACCTACTGTGGTTACGTTAACAATTCATTCTCCTCTTCAAAATAACGACCACGACTTTCTCTCCATAGAAAGTCGTATCGCTAATAAGAAAGAAAGGGGTGAGAAGTAGAAAAGAGAAGAAGAGAAAAGAAACAAACACAAATACTCACAGCGGAAACGAACAAAATATATTATATCACATAAATATTACATAGTATCATATACAACACTTATCAGAGTTACACAGATTACATATCATATACTAGACAGTTATAAACATCTGTCTAGTTATTACATCTCAATACAAAACAAAGATCTAAACAAGATCAACACAGCGGAAACTACTATCTATCTACAACGCCGAAGCCTCCTGCTCCATTGCTCCTCCACAATTCGTCAAGGCTAACCTGAATTCCCTTGGCTACTCGTAAAAATTTGAGTACCTAAGAGTTTATAAAAACAGAAATAAACAACTTGGGTCAGACATGGGTCTGGTGTGAGTAACAGGTTAAACTTGTTTAACTTCAAAAACCTTTAGAAAGAAAAGGTATCACGTAAGACTCCCCACAAATAAACATGGGTAAGTTTTTACCTTACGCTAACCAAAACATTTGATAGGAAATTCGATTGTATTATAATAGGGTCTAAGGTTTTCAAATAAATATGAAATAGCTGAAATTGTTACATTATTAAATTCCAGCATACTAGACACAAAGTGGGTTATACAATCAAGTCCGTTGGCACTTATTGGATTTTGGATTCCATACAATGGCAGGGCTACCGGGGTACCGCCCGTCACAGTACGTGGCCTAGATCACCGTACCGAGGATCACTCCCAATCCCCTGCAACACAAGGTCGGAACATCCCTTACTGGATAATTCCCGCACAAGATACCTCACGGTTGGGATCAGCAACCGCACCACTAAGTCGAAAATAGAAAGGGACATCTAGACAGAGGTAACCTTGTCCTACTTGGGTGCTACCCACTAACCTTGCTGCACCTCCCCTGTTTTAGCCATTCCCGGTTTGTGAGGCTTGAGGTCACGATTACCTTTAAAAAGAACACATCTATCTTAGAATGCTCATCGTCCACCTGACGATGTGCTGAAAGCATTCAATCCATACAAGTTCGTTCCGGGTTCGAACGAAACCGAAGGCATTATCTCGTTACACTCGTTTTGGAATCACCCTCAGAGTTAACGACAATAACCCTTGCACTCTGAATCTTCATCTTCACTTGATTCACGACCTATCGTTAATTTGGATCGATGTGGTATTCGGGTCTCCAGACCTGGAAATCCGGTATACGGAAACCCGATCCCGGTCTCATCGAAATCCAAAGCGTATCTTTTAAGGCCAAGTTGTTTTAAAGGTTCAAACAATTTAATTCATTATCTTTATACACAAAGAAAGATAATTCACAACAGATAATCAACATTATCAGATAATCCATACAATTCAACTAACATCCATATCACACAGCATATATCTCATCAGAGATATTAATCAATGCAAAGCATTCAGTATTATCAACCATCTATAAGTAATGATTTATATCATCTCTAATTAATTTAAATTGAATTAAATTAATTACTTCATTTTATAAATCCTTCTTACTTAACCATTAATTAATTACAAATTAATTAATTATCCTCTAATTACCTTTTTCAATTAATCATCTTTGATTAATTATCTTTTAATTACCTTCAAGTAATTTATCCTTAATTAATTACTCAAATTAATTATCCTTAACCACTTATAGTAATTAACCTTTAATTACATCATTAATTAATTAATGAAATTAATTAAGTTAATCCATCAGCTAGTAGTGAAAAATTGAATTTTTTCTTTACTGATTTAGAAACTAGGGTTTTGAAGAAGCGGTGGTTTTAACAGTAAGAAACTAACGTAAGAAGATAATGGAATTGAGAATAAAGAAAGTACGTAGCCTTCTAAGGGTATTTTAGTCTTTAAAATTTTATTTATTTCAGGGCGGCTACTAAGTAATTATCTGCATTGAAATAGAATTTGCCTACTTTAAATTCGATATCTTATAGCTCGGCTAGACTTTACACATAGGGTTTGATATTACGGAATCGTGGTAGGACTGCAAACATCTTGGCATGATCTATCCGATTCTGAGACTTTTTCTAAAAGCTTCTTTGTAGAGCTTAAGGGCCGTAAGTGCATCTATATTTAATTATTATTTAATCCCTATTCATATTATTCTTTCATATATTATTACATCACATGATTATGAAGTTTGCTTTTTTTGCGATGTTGAACTGGCTGTAGTGTTCTTCGAATTGTGATCATTTCTTTGTTATTGTGTATTCAGTATAAGTAGACTTGTGATGAGTTTTGGGTATTTAATTACTATTGTTTGATTGGCAAATGATACTTTTGTTAATTAGCTATGGGTTGATTTTTCTTTTACTGATTAGATATTAACTTATGCATATCAGTCATTGACTCCAGTAAGTGAACCTAAGGCCACTCTTTTCTTTCTTTAGCTCCTTCTTTCATTCTTTCTTTAGCTCCTTCTTTCATTCATTCTTTCTTCTTATTTTATGAACATAAAGTCACTTTATATGACTTCACAGTTACCAGAGAAGTTATATAGAAGTCTAGATTATCTAACTCGAAAGATGCTCTTTACTTTGCCATTTCATGTATTTGCTTACCCAATATACTTGGTACGTCGCCTTTAAAAATCAAAATAATCAAATTATGTATCATTACATTTTGATTTATGTTACTTGTAGGTATTTTGAACTTATCACAATGTATGCATGTTGATTAAGTTTACTAGAGAGTAATAACTGATAATACTTTTATTTTTTATAGTGGAGAAGAAGTCTTAGAAAATATGGATCACATCATAACCCAAACAGTGATTTATTTCAACAACATAAAAAATTGGATGTGATAACATCTACAATATGTTGGGATGTAGCCTTGGCTTTAATTTTGCTTTCAGCATTTGTTTATGGACCTTCAGTTGTGTTTAAGTTTTATGGTGTATTTTATATTGTAAGTTTCTTTTTTTAACTTCTTTATGTGTATTATGATATTTCTGATGTTTTACAGTAATGTAAATGTAATCTTGTTGTAGATATTTGTTGTTTGGCTGTTAATATTAGTTTTGGCTTGAACAACAATGATTTGTAGTTATATCAAGACTTTATAAATGAGGTGAAGGTTCAATTCATTTTGGCTCTTTAGTAACTGTGAGTACAATTTGTGTACATGCTGCACCAATGGTATAGATTTACAACTGGCAGTTACCGTTGTAAAAGATCCTATTGCAATGGCTTTGGACCGTTGTAAAAACCATTTTCAAAAACGGGCTTTTACAACATTTATAAATAGTTGTAAAATCTTTTCGGTCTATTACAACTCTACATAATACGATGGGCACATGCCCCTTGTTAAACAACTATTACAATGGGGATTGCCCATTATAAAAAGGGTATTTTGTTGTAGTGATTCGAGAGGTGGACACGGATGTAGACGATGAGACACTTCGACGAGTTAGCATAACGGGCTCCCACTCGATTCGTAGTTGGGGTACGTGTAGTCATAGTTATGGGAAATTTATACCAGTGTGGTAATTGTAGGGAAACCTATGTGAGATAGTTATGTAAGATTGCGGAATAGGAATCTTAAGGCTAAATTATCACTTAAGGGGAAGTGAATGGTATTTCCTAATTTATATGAATCCTTTTGAAATCTTTTGAAATTATACTTAGAATTATGAAATTATTAATCACAGAATCAAAACACGGACAAAATAAATACAGTAAATGTAAAATTAGTAGGAAAAAACACATCAGGATACTAGTTCAGAGTTACCCTACATCCAGTCCCACACAATTCCTTGTACGAATTTCTTTTCAACTAGTAAATGTAAATACAATCTTGATTTCAAGGCTATAAGACACACCCTCTAGAATCCCAACCTTTGGGAAGAGTCACTTGATTTTCGAGCTACAAGCACACCTACTAGATTTACAGGCTACTAAGTACACCCAATTGATTTACGGGCTACAATCTCACTCACAAGTATAGTGGTTTGATTTGATAGAGTTTTACAGACTCAGATCTTCAATCTTGATTACAAATGATCCTATAACTCTTGAATAGCACATTGATCTTGATTGGAGTGAGAGAGATGATAGAAATCAGAGAGCAAATGATAGAGAATCAAACTAATGGTGATTGAGTTTGATTCTGGTTGAATGCGACAGAGTATGGTTATATTTTTGTTTAGAAAATGAAAGAAGATAGAGAGGAGAGAAGAAGAATGAAAAATGATGATCAAATTCGTTGGGGATACAGTTATTTATAGAGGAATAACGGTCATGTCCATTCATGAAGAGATATGACGAATAGACACTTCTTTTGAAATTTGATTTTTGAAAATCACGGCTAGTATGTCGACATATATGGGTAGAGTATGTTGACATACTCTTTGTAATTTTGAAAAACACTTTAAAATATTATTTTGAAATTGTATTGCTTTGTAAAATAATTTGACACTTTGTAAACATGCTTATAATTTATATACTTTTATATCATAATAAAAGTTGAGTAAAATTATATGATAAGATTTTTGAAATATAAACCAATATAGGTAAAAATTTAATAAAAAATAATAACTTAGTAAAATATCAAAAACTTAAAATAATATTTATAAGCATAAGAAATTGAAAACTATTTAAAAGTAGTTTTGAAAAGGATATTTAAAAACTTATTTAAAAATAAAGAGAGAGAGAGACAAGAGAGAGACCAAGTGTTATCAGAATTTTAACATAAATCTATGACTCTATAACTTATTTAGAATATCCTGAAATCTTGAACTCTTCAATACTCATGAGTCTTCATTCTCTAGCTCTTGAGTCTCTATATCAACATCTTGAATCTCTTCAATCTTTACTTGATACTATACAGTTTTCCTAAATCATTACCTGTCTAATATCCTGCACTATAAACCATATACCTTGATAAACATTAGTATTTATATTTTATATGATTTCCTGAAGTTGTTTTCATCAAAACCAATATATCAGGTACTAACAATCTCCCCCTTTTTGATGATGATAACTTTCTATATAAAATATAATATAACTCCCCCTCAATATTTGCCTAATATATAAACCCCCCCTTAATCTATGCCTAGTATTTTATATATTTCTCCCCCTCTGTCATCTATCAAAAATAACTAACTATAACTATAATTCTAATCCCATCTCTTAATATTAATTCTAACTCTCTCTAATAAAACACTATACACTCATAATGATATAAATATATATAGAAACGATAAGTGCAAAATGACAAGAATGATATATAAGAAATGATAAGTGAAGCATAAATCATTAATAGTAACCAAACCAACTTTATATATTCATTCAATTGTCATATTTACAAACTAATCAATCCATACACACAGTAAAGTCAAATTAAAGTTAAAATACACACTATTCTTTTCTAACGAGAATTCTTAATGATAGGAGACTAATGAATGGGACAGTGAGGATAATGAAGGCAAAAGTTTCCCTTTTGTTCGATAAGATTTCTATCTTGATAGAAGCATACTTCTCCCACGCATTTAACTTCGTCATCCTCCTTCATATGTTCTTCCTCTTTTTCTTCTTCTTCCTATTCCTCTTCTTCTTCTTCTTCGCTGCTTTGAAGAGGATTATGGATGGCCAAATTTGCAGAATCATCTTTGATAACTATTCGATTCGTAGGGTTATCCAATATATATTCTTTTAAATTACGTAGAATTCTACTTCTTTCTCTTGTTCCTTCGACATATGGAGTTGTATGAATTGAATTTCAATGGACATCTCCAGGACATTCTTCATACCTCCCTCTAATTTGATGACTTTGGCCGCAGTAGTGTTTTGGAAGGGTCCGGGGGTAGAAGAATGGAAGAAAAACATTGAATTTTGGTTGGGATTTGAAGAGGAGGCCATAGTTTATTTGATTCAGAAGTTTAGAACAGAGAAAATGTATAAAAATGGAGAAGAAAGTCGAATTATGGTGTTTATATAACCACCAATTTAAATTTTAGAGGGAAAATTTTGAAAACGATTTTTACCGCTATATGTCGGCATATTGGTCTCATGTGTGTCGACATACATGTAAAATTTTTGTTTAATTTGTTTTTCTTGTAATTTATGTAATTTTATATTATTATTTTTAAATTTCTGATAGAGAACAAATTTCTAATTCTCTTCTTAACTTAGTAAAGGATGTTTGATTCAATGGTTAGTTAATATATCAACTATTTGATTTTCAGTATTATAAATTTAAGTGATATTATCTCTTTATTTACATTATCTCTTAGAAAATGATGTCTTATATCAATATGTTTAGTTCTAGCATGATGAGTTGGATTTTTAGATAGATTAATCGCACTCGTATTATCGCAGTATATTGGTGATTTAGTAAAATTTAAACCAAAATCTCTTAAAGTTTGTTGCATATAAATAACCTGTGAACATGCTAATGCTGCTGAAATATATTCTGCTTCGATCGTAGACAAAGAGACGATATTTTGCTTTTTACTAAATCAGGAAACCGGAGAGTGTCCTAAAAAGTGACAAGTTCCACTTGTACTTTTTTTGGTCTGATTTACAACTAGCATAATCAGCATCACTATATGAAATTAGTTCAAAGTAGTCATCTTTTGGATAAAAAAGTCCATAGTCTAGTGTGTTATTAACATATATTGAAATGCGCTTTATGGATTTTAAATGAGTTTCTTTAGGTTGGGATTGATATCTTGCATAGAGACAAACACTATGCATTATATCAGGCCTACTTGCAGTTATATAGAGTAGTGATCCAATCATTCCTCTATATAGTTTTTGTTCTACGTCTTTTGAATTTTCTTCCTTATTTAATTTTTTATTAGTTGCCATTGGAGTTGGTTTACCATTTGTATTTGACATACCAAATTTCTTAACTACGTCTTTAGCGTATTTTTCTTGGTTAATAAAAATTCCATTACTTAGTTATTTAATTTGTAATCCTAAAAAATAATTTAGTTCTCCCATACGACTCATTTCAAATTCCTTAGTCGTTATTTCTGAAAATTCTTTATTTAAATTCTCGTGTGTGGATCTGAAAAATAATATCATCCACATATATTCGCATTAATTGAATATCGTTTGTATTTCTTTTATTAAACAGAGTACTATATACTTTGCCTATTAAAAAGTTTGATTATGATAAATAGGATTTAAGTCTGTCATACCAAGCTCTGAGAGCCTGTTATAAACCATATAAAGCCTTCTTTAATTTGTAAGCATGATTAGGTAATTTTTCATCTTCAAAAAGTGGAGGTTTTTCTACATATACGTCTTCTTTAATAAATCCATTTAAAAATGCACTTATAACATCCATTTGATATAACTTGAAATTATTATGGTTAGCGAAAGCAAGTAAGATTCTTATAGCCTCTAATCTTGCTATGGGTGTAAAGATTTCATCAAAGTCTATACCCTCTTCTTGACAATAACATTGTGCAACTAATCGAGATTTATTTCTTACAATCTCTCCTTGTTCATTCATTTTATTCCTATATACCCATTTAGTTCCTATTATAAACTTATCCTCAGGTCATGGGACCAATTCCCATACATCATTTCTAGTGAATTGATTCAATTCCTCTTGCATAGCAAGAATCCATGAATCATCAGTTGATGCCTCCGTTGGATTTTAGGTTCAATGGTTAAAATAAAAGTAATAGTACTCATTTTGTTTAATTGATTTCTAGTTTTAACAACCGATTCAATGTTTCCATGCATATTTTCTATAGGATGATCTCTTAAGTATCTAGTTATTTTTATTCGGGTATGAATTTTTAGAATTGTTATTATTCTCGTTTTATGTATTCTCATTACTTCTAATTTCATTTGGATTATCAATATTTTCTTCTTCATCAATATTTTGATTATAACTTTTAAAATCTTCATGAAATGAGATATGTAATATCTCTTCAATAGTATTAGTTCTAGTATTAAAAACTTTATAAGCTTTACTTCTATTTGAATATCCAATAAAAATTCCTTTATCCGATTTAGCATCAAATTTATCTAAATTATCTTTAGTACTTAAAATAAAACATCTACTACCAAAAACTCTAAAATATGATACTTTATGTTTCTTATTATAAAATAGTTCATAAGGAGTTTTCTTAGTTAATGGTCTTATTAAAATTCTATTTAGTATATATAACATGCAGTACCAACTGCCTCAGCCCAAAAATTCTTAGGTAAATTACTATCATTTAGCATAGTTCTAGAGCACTCTTGAATCATTCTATTTTATGTTCTACAACTCCATTTTGTTGTAGTGTTTTTGGAAATGAAAATTTATAGGTTATACCTTTCTTGTTATAGAAATTCTCAAAATTTTCATTTTCGAATTCTCCACCATGATCACTTCAAATAGTTTTAATTTTTCTGGACATTTGATTTTGAGTTCGTTTAACAAAGATCTTAAACATTTCGAAAGCATCACTTTTAAGTTTTAATAAAATCGTCCACGTAAACCTATAATAGTCATCTACGAACATATCTACTATGATTTATAGATTGTATTTGAGGGGGACCAAAAAGATCTAAGTGAAGAAGTTCAAGGGGATGAGAAGCAGAAATCATATCTTTTGATTTAAATGAACTTTTTCTAAGTTTACCAAAGTGACACGCAACGCATAGATTATTAACTCTAAAGTTCATTTTGGGAAGACCTCTAACTAAATCATTTTTAGCAATTTTATAAATAATTTTGAAATCCAAATGACCAAACCTTTTATGCAAAATCCATGGGTCACTTGTTTCAGCCAAAAGACATAAGTTATCATTTGAGATTTTCATACTTAGTATATAAATGTTTCGTTTCCTAATACCTTCAAAGATAATGTTTGACTTATTATCTTCAATGTGACATTTACCTTTTATGAATTTAATTTTAAAACCTTTATCAACAACTATGAAATATTTAATAGATTATATTTAAAATTCCTAACTAACAAAACATTGGAAATAATAGGTGTTTTAGAATTACCGACATTACCGATGTCAATCACGTATCCTTTAGAATTATCACCAAAATTAATTGATCCTCCATCTTTGTAAACAACATCTTACAAAATCTCCGGATTTCCAGTCATGTGTCTTGAACAACCACTATCCAATATCCTTTTATCCTTTTTGACCTGTAGTGTCTGTTTATCAGATGTTTGTTCATCAAAAACCATGTAACACATCTGTTCCTGCAATTCATTCCTTTTCAATAGATCATGTGACTTTTCATAATGAATAGATGCAAATCTATGAAACATTGTAATGATGATTTTACAAATTATCCGTTAGAAAATAGTGTTAAAATATTATTAAAGAATGCCATAAAAACTTTTCAAAAAATTAGATTATGAATACTTTGAAAACCATCGCTCTAATAACAAATGTAAGACTGCTGAATAGGGATCTTAAAGGTTAAATTAACACTAGAGGGGAGGGGGTGAATAGTGTTTTCAAATTTATATGAATCTTTTTTAAATCTTTTGAAATTATACTTAGAATTATGCAATTATTAATCACAGAAACAATTACAGAATCAAAACATGGATAAAAGTAAATGCAGTAAAAGTAAAAGGAAAGAACACACCAGGATTTTATACTAGTTCCTAGTTATCCAACATCCAGTCCCACACAAGTTCTTGTATGGATTTCTTTTCAACTAGTAAATACAAATACAATCACGATTTCAAGGCTACGAGACACATCCACCAGAATCCCGACCATTGGGTAGAGTCACTTGATTTCCGAGCTACAAGCACACCCACTAGTTTTACGGGCTACTAAGCATACCCAATTGATTTACGAGCTACAGTCTCACCCATAAGTATAGCGGTTTGATTTGATAGAGTTTTACAAACTCAAATCTTTAATCTTGATTACAAACGGTCCTATAATTCTTGTATAGCACTTTGATCTTGATTGGAGTGGGAGACATGATAGGAATTGTTTGCACAAAAAATGGACAAACACCTCAAAGTCGTATAATTTAGTAGATCTTATGTTGTTCTTAGTGATTTTGGAGATTTATGCAAATATATGAAAAGCAGGGGCTAAATTGTAAAAAGACACGCAGATTTATAGTGGTTCAGCCAGAATGTGCCTACGTCCACTTTATATGTTATTTCTCTTCTCTTCTTTTGATTACAAGTACAAAGCTTTGATACAAGTAAAAGAAAGTTGTTTGAAAGTTCTATCCGTGCTTGAGCTCTCAAACTTGTCCTCATTGTTGTACCCCTGCCCCTCATTTATAGAGTGAGGCTGGGGGCAGGGGTCTTGGATGTATACAGCTGTTGATGGGCCCGGGCTGATACAATCCGGCCTGGCAAATCTGGTTCTGCATCGTCTTGGTCTGGTGGTAAGTATGGTTCGGTAGGAAGCTTGATTCGGTGGGAAGTATGGTTCGGTAGGAAGCTTGATTCGGTGGGAAGCATGGTTCGGTAGGAAGCTTGATTCGGTAGAGGGTTGGTCCGGTCTTGGCTGGTTCGGTGGTTGCAGGTGAGGTCCCGGTCCGGTAGGAGATGGAAAATGTGTTGGATCGGCGGTGAGACCGGACCGGTGTTTGAAGGGTTCTGGCAATGGTCTTGCCTCTTGGTTCGGCAAGTAGCGAGGTTGGTTGGAGTCGGTTCGACATCGGGGAGGAGAGGCTTGGGTCCTTCTTTTCTTTTGGTTCGATGGGGTTGGAAACACACCCAACATTTGCCCCCCAAAGTGGGGCATATGCCGGCATATGTCGCGCTTTGTTTTTTTTTTGGGATTGGGTATAGCTTTATTCGATTCCGAGTGTCGAACCATCTGGTTCGGTTGTTCTGGGTATGTTTATAAATAGGGGCTACACTCCTTCGTTATTCCTTACCGAATCAAAAGAGAGCCGAATCAAAACCCTGCCGAATCCATCTCGTGCCGAGTCAGGTATATATCCTTTTGCCGAATGAACACGAAAATGCCGAATGCTTCCTTGTATTGTATCGCCGAATGAGCTAGTGCCGAACGAAACTCGGAAGTTTGACCAACCGAACGGAACTTGAAGATTTAAACACTGAATGGCACTTGATAACTATGCGTTTATATTCCCATACTCCTTGTGCTAATATCATGCTTTTCTTATGTCGTAGATAAATGTCTCAAAGAGTAGAAACTCGATCGAAGAAGAAGGAGTCTGAGGGCGAAGGAGGTTCTTCTGCCGTGCCCCCAGCTCAGCCAGGACCGGAACGTCACGGATCTTCCTCGAGATCTCTAGTGGACGGGTACGGCCCTCAGGAGCTTCTGAACTCCCCGCCCGATTGCTTTCCTAGCTCCCTCAAGGAGGAGCAGCTCGATGTCATTTTTCGATCCTTTGGAATCGATAGGGCGCGCTTGCTATTGCCTGGGAGAGACGTTATGCCGTATGATCCTCCTAAAGGGTACTTCGCCTACAGCAGATACCACTGCATGTGTGGTGCCATTCCTCCTCTTAACGCTTGGATAGCCAGCTTCCTCACATATATTAAGGTGGCCCCATTCCAGCTTCAACCCAACTCCTATGCTATATTGGTGAGCCTCTTCGTCATTTTCCAGAGGAAGTATGGTCGTGCTCCTTCCAACCGGGAGATCCGGTATCTATATAATCTGAGGGGCTATAAGAAGGGGTCTCCATACATTAGCTTGGAGTCAGCTGTGACCTTCAAGCCGGTCTTGGATTTGTATTCTAAATTTAGCATGTTCAAGAAGGAGTGGTTCTTTGTCAGGGACGACTCCGTTTCAATTCGGCGCTTTACTTCTGGATGTAAGTTGATGCTTTTACTTATAATTTCCATTCCGATTGCGATGCTTCTTCTCATACGTTTTCATTTTTTGCTAGCGGCAGGTGGCTTTGCGTTTGTGGAGACTGACCGCCTGGTTCAGACGGCGGCTGAGATAGAAGCTATTCTCGGGAAGTATAGATCATCTGCCTTCCTGATCAGAAATGCGACCCTCCTGGAGTGTAACTTAATCCTTCCACAGCAGTCAGTAGTCAAGCTGAGGGAAACGGCGGAGGAGAGGGTGGCTGCTCAGACTAAGGGAGGCGTCACCGTAGAGAGTAGCAAGAGGAAACCTTTCGCAAAACCTCCAACCGTCGGAGGTAAGAAACTCAAGAAATCGGATGGTCCCTCCCCCAGCAATTGTCCACTTACCCAGGAGGAGGAAGACATAGAGGAGGAAAGAGGTGAGGGTGGAGATGGTCGGGAAGGTGATAAAGGTGGCGATGGCATCGGGGCCTTGCTTCCTGGGCAAGCGGGCGAGATTCAGGGGTGGACGGACGATGCGTTCCACCAGGCTTTCGAGGGGTTGGACGAAGATCCGGCTTTGGTAAGGAAAACTGGGAAAGCGGACAAGGCCGGGACCGGTGCAAGTGAGTCTTCTCAGACCATTTCAGCCAAGGTGGCTCTGACAACTCAAGGTGAACTCTTGACTCCTGCATGCTTCATTAATGATAGGGACTTAGGAATATTTTATGATCCGCTCCCGTCCTGGAATGAAATCCAGGACTTATTGCAGTATCCTACTTCTCCCCAGGGTTTGTATAACAGACGTGTTTTCTTTCTTCTTTTAATCTGCCGCGTTTCTCAAATTATATAGTGATGTAAGTTTGTGACACTTGTTCTTCATATCAGGAGCAGGTAAGACATCCAAGGCCTCGGATCTTCGGCACAGGCTTGAGCAATACAAGCTTTCCAAAACTTCTGTCAAGCCGAAGCCTTCGACCCACCGCTCTGGGGATGTAGTCGGCTACCGTCCTCTTCTCGGGGTTATCGAAGAGGGTATTCAGCAGAGAAAGAGGAGTCGTCCTTTATCCGAACCTTCGCCCGGTCCTCAGTTCCCGGCTCAGCCTCTTCATGATATCACGGAGGAGGACAGCGAGTTTGCACCTTCTCCGCACCCGTCCGGAAACCCTTCTGTTACTCATATCGACCGTCCTGACTTGGCTCGTAATCCATTTGCGGGTCATCCTGATCTGGATCCAAGCTCCCATGACATTACCTTTGACGAGGTTACTGGTGAGCACCTTCTTCCCCGCAATCCCATGGTACGGGTGCTTGATGAGGCTAAGTCCTTAGATCTTGATCTACTTACCACTCGGATAGTTACCATGGGAGACGAGGCCAAGGCTAGTATTGATCGGGTGGCGGAGGAGACTAGGAAGCTGATGGGGCATCATGCCCGGCTGGTTAAGGCTGGAGAGGAGATTGGGAGTGCCAACATCCGACTAAGATTGATGGTTTCGGACCAGGCCAAACAGCTCGCTGACCAAGCCATTCAGATTTCTCAGCATGAGGCTGCCTCCGGGCGATTGAGGAAGGCTATGGAGGAGGCTAGTAAGGCGGAACTGCGGAAGATGGAGGCCGCCTGCAAGGAACAGATAAATATGGCCATCTCGACAGTGGATGAGGTTCGGAGGGCGGATCTTGAGCGGGTAGAGGAGCTGATGGGGAAGCTTGAAGCCGCAGAGCTCGCTCAGGTTAGGCTGAAGGAGGAGATGGAGGCGATGCGGAAATCCCTTCAGGCTGACTGCTCAAGATACCGTTTGGAGAGAGAAGCTGCTGTTGGAAGGTTGTCGGCTTTAGAGGCCCGGATGAGGGAGTTTGAGGAGAATGAGGAGATGATGGATGAAATGCTTCAGGACATGTACTTCCGAACTTGGAAGCAGGGCAACCTATCCTGGATGGATGATTATCCTAGGGTCATGGCTAAGATTTATCTTCGGGCTTTGGAGGAAGCTAAGGCGGATGCAGATAAAGAGGGTGGTGTGGCCTTTAGCATGGATGCGGTCACTGCTCAGTTTGCCAAGGAGGAGAAGGTGGCGGTGAAGGAAGGTATGCGGTTGCTTGCCGCTGAGGAGGTAGGCGTGCAGGTAGAGGATGACGATCAGGATAGTCAGGAAGCAGGCGCTGGTAAGTCTCCCTTTTTAGTTTCTCCATCAACTTGGTTGCTTATTGCTAATGAGTCCTTTTTCTGACTGGACAGGGGGTCAACAGGGCAAGGATAAAGCTCCACTACAGCCGGCCCCTTGATTATACCTGGAAAAACTCTTTTTGTGGATTTGACAGTGTTGTATATGTTAGTCGAAAAATAGTAACGTAGCCTTTAGGTTGTAATATTTTGCCACTTGTAATAAATAGTCTTATTTTTGACGTGTAATTCTTTAACTTAAGCTGATTTTGTCATCTTTTGAATGTTTGCTGTTATTTTGGCATGTCGTATGAAAATATAGCTATGTATATTCTTGTAATTAAATTGTGTTTGATGTCGGGTTCTGGTTTAAGACATAATTCCATGACTTGCAATGTTTGTGTGTGGTGTGAACAAATTATAGTCATGTATTTGTACACAAAAGAAGAAAATACCGCCTTTCATGTTTCAATCGTAGATGGCAGTCTTGAATATCTTGTATGACCGAACATGGAATGCAGTCGAATGCCCTACCATTCGATTGTAAATCTCTGCATCCATTGGCGAGTATCTCCTACTCTGTATCCTGTACTTTATGGATTGTTATAGAGGATAGGAGGATAGCTTTTTAAGTAAAATTGAAATACGTGAAATAGTAAAACTTCCAATCACGGAAGGCCTTCGATGTGCTTAAGTTCGTGGCAAACGGGTTTTGTAGTCACTTTCCCTAGCTGTGGGTCTTGGAGACATTTGTCACCCATCTTACGCCTCCGCGGGGAGTTAATTCTTTTTTACCACAGCCGCACTTAAGACACATCGAAGCCGAGATCGTGCACAGTAACTACCCGGGCCATTATGGCCCGTACTCATGGGTATTATTCGATTTACTGTGGCCGGCTAGCGTGGGTGCCGATCGTCAACTGTGAACTGCCCCTGGCTGGCCACACCTTATGTTGGGGCTTATAGTCGGTTCACAGTTGCCGGCGAGCCTAACGCCGTAATGAGCTGCCTCGGCTATAGTCGGCCTTCTCGGTGGCTTATAATCGGCTCATTACAGTTGGCTTTAAGGGCCGTTGCGAGCAATGAGTTAACCCGCAGCAGAGGGATGCTGGAGCAAAAGTGTCTCATTGGCGAGGGCATAGATTCGCATAGTACCTGTTGGGTCTTGTCCAGGTGAAGTTGCGTTGTGGAGTGCTTTGAATAGAAATGCTATATGCTCAGGATTTTGTTCAACAGAAAAGGATAAAGTTAACAAGCAGCCAAGATACAAAGGAACAAGTTAAAAAAGAGACAAGGTTTTTTAAAGTGGTTCGGCACGAAAATGCCTACGTCCACTGATTCTCTTTGTTAATTCACTTTATATGGGCAATACAAGTTAAGAAAAGTATCGACGGAGGTGTTGGATGTTCCATGCCCTCTGGAACACCTCTCCGTCCACTGTTGACAAAATATAGGCTCCATTGTGGAGATCTTTATGAATTACATATGGTCCATCCCAGATGGGGTCTAGTGCTCCGGGGCGAGGGAAGATTCGCTTGAGGACAAGATCCCCTTCTTGTAAGATACGATGCTTGACTCTGGAGTTGTATTGCGCTGCCACTTTCTGCTTGTGGGCTGCTGTTTTAAGGACTGCATCATTTCTTCTCTCCTCAACTAGATCCAAAGACATGTGGAGGAGCTCTTCATTCTCTTCCGGGCTATAGTGGATCCTACGGTGGGAAGGCACAATGGTTTCAACTAGGAGCATAGCCTCCGATCCGTAAGCCAAAGAGAAAGGAGTGTGCCCCATTGATGTTCTGAAAGATGTGCGGTAGGCCCACAATGCCGTAGGGAGTTCATCCACCCAAGCGCCCTTTGACTTTTCAAGCTTCTTTTTGATCAGAGTCTTCAGAATTTTGTTGACTACTTCGACTTGTCCGTTTTCCTGGGGATACGCTACGGATGAGAAGCTTTTATGAATTCCGTGCTCTCGGCACCAGTTGGCAAATTCCTCGTTGTCAAACTGAAGTCCATTGTCTGATATGATTTTGAGTGGGACTCCATACCTGCACAGAACATTTTTGATCAAGAAGTTAATAACTTTTGCTGAAGATACTTTATTCAGAGGTTCTGCTTCCACCCATTTGGTGAAATAATCAACTGCCACTATAGCATATTTGGCCCCGCCTCGGCCCATCGGTAGCTCGCCGATTAAGTCAATTCCCCATATTGCGAAGGGCTGGTCATTTGAGTAATCTCAGTTGTTGGTAGCCGTGGAATCTTAGCAAATTTTTGGCATCTGTCACACTTCTTGACGAAATCTAAGGCGTCCTTGCTTAAGGTGGGCCAGAAATATCCGTATCGGAGTATCTTTTTTGCTAATGTTTGCCCTCCGGTGTGATCTCCACAGCTCCCCTGATGGATGTTGGATAAGATTTCCTTGGCTTCTCTCCCAGCGACACACCTTAATAACGGGTTAGAGAATCCACACCGATAGAGGATGTCTTCTTGTATTGTGTAGCGGGATGCTCTCCTCAAGATTTTCTTGACTTCGTTACGCCCGTTGGGTAGAGTGCCACTTTGTAGGTAGTCTCGGATGGGATTCATCCAAGTTGCTTCTTCGGTTGCAGCTATCAGATTCACTTGCTCAAAACTCGGGGCCAGTTGCCTTGAGATGGTTACTGCCCCGAAGATGGTGATGTCTCTCACACTTGCTTGCTTTGCTAATTCGTCGGCATCTCGGTTCTCCTCCCGAGGGATGTGTTTGACTAAGTAGTGGTCCAATCGGCTGAGAAGTAACTTGGTCTTCTTTAGATATGCTATGAGTCGTTCTTCTCGAGCTTGGAATTCTCCTAGTATTTGATTAACAATAAGCTGAGAATCGCTGTGAAGACACAAAGAATTGGCTCCGATTTCTATGGCAATTTCTAGTCCAGCTATCACTGCTTCATATTCTACATCGTTATTGGTGGCAGCGAATTCCAATCTTATAGCATAGTGCAGTTTATTTCCCCTGGGAGTGATTATTACCACACCTGCCCCCGAGCCTTGTTCGTTAGATGCACCGTCCACAAAGAGATTCCACTTGATATCTTCTGTTATTTCCAATTGCTCCTTATCCTCGTTGGTAGTGAATTCTGCAATGAAATCAGCCATGGCTTGTCCCTTGATGGCGGTGCGAGGGTGATAGGTGATATCATACTGACTTAGTTCAATGCACCATTTAAGTAGTCGCCCAGAAGTGTCAGGACGATGGAGTACCTGCCTCAATGGTTGATCGGTCAGAACTTTGATGGAATGGGACTGGAAGTAGTGACGCAGTTTTCGTGATGTGATTAGTAAATAGTATGCTAACTTCTCAAGCTTAGGATATCTAACTTCTGCCCCAGTAAACCTTTTGCTGACGAAGTAAACTGGTCGTTGCGTGCGGTTGTCTTCCCTTACCAAGGCAGCGCTTAGGGCGTGGGATGACACAGCGAGGTATAGGTATAATTCTTCTCCTTCGCTTGGAGTTGAGAGCACCGGTGGTTTCTGGAGGTGTTCGATTAAGTGAAGGAAAGCGGTCAGGCATTCGTCAGTCCATTCGAACTTTCCTTTATCTTTCTTTAGAGCTTCGAAAAAGGGGACGCACTTGTCCGTTGCCTTGGAGATGAATCGGCTTAGGGCGGCCACTTTTCCATTTAGGCTTTGCATTTCCTTTCGGGTGGAAGGTATCTTGATATCCCTTAGCGCTCGGACTTGTTCAGGGTTTGCTTCTATCCCTCTGGCATGAACGATGAATCCTAAGAACTTCCCTGACGACACACCGAAGGAGAATTTTAGTGGATTCAACTTCATTCCATATTGCCGAAGTACTTGAAACATCTCGCCTAGGTGGCTTACGTGATCTTTGGCCTTCCTTGACTTTACCAGCATGTCATCCACATATACTTCCATAGTTTGTCCTATTAGCCCTGCAAACATCTTGTTGACGAGGCGCTGGTACGTGGCTCCTGCATTTTTAAGTCCGAAAGGCATTACTTTGTAGTAGTATAAACCTCGGTCGGTGATGAAACTAGTGTGGTCTTGGTCGGGAGCATGCATAGGAATTTGGTTATATCCTAAGTATGCATCCATAAAAGATAGGAGTTCGTGCCCGGCTGTGCTGTCTACAAGTTGGTCGATTCTGGGAAGCGGGAAGCAATCCTTTGGGCAGGCGTCGTTTAAGTTGGAAAAGTCAATGCAGGTTCGCCACTTCCCATTAGCCTTTTTACCAGCACCGGGTTGGCGATCCATTCCGGGTAGATAGCTTCTCGTATGAAGTCATTGGCGAGTAGATTCTTTACTTCTTCATCGAGTGCTGTTGATCGCTCTGCCCCCATACTTCTCTTTTTTTGTTTTACAGGCTCCTTGGTAGGATCAATGTTTAATACGTGGCAGGCTATGTCGGGGGAGATTCCAGTCATGTCAGCGTGTGACCAAGCGAATACATCCAAGTTGTGGCGGAGAAAATCGATGAGTTGTTCCTTCAATTCGGCTTTTAGTTGGGACCCAATTTTCAATAGTCTACTCGAGTCGTGCTTGTCTACAGATATAAACTCCATAGCCTCTGCAGGCTCGGCGGTGGCCTCCTCCTCTTTGTCCCTAGGGTCTAATTCATTGAAAGGGTCGCTGGTATATCGAAGAGGAGGGGCTTCCTTTAGTTGCTATGCTTCCAGACTTTTTGTGCAGAGGGCAATCTCTACACCCTTCCCTTTATCCTTCCTGTGGTTGTTGCGAAGTTCAGTCACATAGCAGTCTCGAGCAACGTCCTGGTCTCCTTCCACTTCTCCTACTCCATTGTCCGTCGGAAATTTCATCTTTAGGCACCATGGGGCTAGGACAATTTGGAAGTCAGACAAGGCTGGTCTTCCTAAGAAGGCGTTGTAGGCCGAATGGTTTTCTATTAGCACAAATGTCTGTTTCCGTACAACGGAGCGGGGATGGCTTCCAATCTCCACAAAGAGGTCTAGTTGCCCAAGAGGCATCTTCGCATCTCCAGTGAAACCGTGTAGTGGTTTATCGCAGGGAGATACATCCTTCATTGATAGCTTCATTTTGTCGAATGCGTGTTTGAACAGGATGTTTACTGAGCTTCCAGTATCTACCAGGATTCGGTAAACTTCGGCGGGACCGAGTCGGGCAGAGATAACCATGGGATCTATGTGAGGGTACCGCCTTCCTTCTAGGTCACGCTTACCGAATGTGATGTCATCACTTTCTTTCCGCTTTGGGTGGCGTTCTTCTATAACCGAATTGACATAGCCTTTATTGTCTCTAAGCGACTTTCCATATCTTTCCATCTCTTTCCAGCTTCTGTCTGCGATGTGCGGCCCTCCTGAGATGGTATGGACCACTATCTTCTCTTGACCAGCGCTGCTAGTGTTGCGGTTTCCCCTGTCGGCCCCCGGTGAGGGTAGCCTTGGGTTTTCATTGGCAGGAGCTGGGGTCCTGTCCTGGCTTTTTACATAACGTTCCAGTTTCTTCCTTCTGATGTGTTCCTCAATCAGATCTCGGAGATGATGGCATTCGTTGGTATCATGCCCGTGAGATTCGTGAAAGCGGCAGAACTTTCCAGACTTCTGCGCGTTATCTGATTCCTTCTTGTATGGTGGGCGTTTGTATCTAACTTCGCCTTGGGTGGCAAGGAAGATATTTTCGACGGTCTCGTTCAAAGGAGTGTAAGTGTCGAATCTTGGTCCTGGCCGATATAGGCGCTTTTCTCCCTTCTTGCCCCCAGCATTGTCTCTGGAATCATTTCTTCGAACGTCCCTTGCCACAACAGGGGCGTTGCCATGGGTGGTCTTATTTTGCTGTCCTGACTGCCCCTCAACGGCAGCATCCTCAAGCCTCATGTATTTCCCGGCTTCATGGAAGAAATCGGGTAAAGTAGCTGGCTTTTCTTTTGTCAACCTTCTAGCAAATTTAGTGTCCGGATGCACGCCACTGCAGAGGGCCATTAGGATAAGCTTCTCATCGGCATCTTGGACTGCGGCTACTGCGGCGTTGAATCTGGTTAGGTATTGCTGCAACTTTTCTCCAGGTTTCTGTTTGATGCTGGATAAGGAATAAGCGTCCTTAGGTTGCTCCACATGAATGCGGAACTGACTGATAAATTTTTCTTTCAACATTTCCCACGAGCTGATGGATCCTTGGGGTAGATGACAGAACCAGGAGGTAGCAAGATCTGCTAAGAAGAGCGGAAAGCATTTGCACAGTACTCCCTCTGTTGCTCCACTCATGAGCATATGCTGCGTGTACCTCTGTAAGTGCACAACGGGATCGGAGGTTCCTTTGTAGGGTTCCATTGTTGGCATCTTCCATTCTCGGGGGGTGATAGCAATTTCGATATTGCGGGCGAAAGGGCTGGTTACCCTAGCGCCTATCCCTCGATCTCTTTGCTCCCTTTGAACACACTCTCTGAATAAGCGTGCCATCCTTTCATCAGAACTTGGAGCAGATAGAAATGAGTTTGGTTCTGTTCTGTGGGATTGATTCCGTCCAGATGACCTGTAGGGATGGTATCATCTATCATTCCTCATATTTTCTAGTGGCTGCCTTTGATCTTCTGGGAGCATGCTTGGGTCAGCTACAGTTGGCCCTTGCCTTGATCTCCCCCTGTTGGGTTCTGATCTAAGCACTTCCTCGGGTCCAACTTCGGGCTGGACTCTAGCTCGGCCCCGTTCACTGGCGTTTCTGTGGTTAGGCAGCATGACAGGCTCAGCTACAGTTGACCTTCGCCCGGTACCTTCCCTGTTGGGTTCGGTACCAAACGTTTCCTCAGGCCTAACTTCGGGCTATGCTCGGTCTCGGCTCCTACCACGGCTACTTCTGCCGTTAGCTCCTACGAAGAAGGAAGATCTTTGTTGTCTCTGAGATCCTCCAGACTAGGACTCGCCCCATGATTCTGTGTTGCGGTTGGATTCTTCAGTGTCCCTTAAGCATGACATGAGATGATCCACCAAGGCTTCCTGCTGGGACGTGAAGCGGTTAGTTACTTCAGCCACAACTCTGTCCAGATCTGCTCTAGTAATTGCTGCAGGCTGTTCTGTGGCAGGAGTAGTTGGGTTAGCCTGTTCTTCATTTGTTACTGTTGCTGGAGGAAGACGATTTACTTGATTCGTGACAGCTGGATCTGGAAGACTGCTGGATGCGATGTTTTTTCCTTTGTTAACATCTTTTCTCTGTTTGGGAGGCATGTTTTCCAAGTGGCGTACGATGCTGTTAGGAAACTTTGTTAAGCGGATGAAGCTGAAGCTTCGAGCTTCTAGTTCTTAGTGAAAGCACCAAAAATGTTTGCACAAAAAATGGACAAACACCTCAAAGTCGTATAATTTAGTAGATCTTATGTTGTTCTTAGTGATTTTGGAGATTTATGCAAATATATGAAAAGCAGGGGCTAAATTGTAAAAAGACACGCAGATTTATAGTGGTTCAGCCAGAATGTGCCTACGTCCACTTTATATGTTATTTCTCTTCTCTTCATTTGATTACAAGTACAAAGCTTTGATACAAGTAAAAGAAAGTTGTTTGAAAGTTCTATCCGTGCTTGAGCTCTCAAACTTGTCCCCATTGTTGTACCCCTGCCCCTCTATTTATAGAGTGAGGCTGGGGGCAGGGGTCTTGGATGTATACAGCTGTTGATGGGCCCGGGCTGATACAATCTGGCCTGGCAAATCTGGTTCTGCATCATCTTGGTCCGGTGGTAAGTATGGTTCGGTAGGAAGCTTGATTCGGTGGGAAGCATGGTTCGGTAGGAAGCTTGATTCGGTAGAGGGTTGGTCCGGTCTTGGCTGGTTCGGTGGTTGCAGGTGAGGTCCCGGTCCGGTAGGAGATGGAAAATGTGTTGGATCGGCGGTGAGACCGGACCGGTGTTTGAAGGGTTCTGGCAATGGTCTTGCCTCTTGGTTCGGCAAGTAGCGAGGTTGGTTGGAGTCGGTTCGACATCGGGGAGGAGAGGCTTGGCTCCTTCTTTTCTTTTGGTTCGATGGGGTTGGAAACACACCCAACAGGAATCAGAGAGCAAATGATAGAGAATCAAACTAATGGTGATTGAGTTTGATTTTGGTTGAAATTTGGTGGAGTATGGTTATATTTTTGTTTAGAAAATGAAAGAGGGTAGGGAGGAGAGAAGAAGAATGAAAAATGATGATCAAATTCGTTGGGGAGACAGTTATTTATAGAGGAATAACGGCCATGTCCATTCGTGAAGAGATACGATGAATAAACACTTCTTTTGAAATTTGATTTTTAAAAATCACGGCTAGTATGTCGACATATAGGGGTAGAGTATGTCGATATACTCTTTGTAATTTTGTAAAACACTTTAAAATATTATTTTGAAAATGTATTGCTTTGTAAAATAATTTGATACTTTGTAAACATGCTTAAATATAATTTATACACTTTTATATCATAATGAAACTTGAGTAAAATTATATGATAAGATTTTTGAAAAATAAACCAATATAAATCAAAATCTAATAAAAACAATAACTTAGTAAAAAAAAACTTAAAATAGTATTTATAAGTATAAGAAATTGAAAATTATTAAAAGTTGTTTTGAAAAGAATTTTTAAAAACTTATTTAAAAATAGAGAGAGAGAGAGAGAAAGAGAGATAAGAGAGAGAGAGATCAAGTGCTATCAGAATTTTAACATAAATCTATGACTCAATAACTTATTTGGAATATCTTGAAATCTTGAACTCTTCAATACTCATGAGTCTTCATTCTCTAGCTCTTGAGTCCCTATTTCAACATATTGAATCTCTTCAATCTTTACTTGATACTGTACAGTCTTCTTAAATCATTACTTGTCTAATATCTCGCACTATATACCTTGATAAAACATTAGTATTTATATTTTATATGATTTCCTAAAGTTGTTGTCATCAAGACAAATATCTCAGGTAATAACAAGTTATGCTTATGTGTAATGTGAGATGTTGTCCTATATAGGTAAGTTGTACGATGATCCTATGTTTAGTAGCTCTAGTAGCAGTGACCGATCGTTAGTTATTGAGGTTTGATCCGTAGTTCGATCCTTATTGGAGCCTGCACAAGTTGTTAGTGTAGGTGTGTGTTAAAGAAAAACCCTTAAGTAAAGCTTATCAGTACCCATTCACCAGACTTTTGTCTAACCCACCCTTTTTCTTTTCTTTCCCTACCATAAGGGGACATGGCAGCAGATGATTTGACCCGATTTTATTAAGTGGAGAGACGAGCTCATCGCAGGAGCTGCTTATCCTTTATTTACTCTCCACGTATTTGTCTATCTTATCAGTACTTACTATTTCTTTTATCAGATAACAAATGGTATTTCGATGTACTCTGTACTTGACTATGACTATTTTTCTGGGACTGTGTTTTGAGTTATTTTCTGAGATGGTTATTTTCCATATTTATATTTTGTTCCATTCCATTGAGAGTTCAAAAAGTAGTATATCTTAGATCATAACTATTTATTTTAGTCTCTGCAATGTTATAAAAACCTTATGGCTCGTACTTCTTAGCACCGTTTCGAGTTCGAAAGTCACTTTAGACTTTGGATTGGAGTGTTGAGGGGTGCGGGTTGTCACATTTTCAAAGTTCCTTAGGGACTAGGAGAATATGTAGAGAACATACTTGATAAAGTTTTTTAAAAGAAGGTTTTTTAAAATGTTTTTCCAAAAAGTTTTCAAAATGGATTTTCAAAGTATGTATATATACATGTACAGATAAAAGATTTCCAATTTTTTCCACATATCATAATATCTCTCCTATTCGTGCCTATGCTACTATGGGAAATTTCTAATAAAATTCTTAAAAGTAATAGATAGAAGATAAGTGATTCCACAAGTTCAGGCTCAGGCGACGCAGCCAAGATTCCGGGCGTGCACGTTTTAATTTGGTTCCACCAGTATCTTCAGGCGAGGGGACAAGCCGAGCTTAATCCCACTAGAGAACCCACAGAGAGAGCGATAGGTGCAGTTCCTGCCCACCCACTTACCGCCAATTTTGCTAAGTTATGTATGGATTTCGCGAGCCTTAGAAGAAAGATGTATGTGGGGACTGAGTCATATGTAGATTCAAGGACATGGATTCGTTCTTGTGAGAGTATTTTTGGGTTTATGGATCTTGCTGATGAGATGAGGAGACAGTTAGCTACTTGGTAACTACAGGGAGAGGCTCTTACTTAGTGGGAGGCAGTTGAGGCAGAGATTGACGAAGGAGAGATCACTTATGGGGAGTTTCAGAAACGTTTTGAGATGAAGTTTATTTCTAGAGCAAAGGAAGGAGTGAAGTTAGAGCAGTTTATTCACTTGACGCAGGGAGACATGTCAGTAATGGAATATGTAAAACAATTTAAGGTGTTGGCTAGGTTCAGAATGGAGTTGATCAATACCCCACATAAAAAGGCTTTGAAGTTTGCTAGAGGGTTGAACCAACCTCTTCAAGGTTTAGCTCTAAGTCATATTCCCATAGGTGCTACATATGAGGGTTAGTGGAGATGGCCTTGCTGAATACCATTTCCAAGGAGGAATCAAAGGAAGAATCCAAGAAGCCTAGAGGAAAAGCACTCTTGGTCAATCGATCTACAATAACCCACACACCTTCATTACCTCTCCTCAACCTAGGAAATCCATGCGATACAATCCATAGAAATCTGCTCCTACTTCCACTTTGGAACCTCACATGGCTAAACCAGTCCTACCGTCTTTTGGTGACTACCATTTACTTACCGGTAGTTAGCACACCTTCTCACAAATATAGAAAGGTCTCTTTTCATACCTTTCATCGAGAAAGTACGCCTCATGTCCTGATACATCTTAGTGACCCCTGGATGTATCGTCAACCGTGAATGATGACCCTCAGTCAAACCTCCTGCCTAATCCCATCAACATTGGGAATATATTACCTTCCATTCATCTTCACTAAACTGTAGCTATCTACCTTAAATCCAAGCCATCTCTCCGGTGTCGCATTCCGCTTACTCTTTGGCTATCCGAGCAATACGAGGATCTCAAAGCTAATTCTCTTCTATACGATTGATCAGGGTCAGGCAAACCTCAACATTTTCCATAACTGCATACCTCCTACTGAGCACATCAGCTATGACATTCGCTTTCTGTAGTGTACATAATATGTCTAGATCATAGGTTGCAAGAAATTCCAACCACCTTTGCTGCCTCATGTTAAGGTCCTTCTAGGTAAAAAGACATTTCAAAGATTTATGGTCCGTATACAACTCGAGCCTCTCACCTAGCAAATCTCCACATCTTCAATGCAAATAGCACAGCTAACAACTCTAGGTCATGAGTTGCATACCTCGCTTCATGCGGTTTGAGCTGTCGACTCGCATAAGTGATAACCCTTTCATGCTGCATCAACATAACACCTAAACTTGTTCCACAAGCATCAGTGTAAACAGTTAAACCCCCACCCCCATTTGGCAGAGTAAGAACAGGAGCACTAGTCAACATTGCCTTTAACTCAACGAATGCTTGCTCGCATTTATTCATCCACATAAATTTGATGTCTTTCTTCGTCAAATTCGTTAAGGGAGAGGCCATCTTTGAGAAATCCTGTATGAATCTCCTATAATAACATGCTAGACCCAAAAAGCTCCTAATATCAGTTGCGCTTTCTGGCCTCTTCCAGTTCTGAATGGCCACAACCTTAGCGAGATGAATAGAGATACCCTCCCCTGAAACAACATGACCTAAGAACCAAACTTCTGAACGCCAAAAGTGACACTTCGAGAACTTAGCTTTCAACACATGCTCTCTCTGTTTCTAATATAATCCTCAGATGGCACGTACACTCTTCCTCGGTCTTAGAGTAGACTCTCCTCTATCACCTTCAACTGATGGAACCCCATAGCAAGATCAAGCTGAGAAAACACTCGAGCTCCATGAAGCTGATCAAATAAAACATCTACCTTAGGAAAAGGAAACTTGTTCCTAATGGTTCGCTTGTTGAGCTCGCAATAATCTACACACAGTCTTAGGGAACCATCCACCTTTGTAGCAAAGACGACTGGTGCTCCCCAACTCAAACAACTTGGTCTGATCAAAACCTTCTGCAACAGATCATTAACCTGAATAGATAGCTCTAATTTCTCCTTCAGTGCAAGTCTACAAACATGCAACATGATAGGTTTTGCATCTTTAACCAAATCAATGCAAAATTCTATCTCTCCATGAGGTGGTAAACCCAACACCTCATCAAAAATACTCCCGAACAACCAAGATCGAACCCAACTGTAACAAACCGCCTTTCTTGCATTCGAAAGGCGAATCATTATGGGTTGAGGAAATAAGAAAGATAAGAGAAAGACTAATCAAACACAGAATCTTACCACGCATGGAACAACATATAATAGACAATGTAGTATATTACATAGTCAAGCCAAAATATTACATCAGAGTTCAATGGTACAAGTTCCAGACTAGGACAATTACAACGCTTGTCCACAAAAGACATAGTCACATAGGTCATACATACATACATACACAATGGAACACTTAATAATATTAATAACTATCCATGAAGCCACCTGCTCTAGCTCCTCCATCATGCTTTTGAGAGAAACCTGTATCACTTGACTACTCATAAAAATTGAGTACCTAAGAGTTTAGGGAAAAGAAAATAAACTCCGGGTCAGACATGGGTCTAGCGTGAGTAAACTCAAACGATGGCATATTGATTTGAAAACTTTTTTTGGAAACAAGAGTATCTTGTAAGACCATGTCGCACATAAACACAGATGGGTTTTACCTTACGATAATGAAAACACCTTCTATATAAAATCGATGATATTATTATAATGTCTAAGGGTTTAAAGTAAATAGAGAACATAGCTGAAATGCTTGCATCTCACATTCCAACATATTAAGTTTACAATCAAAACCATAAAGCTCGTATTGGAGAATGGATTCCAACTAATGACTAGGCTACTGGGGTACCACCCATCACAGTACACCTCTAGAAAATGTACTGAGGTCATACCTAACGACCCATGTTAACACAGGACTGGCCTACCCCTTACTGGATAGTACCGAATATAATCATCCCCTAGGTTGGGATCGACAACCATTCTGGGACTTAATTACGAGAATAGGGACTCATTCTAGATGGGATGATCAATACCCTAATGGGTGCGACCTACATGGCCCTGTTGCATATCCCATGTTTTAGTCATTCCCGGTTGATGAGCCATGAGGCCACGTTTTACCTTTCAATAGCACTTCCCTCTTGGAATGCTAACATTGCCTTCCAATGTTGACACAATGTTAGCAATCGTCCATACAAGTTGTTCAGGAGATAAACGAACCAAAGGTACTATTTCCACTACACTCATTTTGGAATCACCCTCAAGGTTAGAAGCAAATAGCCCTTGTACTTCAAGTCTTGAATCTTGATCATGACTTCAATACTGCCAATTTGAACGTTTACGTTGGTTTGAAGTGGTTTTAGGATAACAGCTTGTCATCCAATCCTTGTCTCTTCAAACCAACATTCGATAATTTAAAAGGGTCGAGTTATTGATAGTGAACAACTTCACTATCAGGTGGGAGATTAACATATGGAAACATATTCCATACTTAGGTTATCATGACCCACTAACCTCCTTATGTTTATCACATATCTGATATCCAACATTCGTGCTAAACACAAGTCACTTACTTTCCATAAACGAGTCAACATTTTCAGTCACTACTTTAATTCATTCGGCTACTTAATGGTCCAGACAAGAGATCATTTGGTTTGGAATTAATTCACCTTGAGAAGAATATTGGTTTAAAACACATTCCATTTAATTTAAAATCACCTTTGGAAAAGATTTAATTAAATAAATAAATCAGTTTAAACCCTAATTAAATGTTAATTAATCCAAATTAAATCAAGGTTAAATCATAATTAAACTCTAGTTAGACTTAATGAACTTAGTTAGGCCATAATTAACTTCCTAATGCTTATTGATTAAGTTTAAATCAAATCATTATTAGTTAAACCCAAAGTAATTAAAATATTAATTAAATAATCACTTAATTAAATAATAGTTAATTAACTAATTAACTTAATTAAATAATTATTAACCATTAATTACTACTTAACCAAGTTAAATACCAATCAAAACTTAATTAATCAAACAATAGTCATTAACATAACTTAAGTGTTGATTAATTACTAAATACCTTCTTAATTACTAATTAAGGCTAATTACCTTTTATTATTTAACTAATTAAATAAATAACTAAATTATAAGACTTAATTACTAATTAAGTTCGTTTTGAAAACTTTTACAAAACAATTTCAAGTTAAAACTACATGAAACTAAAATCGATAAATTTCGTTGAACTGCATCCATGGCGACTATCGCTATGGGCGTAGTTTGCTCTAACATATTCTTAGCGAACCACCTCACAACCCCTTACTTTTTCATGGTTTGAAACATTCTTTAGAAAATTTAAAAGAAAAAAAAACTTTTTAAACTAAAGCTACAAACTTTAATCCGTTTCAAAACTTTAAACTTCAAAAAACAACTTCGATTCCAACCGAATCTCAAATCCATCGCAATTACACAAAGTAGCTAATTTTGTTTACCAAACTCATGCCATAGCTCATGGTTTACAATCAACACATTACTAACACAAACCATCTTCAGCATAGGTTGCAAGTATACATCCATATATACATGCTTACTAACTTTATAATACAACATCGATTTCCATAACCAAATCAAGCTATAACAAACCATCCAAATCATAATCAAACCACATGGTTACCATTCAACTTCTTCACTATATTATCATTATAATGATAACTTAATAATAAAGTAAAAAAATTTCTAAAATAAGGTAGTTTACTCACCGAAATTCCATGAATTGAACTCTAACTTTCACTAGACCTTGCTAATGACCCTAGAGCTCGAAAAGAAAGTTGCTTTCTTGGATTTTTGGCTACCAATGGGCTCGGCCTGATGGTTTATTGGCTTGGCTTGGAGTGTAGGGTGGGAATGTGGGTAGTTTCTTGATGGAGGAGGGTGTGTATGGTGGTAGAGAAGGGTTTAGATAAGGAAAATGTGTTTTGAAGTGGAAAAACTTGATTTTTTTCCTAACTTTTGCAAGCTATGGAAGCCATCGATATTTTGGAGAAGAAGTTTTAAAAAGCGAAGCGGAGAAAACAAATGAGAGTGTGTATGTCTGTGTGAATGTACATTCATAGGCAAAAGATTTGGAGAAAATTACCTAATTACCCTTTAATGATTTAACATAATATGTCATGATTTTTGAAAAATCACATCACGTTCCTACCCCTCTCTTGTCACATCCTCCTTCCTTCTCTAGTCAAATCCTTAAGCTCGTGATGAGTAATGATGTCTAATTATGAAAATATTAAGATATGACAACACTTAATAATATATCTTTAGTTAATTTATTCCTAAGTATACTATTATTTAGTTAATTATCTACTATATATGTGCACATATGGTGCACAAAGACGAACAACATTCCCGACAACTTTTCAATGTCGAAAGGTCGAAATTTCGAAAAATGTTCTTCGGTCACATTTTCTATTTTTTTATGAACTATTTAATTTGGTAAACAAATTATGAAAACGATTTTTCCCTCATTATTAATTAATTCAAATGAGTTTATTTATTAATAAAAATATATTTATTGACTATATAAAATATATATATATTGCCTAGTTTTAAGCGACCAAACCCTGGGTCGTTACATTCTACCCCTTTTAAAAGAAATTCGTCCTCGAAATTACTAACAAGAGTTAACACAAAAGGAATCATATATTCATACCATAAAATTCATACAAAATATATACAAGCATCCAAAACAACTATACATCCATAACACGTACACAACAACTATCCTAACATTCATCTAGGATAAGCTTCCTTTAGGTGATCCACAGTTTCCCAAGTGCAATCTCTAGGATCATCGCTCCACTGAATCTTAACTTTTCGCATCACTTTGTTGCGCAATTTCTTCTCATCTTGATCCACAATACTGACTGGATGCCTAACTATCATCAGGCTGGTTCTATTTCCAAGTCATCCTGAACTGACGTTTCCACTACTAAAGATGGATCATGCACGCTTTTCCTCAAACAGGACACATGGAACGCATTGTGAACTCCTGAAAAATTTTCGGGCAACTCAAATCTGTAAGCGAGTGGTCCAATCCTTTCCATGATCTTGAATGGTCCAATGTATCTCGGTGCCAGCTTTCCAGCTTTTCCAAATCGAACGACTCCTTTGATGGGAGTTATCTTCACATACACAGCATCGCCGACTTCAAATTCCAAATCCTTCCTTCTCTTGTCAGCATAACTCTTTTGGCGATCCTGAGCTTCCTTCATCCTTCTTCTAACCATTTTAACTTTCTCCATCGCTTCTCGAATCATATCTGGACCAAGCACTAAACAATCTCCAAAGTCTACCCAACACATAGGTGATTTGCATGGTCTCCCGTACAGAGCTTCATAAGACTCCATTCCAATGCTAGCTTGATAGGAATTGTTATAAGAGAACTCAACCAAGTGAATATGATCCTCCCATGATCCTCCAAAGTCAAGAATACAGGCTCTCAATGTATCTTCCAAAATGCGATTAACTCTTTCGGTCTCGGTTTGAGGATGGTAGGCAGTACTTAGACTTAACTTCATTCCCAAAGCTATTTGCAGAGCTCCCTAGAATTGGCTCGTGAAGATAGGATCCTTATCACTTACTCTGCTTATTGGAACTCCATGTATACAAACTATTTCCCTCGTATAAATTTCTACCAATGAAGCTGCTGTTCCAGTTGGCTTGACCGGGACAAAATGTGCACTCTTTGTTAACTGGTCCACACTGACCCACACTCCTTCGTTTCCTTTCCTAGTTCTGGGTAAACCATCTATGAAATCCATTGATATCATCTCCTATTTCCACTCAGGGATCTCCAAAGGTTGAAGTAATACTACCGTTTTCTGGTGATCTCTCTTAATTTATTTGCAACTCACACATCTGGTCACAAAGGTGGATATATCCTTCTTTATTCCTGGCCACCAAAAGACTCTCCTCATGTCCTTATACATCTTATGGACTCCAGGGTGAATAGTCAATTTAGATTTGTGACATTCCGACAACACTTCCTGTCTAAGTCTATCTATATCCGGAATGCACAATCTTCCCTTGATTCTTGAAACGCCTTGGTGATCCATCTAAAAATCTATACATCGACATTCCTTTACTCCTCGAATTAACTTCTCCATAGCACTATCCTTCCTTTGGTTCTCCATTATCCTTAGTTGAAGTGTTAGGGTAACTTCTAAAAGAGACAAAATTGCATTCATGCTTAAGGCGTCTGCTACATTAGCTTTTCCCAACGTATAAAGAATGTCCAAGTCGTATGCCGCCAAGAACTCTAACCATCTTTGTTGTCCGAGATTCAGGTCTTTTTGTCTAAAAGATACTTTAGGGACTTATGATCAGTATAGAGCTCAAATTTTTCACCTAATTGAAGAAGAAGAAAATCCTACTTACTAGAATATCTAAAGAAAGAACAAAGAAGAAAACCATGAAGAAGGAAAGAATTTACCTAACAAATAATGCCTCCACATTTTCAACGCAAAGACCACAACCAAAAATTACAAGTCATGCGTAGCATAATTCTTTTCATGAAGCTTTAACTGTCTACTAGCATACAAAATCACCCTTTCATTCTGCATTAGAATAGCACCCAATCCCACTCCACACGCATTGGTATAAACCGTAAATCCACTACTCCCATCTGGGACAGCCAAGACTGGGGCACTGGTCAACCTCCTTTTCAATTCCACAAAAGCCTCCTCACACTTTGGAGTCCATATAAAATTTTCACCCTTCTTCATTAGCTTAGTCAAATGTGAGGAAATCTTAGAATAATCCTAAATGAATTTTGTATAATAACCGGCCAATCCTAAGAAACTGCGAAATTCGGTAGGAGTTTGAGGTCGCTTCAATTCCTGTACTGCTTCCACCTTTATCGGGTCCACTGAGATACCATCTCCCGATACAATATGCCCTAAAAATCTTACCTCTGATTGACAAAAATTGCATTTAGAAAACTTTGCTTTCAAAACATGCCTCCTTAGGGTTTCTAAAACTACTTCCAAGTGATATCTATGTTCCTCTTCCGATTTGGAGTAAATTAAAATGTCATCGATAAAAACAAGCACGAACTTATTTAGAACCCCTTGGAAAACACGATTCATAAGATCCACGAAATATGCAAGTGCATTAGTCAGGCCAAAAGGCATAACCAACCATTCAAAGAAAAAGTCTGGGCCCTAAAGGTAGTTAAGGGTATACTATCCTCAGCAACCCTTAATTGGTGAAATCCGGTAGCTAGATCCATTTGGGAAAATATCGTAGCTCCATGAAGTTGGTCAAATAAGTCATCGATACGGGGCAAGGGATATTTATTTCTAATAGTCTACTTATTCAACTCTTTATAGTCCATAAACAATCTTAAAGATCCATCTGACTTAGCTGCGAAGACTACTGCTGATCCCCAGCTCGACTGACTAGGTCTTACCAATCCCCTCTCCAACAAGTCTTGGGTTTGCTTTACTAACTCCTCTCTTTCTCTCGAAGCCATTCTTCTCTTAGGTTGGACTATGGGTCTTGCACCAGGAACTAGATCAATGTGAAATTCTATCTCCCTATGTGGGGGTAAATTCCTAACTTCTTCAAACATATCAGGAAAGTTCTTAACAACCTCTATGGATCCTAACCCTTCTTGAGATGCTTCCAAAGTATATGGGAAACTACACATATGAATACCAGGGTCCTCACAATGTACTTTAGCAATATTTCCCAATTTGGTTACTAATGTTACCGTTCTTTCTTTACAGTCTAAGATAGCACCATATATTGATAACCAGTCCATTCCGAGAATGAGCTCAAATCCCTTAAAATCTAAGATATATAGATCACAAGTAAAATGATGGGAAAGATAAGAAATTGGCATGTCTTCACACACTAGGTTCAAATGGGTTACACCTCCTATAGGATTAGATACGCAAATAGGGTTTTCTACAATATTTGGGTTAAATTGAAATTTCTTTACGGCTTCTAAAGATATAAAACCATGGGAGGCACCAGTATCAAACAAAGCTCAAACAAAAATACCATTAATTAATAGGGCACCTTCAAGGATGCCCTTTCCCTTCACATCTCCTATGGTTCATGGCTCATCCTTAACCACATACACTTTAGTCTGTTGCACCTCTTCATGAGTGGGCAGGCCTTTATCATATGTCCAGGCTGGTGACAGTTGAAGCATAATGTCTTCTGGACCATTGGAGAGATAGGTCCTGCTAGTTGCTTGGAAGTTTAAGAGTCTTTACAGAATTTGGCAATATACCCTTCTGCTTATAGATATAACAAGTGGTATCTTTAAACTTGTTCTTCTTATTCCCTCCTGAATTTCCTTTTCCTTTACCCTGCTTACTCCAATTAGGGTTGAACTTCCTTTTGTTTGAATTGTTTCTGCCGACATTATCATTTGTTGCTGTTGAGGTATGCTTTTTCTTGTCCAAGACTTCATACCTTAATGCCATGTCTACCAAGTCCACAAATGAACCCTTAACATGGGCAGTCATCCTCTTATGGAAATTCTCCCTCATTCCCAAAATGAACATCTCATTTTTATTTTGCAGGGTATTTATCAATTCCAGTCCAAAACAAGATAGCTCGTTGAACTTTGTCTCATATTCTACCACATATGGATCTCTCTTCTTCAAGTCCAAGAAATTTCTGTACATCCGAGTCTTACCAGCTGCAGGCAGGAACTGATCTTCAAATGCTTCCTTAAAACAATCCCAAGTAAACTCCTCTTCTGGAATATTGGCTGTGAGTAAGTCCCACCAAGCTACAGCTCCTTCCTGCAATTGCGATGATGCTAAAAATCTCTTCTGCTCATCTGATAGATCCAGACCTTTGAAAATCTTTTCACCAGTGCGCAACCAAGCTTGAACTTCTACGATAGACTCGGTTCCCTTAAACGGTTTCCCTCCCAGATTTGTGTAATCCTTACATAAAGTTGCAAAATTCACCCTTGACTACCCTAGTGTTGGCTCTTCGACGGTTCCAACCCTTCCAGTCTAAGTCCGACCATTGGTGGTCATAGTGCTGCTATTTCCTCTACCTTGTCTGCCTCTAGTGCTCATTTCTTACAACCCAGGCATTGCAAGATACTTCTTAGAATACCTTGAACAAGATAAATTCAAAAAGGAGAGCATTAATCAAACTATCAAAGCTGATCTACCTATCAGGGATATATATTTATATATACGAGTAAAATTACAAATACGCTCTCTCGGAGTTGACCTTAACCCAAAGACAACTAGGGGTTCTTTTAACCTAATGCTCTGATACCAAAAGTAACGAACCGCCTTTCTTGCATTCAAAAGATGAATCATTATGGGTTGGGGAAATAAGAAAGATAAGAGAAAGACTAATCAAACATAGAATCTTACCATGCATGGAACAACATATAATATATAATGTAGTATATTACATAGTCAAGCCAAAATATTACATCAGAGTTCAATGATACAAGTTATAGACTAGGACAACAACTGCTTGTCCACAAAAGACATAGGTCGTACATACATACATACATACACAGCGAAATACTTAATAATATTAATAACTATCCATGAAGCCACCTGCTCCAGCTCCTCCATCATGCTTTTGAGAGAAACCTGGATCACTCGACTACTCATAAAAATTGAGTACCCGAGAGTTTAGGGAAGAGAAAATAAACTTCGGGTCAGACATGGGTCTAGTGTGAGTAAACTCAAACAATAAAATATTGATTTGAAATTTTTTTCTGAAACAAGAGTATCTCGTAAGACCACATCGCACATAAACACGGATGGGTTTTGCCTTACAATAACTAAAACACCTTCTATATAAAATCGGTGATATTATTATAATGTCTAAGGGTTTAAAGTAAATAGAGAACATAACTGAAATGCTTGCATCTCACATTCCAAAATATTAGGTTTACAATCAAAACCGTAAAGCTCGTATTGGAGAATGGATTCCAACTAATGACTAGGCTACTGGGGTACCGCCCGTCACAAAACACCTCTAGAAAATGTACTAAGGTCGTACCTAATGACCCCTACTAACATAGGACTGGCCTACCCCTTACTGGATAGTACCGAATATGATCATCCCTTTGGTTGGGATCAGCAACCGTTCGGGGACTTAATTATGAGAATAGGGACTCGTTCAAGATGGGATGATCAATACCCTAATGGGTGCGACCCACATGGCCTTGCTGCACATCCCCTGATTTAGTCATTCTCGGTTGACGAGGATTGAGGCCACATTTTACCTTTCAATAGCACTTCCCTCTTGGAATGCTAACATTGCCTTCCAATGTTGACACAATGTTAACATTCATCCATACAAGTCGTTCAGGAGATGAATGAATTGAAGATACTATTTCCACTACACCCGTTTTGGAATCATCCTCAGAGTTAGAAGTAAATAGCCCTTGGACTTCAAGTCTTGAATCTTGGTCATGACTTCAATACTTGCAATTCGAACGTTTATGTTGGTTTGAAGTGGTTTTCGGATAGCAGTTTGTCATCCGATCCCGGTCTCTTCAAACCAACATTCGATAATTTAAAAGGTTCAAGTTATTGATAGTGAACAACATCACTATCAGATGGGAGATTAACATATGGAAACATATTCCATACTTAGGTTATCATGACCCGCTTCTCGAAATTAACCTCCTTATGTTTATCACAATTTCGATATCCAACATTCATGCTAAACACAAGTCACTTACTTTCGATAAACTAGTCAACATTTTCAATCACTACTTTAATTCATTCGGCTACTTAATGGTCCGGACAAGAGATCATTTGGTTTGGAATCAATTTGCCCTGAGAAGAATATTGGTTTAAAACACATTCGGTTAAATTAAAAATCACCTTTGGAAAAGATTTAATTAAATAAATAAATAAATTAGTCTAAACCTTAATTAAATCTTAATAAATCCAAATTAAATCAAGATTAAATCATAATTAAACTCTAGTTAGACTTAATGAACTTAGTTAGGCCATAATTAACTTCCTAATGCATCTTGATTAAGGTTAAATCAAATCATTATTAGTTAAACCCTAATTAATTAAAATATTAATTAAATAATCACTTAATTAAATAATAATTAATTAACTAATTAACTTAGTTAAATAATAATTAATTAACTAATTAACTTAATTAAATAAATATTAACCATTAATTACTTATTAACCAAGTTAAATACCAATCGGAACTTATTTAATCAAACAATAGTCATTAACTTAACTTAAGTGTTGATTAATTACTAATTACCTTCTTAATTACTTATTAAGGCTAATTACCTTTAATCATTTAACTAATTAATTAAAAATTAATCAAATAATTAAATTTCAAAACTTAATTACTTTTTAATTACTAATTAAGTTCATTTTGAAAACTTTTACGAAACAATTTCAAGTTAAAACTACTTGAAACTAAAATCGATAAATTTCGTTGAACTACATCCATAGCGACTATCGCTATGGGCAAAGTTTGCTCTAACATAGCCTTAGCGAACCACTTCACAACCCCTTACTTTTTTTCATGGTTTGAAACATTCCTTAGAAAATTTAAAAGAAAAAAACTTTTGAAACTAAAGCTACAAACTTTAATCCGTTTCAAAACTTTAAACTTCGAAAAACAACTTCGATTCCAACCGGATCTCAAATCCGTCGCAATTACACAAAGTAGTTAACTTTATTTACCAAACTCATGTCATATCTCATGTTTTACAATCAACACATTACTAACACAAACCATCTTCATCATAGGTTGCAAGTATACATCCATATATACATGCTTACTAACTTTATAATACAACATCGATTTCCATAACCAAATCAAGCTATAACAAACCATCTAAATCATAATCAAACCACATGGTTACCATTCAACTTCTGCACTATATTATCATTATAATAATAACTTAATAATAAAGTAAAAATCTTTTCTAAAATAAGGTAGTTTACTCACCGAAATTCCATGGATTCAACTCTAACTTTCACTAGACCTTGCTGATGACCCTAGAGCTCGAAAAGGAAGTTGCTTTCTTGGATTTTTGGCTACTAATGGGCTCGGCCTGATGGTCTATTGGCTAGGCTTGGGGTGTAGGATGGAAATGTGGGTAGTTGCTTGATGGAGGAGGGTATCTAAGGTGGTAGAGAAGGGTTTTAGCTAAGGAAAATGTGTTTTGTAGTGGAAAAACATAATTTTTTCCTAACTTTTGCAAGCTATGGAAGCCATGGATATTTTGGAGAGGAAGTTTTAGAAAGCGAAGAGGAGAAAACAAATGAGAATGTGTGTGTGTGTGAATGTATATTTATAGGCAAAAAGATTTGGAGAAAATTACCAAATTACCCTTTAATGATTTAACATAATATGTCATGATTTTTGAAAAACCACATCACCTTCCTACCCCTCTCTCTTGTCACATCCTCCCTCCTTCTCTAGTCAAATACTTAAGCTCGTAATAAGTAATGATGTCTAATTATGAAAATATTAAGATAAGACAACACTTAATAATATATCTTTATATATAATGTTTATTATTTTCAAAGTTATGAATTGTCACATCACCTGTTAATTATAATTAACATAAGATAATTTATTCCTAAGTGTATTATTATTTAGTTAATTATCTACTATATATGTGTACATATGGTGCACAAAGACGAACAACATTCCCGACAACTTTCCGGTGTCGAAAGGACGAAATTTTGGAAAACGTTCTTCGGTCACATTTTCTATTTTTCTACGAACTTTTTAATTTGGTAAAAAAAATTTGGAAATGATTTTTCCCACATTATTAATTAATTAAAATGAGTTTATTTATTAATAAAAATCTATTTATAGACTATATAAAATATATATAGTTACCTAGTTAAAGCGACCAAACCCTGGGTCGTTACACCAATTCCTCCTTCGCAATATCAAGAGAATAAAGAAAACTAGTCATAAGAGAACTTGGCTCTTCACAAGACACTACTAGAATCCACCCTTCATACACAAGTGATATAGTTGTCTTATCACAATTTAAGATAGCATGATTTTTGGACAACCAATCTATTACAAGCAGAACATCAAAACCCATAAAACCCAGAACATATAAATCATAAGGAAAGAGCCTATCAAAACAAGAAACCAGAATCCCAATCAGATCATACAAAGATTGGTCGAGCCCCCAATAGGGTTCGATACACAAATAGAATCTAAAGACATTACTGGCTCAAGTTTCAATCTATCAACAAGAATACTAGATATGAAACTAAGAGAAGCACCAGTACAAATAAGATACGAATTGGAATGACAAAATAGATAGGATACACTCCAGAACCTGCTTCCTCTTTGCCATAGTAGAAGTAATAGGTGCTAAAGCAAGTGCAAAGACTCTTAGCTACGCCCTTTTTGGAGCATCAGATAGTACTTGACTATATGACCGGGCTTATGGCAATTGTAGCAGCTCCTTGGTTCAAACCATGGCTTGGCCGTATGTGGCTCTAGCCTTAGTACCTTTGCAAAGGTGCCCTAACTAATGGCAGTTTCGCCACCTGTCCTCCCCTAACCGATGTATAGTTCCGAACAACATGCTACTTCCTCCCACACTTATGGCAGACTATACTAGAAACATCTCTCAATAGTTGAAACTTCTGCTTATTGTCCCTAACTAGTGTAGAAATAGACGGCTTCAGTTCTAAGCTCTCAAACCTTAACCCAATGTTCACCAAATCCACAAACAACCCCATGAGATGACTAGTCTTGTCCCGTTGAGACTCGGGATGCATACCTGTCACAAACATCTCATTCTTCTTCAGAGGCATGTCAACTAATCCCAACCCAAACCGAGACAAAGCAATGAACCGACTCTTATACTCCGCTATAGCCATGGCCCCTTGCTTCAAATCCAAGAATAAAAAATAGAATAGAACAAGAAAGAAAGAACACAACATCAGAATATCATAGTGGAACGATAATGTATAATATCAAAAGAACAATACAAAGGGTTACTCCGAACATAGAAATTTCAGAGTTACAAAACCTAATTACTATCATTAGGCTAGGTAGTTATGACTACCCGTGCTCACAATGCTAATGTATACATACATAATATAGTGTAATATAAATAGAAACAAACAGATAATGGAAGCCTCCAGCTCGTCTCTTGAACTTTGAAGCATCCAAAGTAAAAACCGCTTTACTCAGCTTACTCGAAAGAGTATAAGAGGAATTTAGGGAAAAAACAACACGCCAAACATAAGTTTGGTATGAGAAAACTTAAGATACTTGAATACATGTAACAGTAACAGATGAGACCATATGGATTTCCGTAATGGTTTTCCCCTCAAAAGAAACCAAACATTCATTAAGTTAATATAGTGATATAGTAAATAATGTCTAAGGTGTAGAATTTAAATCATCTCAAATAGTTGTGATGCTTACATTAATCACACTACAATAATATTAGAAGTACATCTAAAACTGCCAAGGTACACATGCATAATGGATTTTCCATGGAGATCCCTTCGGTTAAGCCGAAATCCAATCTCTGCATAAGGGTTAGAAACTATCACCGAGCGTCATATACCTCTAGATAAAATACACCATTAAGGTAAACATAACCAGTCCATGTTTAAACATGTGATCCAAAAAATCATCAACTCCCGATACCAATGAATCGATAAGCATGTTCTAGATATGGAGTTGATAATACCCTGTCGTGGGTTAGCTAAACCCCAAGCTATGTGCCTACTCTATTTTTTGTCATTTCCGATGTCGAGGTCACATTTAACATCTTTCACACGAGTCTTCATCACTCGAATAGAGTACGAATCACCATATGAATTCCTGCATAAGTCATCCAACAAATGCAAACACTGACCTCTCCCTTAGACTTAACCTTAGGATAGACAGATCAACTCTATAGCATTCCTTTTCACCATCGTTTCCAAAACATAGTACTCGTATACTAGTTTTAAAGTGGTATTCGATAAGTAAAACACTTACCAATCTTGGTCTCTTTAGGGCCAATTCAATGAATTTCCGATAAAATCAATCCCAGTTCTTTCATAAGTAAAAGTATTATGTAAAGAGGAGTCCTCCCCGGGGGATCTCGTATATATAAGTTCTTAAAGTTAGAGGAGTTTCATTTGAAAGCTCCTCCTTGGGGGTTCTCAAAGGGTATGAAACTGTGAAGCTTTTAAATACTTCCTAAGTTTCTATTAGGTCAAGTTTGATAGGCGACTAATCGGTTATCTAGTCAAAAACAATTGCTTATACAAATCAATGTTCGTATACTTAACGTGTTTCTAACATTCCAACTTATACTATCTATAATGACCCTGATTTTGACTAACATTATTTAGCACATTTAATTAGATAAATTAAATGAAATAATGTAGATAGTTAAAGGATTGAGATTTGTTAATTAAGAAGGAGCCGTGCCTTAATGAATGTATACGCAAAGAAAATTGAAAGTAAGTAAGTAGGAGGAATATGGTAAGGGTAAAATAGGAATATCCTTTGTTCTTATACCCCAAATCCTTATATTCTTCATTCCTCATTCATTTTTAACTTTCACAAACAAAAAATAAAAACTTAAAGAACTTGTCCAGCTACCATTAAGGGGATTCAAGGAGAAGAAAAGCTAGGATTCAAGTAGACAGCTTAAGCAAATCAATCTAAGGGCAAATCTCAACCTTCTTAACACAAAGCTAAGATGAATAATTAACTTACATCTCACTTTTGATATTAATTTCAGTTTTAAGTTAGATTCGAATTATTTTTACAAGTTATATGCCATGTTGTGTTTGTTTAAATTCATATATACTTGTTGGTGATTTATATTGTTTCAATATAGATTTTATGATAAGTTTAGATTGGAAAACCTATTAAATGACATCCATATGATTTGCTTTTTTGATATATGATCAAAAACATTATTTTAGAAGTGGGTTTTGAGTTTCATAATTTTCCAAGTAATTATGGATTTTCTAAGAGAGAAAATAGAGAATTTTGGATTTAAATTGTTAAGGA
Organism: Allium fistulosum; assembly: GCA_030737815.1. Classification (NCBI taxonomy): domain Eukaryota; kingdom Viridiplantae; phylum Streptophyta; class Magnoliopsida; order Asparagales; family Amaryllidaceae; genus Allium; species Allium fistulosum. Next base: position 847,399,259 of record CM060901.1, read on the forward strand.
AATTAAATAATGTTTTTGGGTTGGAAATTTATATATGTTAGAAAACATATTCAAAGTGAATTATTGTGATTTTTTGGTATTTAACTATGATTAATAAATTATTTAAGTTAGAGGACCTAAATATTTTATTTTTTTATTAAGAGGAAGGGCTTATTTGTTAAAATAATTTCAGTTGTTAATTGTTGAATTCGACAGCCTTTTTTAAAGGATTTTAAAAAAGAATTGACAACCAATCATATTTTGACAAATTAGGCAGGTTAGGTAAAAAGGAATTACTTTGGAAGGCAAAAATTCAATTTTGTTTTGAATTACAACTTCGCAACTTCCATTACTTGTCTCCATCATCATGCCTAGTAGGCCTTTCGCACCTATTTGAAACCAATGCACATGGTATCAAGATATTGATACGTAGTGTATTGGAGAAAGGCAGAAGGGACTATGTCGAAGGCATGCTTTCGAAGAGGTTGAAGCCATTCTAATAAGCTTTCAAACCATTACTTACCTTTGTTTATAAAAGATGCTTTCGAAGGGGTTGAAGCCAATTTTATTAGCTTTCGAATCAATCAAATTGCCTTTGTTTTTAAGAAGAAGATTTCGAAAGAGTTGCCGCTTTTGAACTCATTCATATCTAGCGGCCGCATTCATACCTTTCGAATTAGTTAAGGGCCGCTTTTCTTATAACCTCTAAACAATGTATTCGAAAGGGGAGCTTTCGCCTTTTTCAATTTTGAAGCCACCTTCCCAATGCTTTTGAAAGGGTCCTTTTAGCCGCTTTTATCAATGGTTACAGAGGCAATGGTTTCGAAAGGATGGTTTCAAAACTATCATGTTCTACAATTATTTTCTTAAGATTATTGCTTTCGAAAGCAAAGCTTTCGCTTCTATTCTCTTTTACCCTATAGTTATACTAAAGGTTAAACCCAATGGTTTCAAAAGGGATACTTGTTAATGGTTTCGAAGCTATGTTTCCACAAATTCTTACCTGAACCCAATGCTTTCAAAAGGTTTGTTTAATTATTTTAAAAGGTATGTTTTAATGGCTTCGAAAGGGGATGTCTAAGGTTATAATTAATGATTTCGAAAGGTCTATTTCCAATACATTCGAAAGGTAGATTTGGCCTTTCGGCTTAATGTTTTAAGGTTAAAGTAGTTAACTTGGTTTGAAAGGGATGCTTTCAATGATTTCGAAAGGGATTGTTTAAAGGTTTAAGCAAAGGTTTCGAAGGTATTGTTTTAGCCTTATACCCTTAAATTTATTAAGTTAAAAAAAGATGCTTTAACTTATTTTGAAGGTATAGATAATCCCATTGATTTAGATTTCATCAACATTGTTTTGAGTAAAGCATATATCATGGCATAAGTGTTTTGAGTAAAGCAACGAGTATGATTTCCTTATTTTATAAAGATATGATTTCAAGGGTAAATCATTTATAAAGATTTTTTTCAAGGAAATGATATTTTGAAGAGGGTGGTTAACCCTAAATATATTTAGGGTCGCGCCCTATACTTTAGCTAATAGCTCCTAGCTAATATAAGTCCAAAATTCCAATGTGTGGGTCTTTGTCATAGGTGAGACTAAAATAAGGGTACACACATAAAGTAATATACAGAGTAAATATAGGTTATTGGTGAGCCCGCAAAACCATTAGTATCAGTTAACCCTTGAAGAAGTAAATTAAGGACGGATTGTCCAGTATTGTATCTAACAGAAGTTAGAATATTAATTATACTTGGTTGGCCCGAGTCAGCCAATGCTTAATAATTAGCCAGATAAAACTATAATGTTTGGACAGATAGTCCAATGATTTCTTGATTTATATGCATATATGTTATTGTTATTATTGTTATAATCAGTTTGATTGCAGAATTTTGATTTGCAAAAGATACGACTTTAAAAGGATATTAGTGAGGGGAAACCCATTCCGCTAAGCGGCATGGTCTCACTTAATATCAGTAAACCAAGATGTAATAGAATTATTAACACCAAGCTTTATGTCTGATTCGAAGTTTATGTTTTCCTCTTAAACTCTCTGGTGCTCAAAATTAAATTTGAGTAGATTGAGAGTTAAGGACTATTCAAGTTTAGTAGGTTGGACGAATAAGCTTTCGAAGACGTGCAAGAGGCAAAACTAGTCATGTAAGAGCTATTTAGTATTATTTCCGCTGTGATGTATTTATGACTGATATGTCTATCTATCTAGTAATCTAGGGGGCATCATCATATGTCGCTCTTGGTGTAATTTGTAATAATTATTTTTGATCAAAACATGGGAATCATTTTGGGATTATGTAATTAAATATGAAATATTGATTTGAAATGTAATCAGAAAAGCTGTATTTGAAATTTGTGTTGATTTTATTTCATACTCATGTGCTTCTAATAATATGGATATCATTAATATTACCATTTTTTGTCACCAAAGTTAATACTATAGATGACTACAGCATCTGTAGCGCTTAGCTTCGGGCCTCAAAGTAGGGGATGTTACGCTATCCCTCCGTCAAGAGTGAAGCCAAGTAAGTTAGAGCACTAGTTGCATATCAAAGCCTTGCCTAGACGCTTTATTCTTGACTTACACAGATAGAAAAATCTACCTTGTCGGCTTTTAGTGTTAAGTATAGTATTAATGACTTCCATAAACGAGTAAGTAATCTATGAGATTAACACGTTTTCGACATTCCAACTTAACTATTCCTCGGTCAAGATGAAAGTCGGTAGGTTAGAGCACTATTGCATTTATCCCTACTCGAACATCAATCTTAACTCTCACAAATAGAGAAGTCTACCTTATCGGCTTTTAATGTTAAGCATAGTTAATTACTTTTCAAACAAGTAATTATACATATAACCACTTTAGCCACTGAGCAATTTCTAACCCCTTTTGAAATCATTTATTTATACTTTTAAAAATGCTTTTAAATTACTTTAAAATGCTTATGATAGGTTTTAAAACATTTTCTCAAAATATTACTTTAAGAAAACAAGTTTATAAAACACTTTGAAACTTTAAAAAACCATGTTTTCCTTGCATTTTGAAAGTAAACCATCTTCTTTAAAAATTCATAACTGATTCTTAAAATTATTTAAAAATCTTAAACAACTTTTAAAATAGTCTAATAAGAGTTACCAAGCGCTTGTAACTCTTAACGAAATAAAATACTTAAATTTAAATATCTTTTCAAACCTTTAAAGTTCAATACAAAGGCTAAAATGGAGCAGTTTTGCACAAGTGTATGCTTAACCACTTTTCGATATGTTACTTAAAATTTTAACATTCAAACATTTTATGGAAGTAATTATACATACAAAACATCACAAATATGGTAAGAACCCCTAAGAATCTCTCTACAAAGTTCATTAGAAATTATCAAACAAAAGGCAATTCCTAAGTACATCTGTAGCGACTATCGCTATAAGAGCACTTCCAAACCCAAGTCCAATTCAAACCTATGTTCAATTACAACCTATGTGCTTTGTTTCAAGGCTATGGTACAAGTCCAAAAGTCCATTCAAGTCCTTACATATGGATTACATATTCCATTTGCTTTCAAAGAAAGAATAAGAAGAATATTACAAACATATATCAATATCACAACATATATCGGTACCTATTCAATCACAAAGAAAAAATCAATTACAAGAAAATATACACAATATATTGTCATTCAAGGTTGTGAGTTAGCTCACCCTTAAGTAAGTGAACAAGCAAGTCTAAAGCAACCCCTTTCTTGCTAACACTAACTTCCTACCTCTTCCTTACCTTTTCACTTGATTCTAGGCTATTTATAGCCTTATTGCTCATGGCCTATGTAAGTAGGGTGAGATGTGATTTGATTTTTCTTTTAAATCCAAGTATATAGGAGTTGTTGTGATGTTTTCCTAAGCCACTAGTCCAAATTTGAGTTGAACTAAAGTTGTTTTGAAATTTATTTTCTTAGAAAATTTATGAAGAGAAAGAGTGATAACTTTTTGTGTAAACATTATGAAATGGATTCAGGGAGTATGACCCTCCTTTTATAGGCTTCACAAGGTGTTATTTAACCTTGCTCTCACCCCCTATCAGGCCATGGAAGGCTCACCCCTCCACATGCCCATCACTTCTCCTTTACACCTTTTACCTTTAGTAAATGACTAAACTATCCCTTTCATTCAAATATCTCTTATCCATTAGAAGCTTCTAGAATGTTCCACTTGCTTCATGAGGAAAAGTGTGTTAATTTGTTCCTAATGTCTTCATATGTTCATTAGCTTAGTACAAAAGATTTCGAACAACTTATATCGATCAAAAATCTGTTTATCGATAAACTGATTTTCGGTCACATTATCGATTTTTCTTTAAAGAATATATTTTTGTAAACAAATTTTAAAAACAATTTTCTTATCATTAAAAAGATGTTTAACAAGGTTATATAATCTTATTTATAACACTTGACTATATGTCAAATCATTACTATATTCAAAGACGAAGTGTTCGAATTTCCAAGTCGCTACATTCTCCCCCACTTAGAACATTTCGTCCTCGAAATTCAAACACGAACGATAATAAATGAAGATAAAAGAAGCCGGATACATATATAGAGTGCTGTTGAAATTATATACAGACTAAATTGCAAACTAAATTCATACTAAGTGTCTCCACCTCAAGCGGTGAGAACACTGTAAAAGATATACGATACTAAGATAAGGCGAAACCTCTAGTCTATAAGCAACTATGGATAAGACTGCTTCATCCTATCCTCTGTCTTTAATGTACAATCCCGAGCATCCTCGCACCACTGTACCTTGACTAACTTGACAACCTTAGTCCTCAATCACTTCGTATCTCTATCAACAATACGAACATGCTTTCTCAATATAGTCAAGTTTGACTCAATCTCCAAGTCCTCTTGTTGCGGCGCTTCCACTATCATCGAAGGATCATGCATAAACTTACGCAAATGTGATACATGAAATACATTGTGCACACCCGATAGTCTAATCGATAACACGATTCAATACACCTCCTCTCTAGAATCGTGAATGGTCCTATATAATGAGGAGCTTACTTTTCAACCCTTCCAAACCGAAATACACTTCCCATCGGAGAAACCTCCACGAACACAAAGTCTCAAATTGAGAACTGCAGGTCTCTACACCTCTCATCGGCATAGCTCTTCTATCGATTCTATGCTTCCTTGATTCGCTTCATAATATCCATTACCTTATCCAAAGCCTCCCGAATCATATCCGACCCAAGAACTAGACGATCTCCAAGTTCCACCCAATACGATGGAGATTTTCAAGGCCTTCTGTACAATGCTTTAAATGGTGCCATTCTGATACTGGCCTGATAACTATTGTTGTATGAAAACACAATGTGCAAGCTCGGTGTAAGTCCTTTAAACAGTAGTTCACCCTCTTCGTTTGCCCATCAATTTGTGGATGGTAAGCGGTACTCAAACTAAGATCGGCCCCCAAAGCCTCATGAAAAACCTTCAAGAACTAGCTTGTGAATATTAGATCTCTATCACTCATGATATCACAAGAAACAGTGTGCAATCTGAGGATCACCATAATATATAACTTAGCCAAACTAGAAGTCATCCTCATTGCTTTAACTGGTAAGAAGTGCACGCTCTTGGTCAATCGATCTACAATAACCCACACACCTTTGTTACCTCTCCTCGACTAGGCAATCCATCGAAAAAATCCATAGAAAACTGCTCCCACTTCCACTTTGAAACCTCAAGTGACTGAAGCAGTCCTGCCATCTTCTAGTGACTACCCCTTACCTGCTGGCAGTTAGCACACCTACTCACAAATATATAAACATCTCTTTTCATATCTTTCCACCAGAAAGAACGCCTTATGTCCTGGTACATCTTAGTGACCCCTGGATGTGTCATCAACCGTGAATGATGCCCTCAGTCAGAACCTCCTGCCTCAACATTAGGAACACATAACCTTCCATTCATCTTAACTAAACTGCAGCTATCTACCTCAAATCCCGGCCATCTCTCTGATGCCTCATTCTCGCTTACCGCTTTAGTTATCCGAGCAATACGAGGATCTCTAATCCAATTCTCTTCTATTCAACTGATCAAGGTCGGACGAACCTCAACGTTTTCCACAATTGCATACCTCACACTAAGTGCATCGGCTATAACATTTGCTTTCCTCAATGTATATAATATGTTTAGATCACAGGTCGTAAGAAATTCCAACCACCTTTGTTGCCTCATGTTAAGGTCCTTCCGCGTAAAAAGATATTTCAAAGGATCTATTATTCGTATACAACTCAAACCTCTCACCTAGCAAATGATGCCTTTACATTTTCAATGCAAATACCACCTCTAACAACAAGTCGTGAGTTGTGTACCTCGCTTCATGCGATTTGAATTGCCAAGTCGCATAAGCGATCACCCTTCCATGCTGCATCAACACAACACCTAAACATGTTCCACAAGCATCAATGTAAATAGTCAAAACCTTATCTCCATCTGGCACAATAAGAATAGAAGCATATGTTCTTCCTTGGTCTTGCCCTCAGATGGCGCGTATGTTCTTCCTTGGTCTTGGTTAGACAATAATATCATCGATAAATACAAGGACAAACTTATTCAACACGTCTCAGAAAACCTAATTCATAAGGTCCATGAAATATGCTGGAGCATTAGTTAGGCGAAATGACATAACTAACCACTCATAAAACTGATTGGATCTAAAAGCTGTCAAGGGCACACTCTTCTTTACCACCCTCTACTGTTGGAACCCCAAAACAAGATCAATCTTAGAAAACCCTTGAGCTCCATAAACCTGATCAAACAAGTCATCTATCCTAGGCAATGGATACTTGATCCAAATGGATCGCTTGTTGAGCTCGCGATAATCTATGCACGGTCTTATAGAACCGTCCTCCTTTGTAGCAAAGATGACGGGCGCTTCCCAACTCGAATGACTTGGTCTGATCAAACCCTTCTACAACATATCACAAACCTGAATAGATAGCTCCAACTTCTCCTTCGATGCAAGTCTACGAATATGCAACACAATAGGTTTTGTATCTTTAATCAAATCAATGCAAAATTCTATTTCTTGATGAGGTAGTAAACCCGACACATCATCAAAGGCATCTAGAAACTCCCAAACAACCAAGATCGAACCCAAATCCTACTCCGCAATATCAAGAGAATAAAGAAAACTAGTCATAAGGGAGCTAGGATCTTCACAAGATACTACTAGAATCCTCCCTTCATACACAAGCGATATAGTTTGCTTATTACAATCTAAGATAGCATAATTTTTGGACAACCAATCCCTTCCAAGCAGAACATCAAAACCCATTAAACCTAGAACATATAAATCGCAAGGACAGAGTTGGTCAAAATAAGAACCCAAAACTTCTAAACAAATCATACAAAGGTTGGCCGAGTGCCCGAAAGGGTTCGACATAAAAATAGAATCTAAAGCCATAACTGGCTCAAGTTTCAATCTATATACAAGAATACTAGATGTGAAATTAAGAGGAGCACCAGTATACCAAATAAGATATGAATTGGAATGCCAAAAATAGATTGAATACCTTCCTAAGCTTGCTTTACCTTTGCCACGGTAGAAGTAGAAGGTGCTGAAGCAAGTGCAAAGACTCTAGGCTGCTGCCACTTCTGGTGCATCAGATGGTCCTCAAAGATATGTCTGGGCTTATGGCAATTGTAGCAACTCCTTGGTATAACCTGTGGCTTGGTTGTCTATGTCTCTAGCTTTGGTACCTTAGCATAGGTGCCCTAACTTACGGCGCTGTCGCCACATGTCCTCCCCAAACGATGTATAGTTTGGAAAAACATTCCCCTTTTTCCTACACATGTGGTAGACTATATCAAAAATATCTCTTGGTGGCTGAAACTTCCGCTAATCAACAAATGACCCCATGAGATGACTAGTCATTTCTCGTTAAAACTCGAGACACTTACCTGCCCTAAACATCTCATTCTCCTTCAAAGGCTTGTCAACTAATCTCAACCCAAACTGAGACAAAGTAATGAATCGGTTCTCAAACTCCGCCACAATCATGGCCCCCTGCTTCAAATCCAAGAAGCTCCTAAATAACAAAGTCTTCCAAGATTCTAGGACAAACTTCATCTCAAAAACTCCTTAAATTGGGCCCAAGAGAATTCATTCTCTTAGACATGATAGAACTCTACTAATCCATGGTCGTGTCTATCAGATGTCATGACGCCAACCGAAGCTTCATCACATCATCCAACTCCATATCTCTGAATATACAGTCACATGATCTGAGCCAAGACTGAACCCTATGATCATCTCTAAGCCACTAAACCTCTTAACCTCTAGCCTTACATAATCAGGAAAAAGCAAAACAAAACTCATCCGAGGTCTGATTTGCATGACCTCCTCTACAATATCCACCCTTGGTTCCTTAACAGAAGAAACATTCCTTGGTGGTCGACCCTTGCCATTCGTGACAGTACTACCCCGACCACCTCTAACTCCTTAAGCATTGGCAGCTCTAGTACTTATGGTTTATACTAACTAAACATAACGGAATATATTGAGGATACAAAAGGTTAGAGTTATTTATAATAAAGAGTTTATTCCTAAGGAAAAGCTCTAAAGGGTGTAGGTTTATTCGAAAGTACAAATATGCTCTCGTATATATAATATACTCGACTCATTCTAGGGTGTTGCTTACTCTATCTCTAATGACCCATACCCAACCAACGCTAAGGTGTTCGCTCAACCTTGAGCTCTGATACCAAATGTAACGACCCGAATTTTGACCCTCGAATGTTGACACTAAATACATCCACGGTATTCGTGTGCCGCACACCCAAGTGCTGAAAAGATAGATAGTTATGGTAAAATAAAAAAATAGAATAGAACAAGAAAAAAAGAACATAGCATCATAATCTTACAATGGAACGATAGTATATAATATCAAAAGAACAGTACAAAGGGTTACTTCAAACACAAAAATTTCAGAGTTACAAAACCTAAGTACCGTCATCTACCTAGACTGTTATAACTGCCTGTCCTCACAATGCTGATATATGCATACATAATACGGTGCAACATAAATAGAAGTAGATAGATAACAAAAGCCTTCAGCTCGTCTCTTGAACTCTGAAGCGTCCAAAGTAAAACATGCTTTACTCAGCCTACTCGAAAGAGTACGCGAGGAATTTAGGGAAAACAAAAACCATGCTTTAGACATAAGTCTGGTATGAGAAAACTTAAGATACATGAATACATGTAACAGTAACAAACGAGACCGTATGGATTCCCATAACGGTTTTCCCCTCAAAAGAAACCAAACATTCATTAAGTTAATATAGTGATATATTACATAATGCCTAGGGTGTAGAATATAAATCATCTCAAATAGTTGTGATGCTTACATTAATCACACCACAACAATATTAGAAGTACATCTAAAACGTCTAAGGTACGCCTGCATAATGGATTTTCCATGGAGATCCCTCCGGTCAAGCCGAAATCCAATCTCCAGCACAAGGGTTAAAAACTATCTCCGAGCATCGCATATCTCTAGATAAAATATACATTTAGATAAACATAACTGGTCCATGTCTAAACATGTAATCCCGCATATCATCAACTTCCAGTACTAACATATCGATAAGCATACTCTAGATATGGAGTTGATAATACCCTATCGTGGGTTAGTTAAACCCCAAGCTATGTGCCTACTCTGTTTTCTGTCATTTTCGATGTCGAGGTCACATTCGGTATCTTTCACATGAGTCTTCATCACTCGAACAGAACATGAATAACCTCATGGATTCTTGCATAATTCGTTAAATGAATACTAATGTTGACCTCTCCCTTAGACATAACCTTAGGATAGACATTTCAACTCTGTAGCATTCCTCTTTGCAACCGCTTCCAAAACATAGAACTCGTATACTAGTTTTGAAGTGGATTTGATAAGTAAAACGCTTACCAATCCTAGTCTCTTAAAGATAATTCGATGAATTTCTGGTAAACTCAATTACGGTTCTTTCAAAAGTAAACGAACTATATAAAGAGGATTCCTCCCCGGGGGATGTCGTATATATAAGTTCTTAAAGCTAGAGACGTTTCATACCAATGCTCCTCCCTGAGGGTTCTCAAAGGGTATGAAACCATGAAACTTTTAGATACTTCCTAAGTTTATATTAGGTCAAGTTCGATAGTCGACTAATCGACTATCTAGTCAAAAACAATTGCTTATACAAATCAATATTCATATATTTAACACATTTCCGACATTCCAACTTATATTATCCCTCGGTCAAGAGTGAAGCTAGGTAAGTTAGAGCACTGGTTGCATATCAAATCCTTGCATAGACACTCCATTCTTGACCCACATAGATAGACAAGTCTACCTCGTTGACTTTTGGTGTTAAGTATAATATTAATGACTTCCATAAACGAGTAAGTAATCAACAAGATTAACATTTTTTCGACATTCCAAATTAACTATTCCTTGGTCAAGAGGGAAGTCGGTATGTTTGAGCATATTGCTTTTATCCCTACTTGAACATCAATCTTAACTCTCACAAATAGAGAAATCTACCTCGTCATCATTTAGTATTAAGCATAGTTAATTACTTTTAAAATAAGTAATTAAATAATTAACCACTTTAATCACTAAGAAATTTATAACCCCTTTTGAAATCATTTATTTATACTTAAATACTTATATATTAGGTTTTAAAACATTTTCACAAAATATTACTTTTAGATAACAAGTTTATAAAACACTTTGAAATTTGGAAAACCGCGTTTTTCTTATATTTTAAAAGTAAACCTTCTTCTTTAAAAATTCATAACTAATTCTTAAAAATCTCAAAACACTTTTGAAATACTCTAATTACAGTTAGAAAACACTTGTAAAAAGAATGAAACAAAATACTTAAATTTAAATATCTTTTTAAACCTTTGAAATTCAAAACAAAGGCCAAAACGGAGCAGTTTTGCATAAGTGTAAGTTCGGCAACTTTTCGATATGTTACTTAACTTTTTAACACTTAAACTTTTGACGACAGCAAACATACATATAAAACATCAGAAATATGGCAAAAAATCCTTAATGATCTCTCTACAAAATTCATTAGAAATTTCCAAACACAAGGCAATTCCTAAGTGCATTTATAATGACTATTGCTATAAGTGCACTTCCAAATCCAAGTCTAATTCAAACCTATGTGCTTTTTTTAAAGGCTATGCTGCAGGTCCATTCAAGTCCATACATATGAGTTACATATGCCATTTGCTTTCAAAGAAATAATTGAAAGAATATTACTATTGAGGCATTTCACTAGAAGGACAAACTTTGCAGTCCAATTAGTTCCTAGGACACACATCTATAGAAATTAATTTCAAGGCCAAAGTCAGCAAAATAATTACCTTTAAGGACAAAGTCAGCAGTCCAATTACTTTCAAGGACATAATTTCATAGGTTTTTAGGCCTTAGAAACTAATTATTTTGCATTTTGTCCTTAAAAGTAATTATTTCAGTTGTGTGTCCTAGAAACTAATTGCACTTGCTAAAGAGGCCCTTGTGGCTAATTTCCACTATTTATTTATTTACAAATATCTATCAATATTACAACATATATCAATACCCATTCAATCACAAAGCAAAAATCAATCACAAGCAAATATACACAATATATTTTCATTCAAGGTGGTGAGTTTTCTCACCCATAAGCAAGTGAACGAGCAAGTCTTAGCAACCCATTTCTACATATTCCTTGTAAACACTAACTTCCTACCTTTTCCTTACTTTTTCACTTGATTCTAGGCTATTTATAGCCCTTATTGCTCATGACCTATGTAAGTGAGGTGAGATGTGCTTTGATTTTCTTCCAAATCCAAGTATCTAGGAGTTGTTGTCAAGTTGTCTTAAGCCTCTTATCCAAGTTTGAGTTGAATTGGAGTTGTTTTAAAATTTATTCTCTTAGAAAATTTATGAAGAGAAAGAGTGATAAATTTTTGTGTAAAAATTGTAAAATGGATTCAAGGTGTATGCCCCTCCTTTTATAGGCTTCACAAGGTGTTCTTTAACCTTGCTCTCACCCTCCATCATGCCATGAAAGGATCACCTCTCCACATGCCCATCACTACTCCTTTACACCTCTTATCTTTAGTAAATGACTAAACTACCCTGTCATTCAAAAATCTCTTATCCACTAGAAGCTTCTAGAATATTCCACTTGATTCGTGAACAAAAGTGTGTTAATTAGTTCCTAATGTCTTCATATGTTCATTAGCTTAGTAAAAAAGAGTTCGAACAACTTATATCGATCAAAAAGCTATTCATCGATAGATCGATTTTCAATCACATTATCGATTTTTCTTCGAAGAATATATTTTTATAGAAAAATTTTAAAAGAAAGTTTCTTATCGTTATTCATTATTTAAAGATGTTTAACAAGGTTATAAAATCACATTTATAACACTTGACTATATTTCAAAACGTTATGATATTCGAAGACAAAATGTTTGAATTTCTAGGTCGCTACACAGAGGGTTCAAAGGTCAAGTGTTACAATTGCAATCAGTTTGGGCACATGACGTAGGAGTGTCCAGCACCTTAGAAGACCTCTACCTATGTAGTCCCAGCTTATGCACTGGATGCAATACCTAGCTCGAGTACGCCACCAGTTGTTGATAATGGAAAGAAGGTCGTGATCGAAGGTGTGTTGACTTTATCTAGTTTATCCATTCCCGCTTTATTTAACATGGGGGCATCATATTCTCTCATTTCTAATAGACTTGTATATGAGTTACACTTAGACACTAGCATAGTTACGGACCCTCTAGTTGTGTTAACCAGTAGGAAGATCAGCCTATTTGTCTATGGTATGTAGGGGTATGAAATTATTTATTTTCTAGGTCGAGTTCAATTGTGATGCTTTTTTCTTAGTACTTTATGGGTTTGGGTTGATATTGGTCATGGATTCGATGATGATGTATGTGGCTATAGTAGATTATGATAAGAAGGTTGTTAGGTTGAGTACGTGTAGTGGACATAGATTGGAGGTTTATTGCGATCTCTGAGGATCAATTATATTAAGCTACTTATATTCATTAGACATATCACATAACGAGCTAGATTCAGTGCCTGTAGTTAGAGATTACCCAGATGTCTTTTTCGAGATTACCAATCTCTTACGACATCGAGAGATCGAGTTTCTAATTTATCTTATGGAGAGTGCCACACCTTTTGCCTTACCCTTGAGGCATATGGCTCCAAAGGAGAGACGCAAGTTGAACAAGCAAGTAAACGAGCTGTTGGAGAAGGGCTTCATTAGGAGGATCATTTCAAAGTGAGAAGCACCAGTCTTCTTTGCCACCAAGGCGAATGGTTCTCTAGGACTCTGCGGTGACTATATGGAGCTAAATAAACTAACAAAGACGGTATCCACGGTCTTGCATGGACGATCTCTTCGATTAGTTAGTCGGAGTGAAAGTGTTCTCATAGCTTGATTTGGCTAAAGGATTTCACTAGTTGTGTGTAGCTGGGGATAGTATTCAGAAGACTGCCTTTCTTACACGTGATATATTTTTTGAGTGGTTAGTCATGCCCTTTGAACTGGATAATGCACCCGCCTACTTTGTTGATCAGTGGGTTACTTAACAAGTTCGTCATTGTATTCATATATGATATTTTAGTCTATTTGACGAGCGAGGAGGAGCACGGGTTGCATTTAGAAGAAGTACTCAATACACTCTATAAGCATAAGCTAAAGGCAAAGTTTTCGAAGAGCCACTTTAGGCGAGAGGAGGTACGCTTTTTGGGATGCGTTGTCTTAGAAAGTGGGCCGACGGTCGGTCTCAATAAAGTTGTTGCAGTTCAAGACTGGCATGTGCCGAGAGTGCTATGGAAGTGAGGAGTTTTCTTAGTTTGATGGGATACAGTCAGAATTTCATTAAGGGCTTCGCTAAGATCTCTTCCCCTCTAACCCACCTCACCAAGAAGAATTTGTTTTTCTCATAGGATACAAAGTGTAAGGATGCTTTTATTAATCTTAAGGAGGCGTTGACTAGTGCACCTTTTTTGGTATTACCCGATGGAATGAAGCATTCACAATATACACCGATGCTTATGGTACAGTGTTGGGCATGGTCTTGATGCAAGAAGGAAAAGTGGTGAGCTACACTAGTCGATAGTTGAAGGTCCATGGGAAAAAATACCCTACCCATGATCTTAAGTTAGCAGCCATTGTCTTTGTGCTTAAGTCATGGAAACATTATCTTTTAGGAGAGTGGTTTGAGCTGTACACGGACCACAAGTCTCTAAAGTATATGTTCACCCAGAAGGACTTGAATTTAAGGCAGCAGAGGTTGATGGAATTTTTGGTATCATACAATTCGATATCTCATATACTCCTAGCAAGGGCCAAGTAGTGGCTGACGCCTTAAGTAGATACATGTAGTATTGAGTCCTTTGTTCTTAGAGTGGAAGCATTTGGAGTTCATTTCTACATTTGATTTCCTACAATCATCAAACATTACCCCGAGATTGTTAGCATCTTTGGCTATTCAACCTACACTTATGGAATGCATTGGATTCGGTCAAAAGCAAGATAAGGAGCTAGTTGATATTTTTGAGAAGCTTGGTAGAGGAGAGCAGTTGAGTCATTTGAGGCCTTATGCCATTGACTCGAAGGGATGGTTACAGAAAGATGGTAGATTATGTGTTCCTCTCATTAAGGAGTTGATTGAAATGGTAATAGCTAAGTCACATCGTTCAAGGATGACCATTTATCCCAACGGAGACAAAATGTACTGTAACATGAAGAGAGTCTTTTATTAGCCTGGTATAAGAAGCATGTAGTGGAGTATGTAGCTCGATGTAAGACTTTCTATAGGTAAAGGCGGAGTAGAAGAAGCCGGGAGGTTTTTTGCAACCGTTAGATATTCCTCAGTAGAAGTCGGAGAGTATTTCTATGGATTTCATCGATAGTTTATCGAGGAGTAGGAGAGGGGATGAGAGTATTTGGGTCATACTCAATCGGCTGACCAAATGATCTCATTTTATACTGGTTAGGAGTACGAGAATGGCGACATCTTTAGCGACTCTATACATGAGGGAGGTCATTAGGTTACATGGAGTTCTCATTAGCATCATTAGCGACCAAGATCCACTTTTCACCAGTGAGTTTTGGAGGAGTCCACATGAGGCTTTGAGCATCGAGTTGAGCTTGAGTACCACTTATCACCCATAGACGGATGGATAGATGGAGAGAGTGAATTGGGTTTTGGAGGACTTGCTTTGAATGTGTGTCTTGGATTTTGGAGGTTCTTGGGAGGATTACTTGCCATTGGTGGAGTTTACTTATAATAACAGCTATCAAGCAAGCATTGAAATGACACCATTTGAGGCACTGTATGGTAGACCCTGTAGATCTGTCATGTTGGTGGGACTCTACGAATAGGATTATTCTTGGACTGGATATTATAAGAGAGACATCAGTGAAAGTAGACTTGATCCGTAGAAGAATGAAAACCTTGCAAAATAGGTAGAAATCTTATGCTGATAGGAGACGCACAGAGTTAGAGTTCATAGTAGGAGACATGGTGTTTGTGAAAGTCTCACCGCTTAGGCACGTTATGAGATTTGGTAGTTCGGGAAAGCTAGCACCAAGGTTTGAGGACCTTTCCCGATTACTGGTAGGATATAGAAGTTGGCATATGGAGTAGAGCTTCCTGAGAAGTTGGCGGGAGTACATGATGTTTTCCATGTGTCACACTTGTGAAAGTGCTTGCATGATTAAACTACCGTAGTCGAGCCAAGTCCGCTAGAGGAGGTGGAAATAGAGAAGGAGTCACTTGTTTGCCATGCACCCACTTGTATTCTTGAGCATGGTACAAAGCGACTTCGCAACAAAGAAATCAAACTTGTTATGGTCTAATGGGGAGACGATCCAGTAGAGAGTACGTAACATCTCCCATTCTGAGTCACAAAACTAACCGCTATGGATGTTGTAGTCATCCATAGTTATTAATTCGCGGCGACAAAATATGGCTATGTTAATCATATCAATAATCAAAAGCACATGAATATGAAAAAAATTCAACACTGTTTAAAAAAAAATTCAAATCTCATTTCACAAATGATTTTCCATATTCGTTACATAATCCCATTCATAAACCCACGTTCAGAGAAAATATAATTATGACAACATCCTCCAAGAGCGACATATGAAGATGCCCACTTGGTTGATTAGGGTCTTAATATAGGCAACTAAACAACTTTGCCTTTACATCCAAAATAACATAGCAGATAAATGAAGTAGATACTCCTAGCTAGATTTTCCTTCTACACGTTTCCGGAAGCTTATTCGTCTACTTGGAACATGAAAGCCCTTACTCCCGACCTATTCAAATGAGTACCCAAGAGTTTTAAGGGGAAAAACAAAAACTACGGTTAAGACAACAGCTTGGTGTGTAACCTACTATCTCGAATCAATAGATATCTAGTGAGACCATGCCACTGATCAGAACGAGTTTTCCCTCACTAATATCTTATCAAAACATAACAACTATATACTATGTTACAACAACCACAATGGTTAGAACATAGAAAATAGAATTTATAATCATGCAATACATATTAGATTACCCATCCCAATTCATTAGATTACCCATCTTAATTTCAAATGACTACCCATCACAATTTAATCTGAATATTCATCTTATTTTAATCTTACTACCCACCTTATAATTATACGAACTATCCATCTCACGTTTTAACCATATTTAGAATTCCGTGGACTATCCACAACACATATATTTATTACTTGGATTACCCATCCCCTACCATATTGTCTACTCATCACATATGGTTGAATCTTTTAAAATTTTGTGAACTATCCATCACACATATTCCATTTAACTTAAAATGATGTAGACTATCCAGCACACATCCCATAGTTTTCCTAGGATGACTATGAACCTTTCATTATTCTCATAGAGACTATCCATCTCCAGCATGACGTAGACTATCCATCTCACATCTCATAGTTTTCCTAGGATGACTATGAACCCTTCAGTTAGCCTTTTAATTCATGTTACCCACTTGTATCTATTTAGCACATGTTACCCACATGTTTAACTTATATTTATTGGTGTCCCAATCAGGTTATTTGCCCTTATAATTTAACATTTCAAGGTGGCATACATTGGTATACCCTAATATTCCATGTCGAAGTTTATACTTATTGGTATCCCTAATGATAGTGACAGAGTCATAATTTAAATTAACATTGGTATCCCCAAGAATTTAAAGTCAAAACATATAGCATATGGCCCTTCGCTATTCATTATTTTAGTATAGAACAACATCAAAATTAAAATTTTAAAACGGCATTGGTATCCCCAATGAATTTGTTGAAATAGAAAACATAAGGCTCTCCGCCTTTAATAAAAACATACACACATGGGTTTAATGACGTCGACCTCTACCCAAGGTCGAAAACCCCAATACTTACATTCTTTAAGTTATAAAATCTATGTCGAAAATAGTGTTGTCGCCCTTCATAACCATAGACTATCCACATATTAAATAATGCTTTAAACTTTTACAAGTTAAGTGGCTAACTGCCGAAGACATAGGCCTCTTTTCCTTATTAAAAAAAAAATTTATACGAAAACAAGCCTCTTTGGCATAAAAGGAAGTGCGACGTTGAGACCAAGAGGCATCGACACTCAAGTATAAGGTCTTCTACCTTGATGCACATCGACCTCAAAACCTTCGACGATGCTACAAACTTTTATACTCAAACTACTTCGGCTATTATGTCGCTTTTCATAATGCCAAAGTCATATATGTCAAAGTCATTGAAAGCGGCATCTCTGCCTTGGTCAAATAAAGACTTAAGATAATTAGGTGCGACATCGTCTAAAAACAGCGGCGAAGACATACGACATCGTCGACGTTGACCTAAAGCTTTTAAACTTTTTAAATGAGTTACGAAGTGCTAGAGCCGCCGATATTATATTGTCAAAGAGGTCGACTTCGGCCTACTTGGAATCGTTATGTAGTTAACGAAGTAACTACCCTATGCTTTCTTTCAATATCACTTGGAAACTCATGGGATGCGGCCTTCTATAGGTGCGAAGACATTGGGATGGCATGGCACTGTCGTAATTCTTTTGAAAACTGCTTTATTACTTCTTAAAGTAAAACTTTTCACCAAATCACAATTCTTGTCCAATTTCTATTGGACAAAGACTATCTTTTACAAATTCTACCTCCCTAAAATTTCAAGTTCCCAAACATAATTAAAATAATTAATTAATATCCTTGATTAATTAACCATTTAAATGCTTATCTAGCATAATAAATTCACAATAAATTGAAATCACTTGAGAAAAATCCCAAAAATTCACATAAATTAGAGAATATCTTTCTCTTAATCACATGAAAATTTTGGACCCAAAAACCATATTTAATTATCTTGTAACAATCTGGAATTTCACCACATTAATTTCTAAATATTTAATTGATTTTAAATATTCAAATAACAGGTTTTATAATTAAAATAAAAACTCTTTTAAATAATAAATATTGAAGATAAAATAGTTTTCAAAATTAGTTTACAAAAATATTCAGTTCGAAGAAAAATCCAAAATGTGAACGGAAACTGTTTTCTGAATTTTCGACGTTTCATTGTATAAAAGTTGTTTGAAATGTTATGAGCCTTGTTTATATTTGAAACAACATTTAAATGGTTAGTAATGTAATTAGTTAGGACATATTGGTATATACATAGTATGTATACTTAAGTATATACATGTATATACGAAAAGATGCCTTAAGGGACATGATTTGACATTTTGGCAACTAAGTACATAAAATGTTTAAACATGTTTTCTCGTGAAGAGAGGGAAGGGGGATAAGAAGGTGGCTCAAGGACATGATGTGGAGGAATCTAGGTGATGTGACAAGAGAGTAGTGGAGGGTAAAGGACATGGGCATTTAGATAATTCACTTTGTTCTCTTGCTTATAAATACCCCTTTCACTTCTTCAATTTCACCTCTTTTACTTCTACCGTATCTTCCTCATAACTTAATCAAATGGAGCATTTATTTTTTCAAACCATTGAAAATTCTAGTGGTTACAATTTTTATTTGTACCACTTCTTCTAATTTTGAGCTTGACCATGTCAAAATCTCATTTCTTTACAGAGCATTTTGGCACCTAGAATTTCGAGTCCGAAAATGGTCCTTCATCTTTTGACCATATCTTCTTCAAAACTAAACCAAATTGAGCAATTCTTTTTTTTTAAATTATAAAGAAAAGAATTTTTTAAAAAACTTTTCTATTTACCTCTTTTTCAAAATCCGAGAGTAAATAGTCGAAAAACTAGTGGTAAAATGACATATTTTCGGGTTTATTTTTGAGAGTTTGATGATTATCCAAAATCACTCCACCTTACCAAAACAAGTTTTACTTCCTTCTTCTTTCAAGGCCGAGCCTACCTAGTACATCAAGGGTCCAAGACTCCATCTTTTGATTAGGAATAGAAGTGCTAGGTCATATCCTAAGTTAGCGAGAGTTTGGATAGCTTTCGGTGAGTAAAACTCTTAACTTATTTTGTTTTTTGGGAAATATTTTTCTTTAGTCATATTGTGATATATATTGCTTACTTGGTTTGGATATGATGTGAATTTTTTCATGTTTGGTTTGGAAATATATATGTGGGATGGATGCAAACATGTTAAGTAAATGTTAGTTAGCAAACTAGTTAGTAAATAAAATTTTACCTTTGAAAACCAAAGCTTCAAAACTATAACTGTTTTAATAACGTAATTAGTTGAAATTTTGTGAAATTTTTAATAATAAAATTTTGAAATAAAAATTTGATATTTGAAATGCGTCTAGTTAACCATAGCAACTGGTAAATTTTCATCCAAAAATATGAAAGTTTATTTCGTGTGTAATTTTATTTCAATTTAATCTGTTAGAAATTGATGAAAATAAATGTTTTCGGAACCTAAATATTTTTATATAGAAAATTTCTAAATCATCTTCTGAGCAAGACGTCATTTTTCGTTTTTCCAAATCGGACTTCTTTAGCTCCGTCGATCTTATTTTTCTGCGATTTTGCTGCATTTTCCGCTAGTAGAAAATTCGAATTTTATAATTTAGATCATACTGCAGATATTTATATACCGTTTTGATCGTCTCGTCGTGCTGATCTCTGCGGTATATTCAACTCTGTGTTTTGAAGTCCGATACTCAGCGGAACACATGAAACGGTAGACATATCGGTTCTGTACTTGTGACCGTCTGGTTTCCTTTACCCATTCATATTCCACCGTATAACCAAAGGTCACTGTCTTTTTCTTTTTTCCTAGATATTAATATCAAACTTTATACCTTCACTATTCCCACTGTCAACATAATTTTCTGGTTCATTTCCTTTTCATTTATTTGCTCTGCCTCTTTTGCCTTTAGTTCTTATGCATGATGTTGATGGATCCACTTGCCTGTTACCTTCGTTCCTATTCATGCCAGAGGAAGAAAAAGTATAAAGTTTCAACATTTATTTCTAAACATATTTTGCCTGCTTCATTTTGCTTCTTCGTATCATACTTAGCTGTCCACCACTTCTTGGTCAAGATCCGCTACTGCAAAGCCATCCACCTTCGCTCCAAATCACCTTCCACTCTATACCGCAATCGATCCCCGCCGCACCTCCACCACATCACCCGGCCATCATTGGCTTCGGCCCATGCCGATTCATCATCCCGTCCACGTCTCCAAGCCAAGAGTCACATCCACCTCCAGCGCCTGAGCCGAGTCGCCACTGCAACCACCTAGGCCTCGTGCACTCTCTGTCTCCTTCACCTCTGGCTACTAAGGTATTAGATCTATATTTCTAATGTTAGAACTGAGAAAAATTGTCTGGGTAGAAGGTTTATATGGTTATATAAGTTGTTGTTTTAAATCTGTAAGCTTGGATTTTTTGTAAAATTGTTTTCATTGTATACATAAGTTTATTTGTGGTGAGCGCAGCATTTTATATCATATTATATAAGCATTTATTTCAAATTAAATTATATATGTATTTAAACTTTAATATATGTGAGGTTAATTTAAAAACAATGATTTTTAGTTATATATATATATAATCTGTTACATTAAAATGTGTGCTTATTTAGCATATGCGTGAGTTTTATATTTTATGTTGGGTGATGTTTTAAAATGAATATATGATATATAAGTATTATGCAACTAGATAGGTACATATAAGTATTAACTTCTAAAAATAAATAATGTGCATATGTCTGTAAAGTTAAGAATATATGTATGATATTAAACGAATATTGATTTTTGATATTATATATATATATCTAAGAAATTACTTTTGTAAAAATTCAAATTTTAGACGATGTTTGGATACGGGTTGGAATATGGGTTGATATATAATATTCAAGTATTTATTTCAAAATCCTATGTATATAGGATGGTAAATTTTATTTATTGGTTTTAAACCAAATATTGATTTCAGATATATATTCAGTTCAATTTATATCGACTGATTCAATCGTTCTCTTCGATTTTCCATTATCAGCCTTGTCCATCATGCCTATTTTCTGCATCAAATCTTGTCCATCCAGCGTTGCTTTGGATTCCGTAGCTCACTTCATTGTCTACATCTCTAACCTCGAAAGGTGAGAAATCACTCACGATTAACGTTCTTTTATTTATTAAATCTGATTTCAATTGAAACGACAATTGAAATATGCTACTGTTAGTTATTTACACTGTTATTTATGCTATTAACTGTATCAGTTCACCTGTGACATCTGACACCATTATCTGTTAATTATACGATGATAATCCCGTTTGGTTGATAAGTGATTGATTGTTTGTTGTTTATATTGGATGTTAAATCGCAATATATATAAAGTGATAAATAGTATGCAATTGAATTTGACGAAGGATAGTTAAAATTTGAATCGACATATGTGTTGAATTTGATTTGTTAAATTTGTATAATATGACCCCTTGAATGTTTAATTATTTGACACGTAGAAAAAAAATAGTTAATTACCCTTGAACCATTTGAATTTATGTTGTATTAATTGATGAAGTATGAAATTGAATAATTGATGTCAAGTGTAGAATTGCATAGAATAATTAGTATAATAATCTTTAATCTACATGAAATGATAGTGTAGATTCTAGAAATAATTATATTAATTTGCACAAACAACAATATGAATTAATACGATTATTTCGGGATTATTTGAATTGATTATTGGATTGATATTGGTTGTTGTTATTGCTTGTTTATTTACTTTGACACCATCCCAGTTATCACACTGCAAGTTCCCTTTGCTATGCTTTGATTTTGAATTGAATTGGAATCGGGTTGAAATGATAAATACCCAAATTAAACTTTGACCTAGGATAGAGAATTAAATAAAACCCGATTGGTCAATAATTTGATTTAAAAATAAAATAAAGATTTTATTTGAATAAATGATAAGGTTTTGAAATGAAGTTGGAATTTGAATTTTTATGAAAGGAAAATGTTAATATGTAATAATCCGAAACAAAATATTAACATAGTAGTTGATGAAAGGATGTTGTTTAAAATTTAATTATTAAGTTTGAAATTATTTAATAATTAAATAAGATTGAATTATTTAATAATTAAATGAAATTGAATTCTTGATATGTGAAATTGAACTTCGTAATAAGTGAAATTGAGTTACGAAATAATTAAGTTTTGGAATTTGTAACTAAGTAAATAAATAAGTGAAATCGAATTTCTTTAACAAGAAATAAAAATGTGATTTATTGAAATTAATGGAAGACTTGTAATTTAAAGAATTGATTTTACAAATCTAATTTAATTTAATTTGAAGTTTTGATAATGAAGTTGAACTTAAGAAATTGATTTAATGAATTGGAAATTTAATAGAAATTGTTTTGAATGACAAATTAACTTAACAAATATTGAATGAAATAGATAAATGAATTTAAATTGATTTGAATGTTAAATTAAATTAATTTAAATGATTTCGGAATGAAATTGATATACGAACTTGAATCAATATTTGAATTGAAATTGAATTATAAGACTTTGAAATGGTGATTTGGAAGTTTCGAAACGTAGATTATGGAAATTGATTTAGAAAGACAAATGAAATGTTGGTTTAAAAATTCTATTTGAAATTGAATTTGATTTGGTTTTGAAATATATTAAACGACCAATCAGTGTAATAATTACGAAAGTTATTAAAGAAACCGGAATCGGTTAGGGACATACTCTCTGTCTAAACCGAAAACCACTTTAATAACTATACGCGGAGTGTGATCCAGAATGAAGTGGTTGGAATGATGTACGAGATGACTGAAGAAAGAGAACGATAATGGATAGCCTTGACACTTGTGTCAAATTGGAAAATGACTAAAACAGGAGCCGTGCCGGGCCAAATGGGGTCAGCTACCTCGAGCGAACACACTTCTTCGAAAACTATACATTACTTGTTATCGATTGGTGCACCCTTGATTTTGGGAGTGTTGTTTCGCGGTGTTGCGATCGTTGCGGCGATGCGTTCTCACCAGTCCAGATCAGGCAAACGGTAGTTTCACTACCTTGGGTATTGCCTCATGTGCCTTGTCATACTTGTATCCCTATATACGCGACCACTACGATTTGTTTTGTTTTATACCTATGGAGTACTCCCTGATAGCCCACTAGTTTACGGTGGAGTTTACAGTGCTGTATAGTCTATAACGCTTATATAAAAATGTGTTAAGGGGAATAATGGTAACGCCTTAACACTATTTTGATATTTTATATTACCGATAGGCATTATCTACTTATCGTACACTACTACATAGTAGATAGTTTAACGGATCCTTAAAGGATGGTTATTCCAAACATCCTTTGAGTTACTTGTATTTTAGTTGCTATTTCACTTGAGTTGGATTTATTGATATAAGAATGTTAATCCTGACTCGAGTGTTTTGTGTTTCCTTACGCTCGGGTCAGACTGAGTGTACCAGTATTCAAGACTCACCTTTGGAGTTGGAGCTTCGCTTGGAGATCCGGCTATCTATCCAGCTTTCAGATATTCAGTTAACTCTAGTGATGTATTCTAATTCTTGTATTTGACTATTATATTCGAGACTTCTGTTGTACCTTATTTAACTCTGATATGTATATAGTAGCTTCATGAACTACTATCTTTTGTTTCCGCTGCATTTATTACTCTGTGTCTGTGTTCTATTTATTTACTGTATATGCTTAGTTTTGCCAAATATAAACTAACAATTCGGTATTTTGAATTATTCAAGTTCGACATGTGCGGATGCGAATAGTCCAAAATAGCGGGTCGTTACAGTTGGTATCAGAGCTTTGGTAGCTCTAGGCAAAACTTAGCATATATGGTAAATGTATTTATAGAATCACTTTCATTCGAGTTTGAATCTCTTCCTTTTCGACTCGATTCCTTTGAATTTGGAACATTCCCTCGGTTCCGAAATTCATTCTTGTCCCTCACTATTCGTATTCTTCTGAATTCTGGAGTACCACATAACTCCACTTTGAATGAGCTTTATAATGAGTTGGCGGTTCTGCCAATCTCAAATTGATTTGTAAAGGGGAGAAACCCTTTTACGATAGAATAGATTCACCGGAGATTTATATATCCTCGGTTTAGATGCTGACATCTTTGGTTATGCCAAATCCTATCTCTTGAGATCAAATGTCAATTTGCCTCGGAATTTCTACATTGATCTAATTCTTGAAGTCACGGTCGACCCGGTTAAGGTTGCCCGCGATTTATATAAACTTATCCATCTCCCTTTGTTATTAATCATCTTATCTTTGTTTTGAACTTATCTTCGAATCAAAATTCTCTTTGATTTGAGTCCATCAAATTTGAAACCCTATCCTTATTTTGGAAATTCATTCCTGTATCGTCGAGCAAAGAAATGTATTTGTAAACTAATATATAAATGTTTTAATATATGTTGTGTTGTTTGAGTTGTTGATGTTGATTTGGGTTTTCGATCGATTCGTCTGATCAACGCTATCGATAGGATTTCCAAAACACTTGAGCAGAGCAAACTGACACAATATTGTTTTCTAATTTGGTAAACAAAATAGTTTTGTATGATTATATTATATATAAATATAAGTTTTCTGAAATTAAATTGTTAATGAAGTTTGTTGTCAGAAATGATAATATTTGATTTTCATTTATTGTTTTATAAACCATTGACTATTGCATAATATGAATAAATGGATTTATAAAACTTGGATATAATTTGATTTAGAATTTGAAATGAATTTAAATCAAGAATTTGAGAATTTAATTTCCGAAAATTTCAAACCTTAGTTTTAAAGGTTTTTAAAATGTATTATCTAAAGTAATTTTCGAATAAAAAAAACCCATTTCATAGAAATTTTAGATGTTTAATCAAGTTCTCTTCTCTTTGTCACTAGAAAATAATTTCGGTGATGACGGTCGCATCATCGACGTTCATTTTCGAGTTTCGAAGTGAAAAGACCATTCAGTAGCTTTGCTACACTTTGTTAGGAAATTTAATTTGATTTGAATTTCTGTGGTATGATCTAATTTATTATATATATAAAGATTTAATTTTGATTTGATATATACTATATATATTTATCTTAAAATTGTTTAAAGTAAATCGGAGATTTAAATTCTTAAGTTTATGATTTAAAGATGATTTCAATTATAAACTGAAGTCAAAATTTTGGATAAATATTTAAACTTGAAATAATTGAATTTGAAAATTTTATCTGTATAGTACTAAATTGCATTTCAATATAACTTACCTAAATTATTCAGAAGTTAAAATGTAATTGGATAATATACAATATAAAATTATTTTATAAATAAAAGTTTGAGTGTTTATAATAAATATTATACACTTAGATTTTAATTATATATAAAAAATGCTAATAAAGATGATAGAATAATAAGTTAATTGAATGAGTTGAATATAATAAATTTTGTTCTGAAGGAATTAATAAACTGAAATTAGATTAACTTATAGAAATACCTTGAATTTAAAATCAATTATTGAATATAAATTGATTTAAACTAAGATTTATATGGTTTAAATTAGTTTATATGGTTTAGATATATCTAATAAGATATATTAAGTGGAATAAACTTAATAATAATTTGGAATAAAAGAATTAAATTTGTTGAATAAAATATGAGCATAATAAATGATTATACAAATTGATGATTTAGAAATTGTTAATTGAAGATAATTGGATAATAAGATAATGAATTTAGAAATAGATAGATTGATTTAACTTAAGTGAATTCAAAGGGATTTAACCAAATGTTGAATATTAATTAGTTTAATTTGAAATTTATATGGTTTTAAAATCAGTTGTTTATTTTGTTTTCAAAGCCATTTTTCTTTCGGATTGGTTCTATTCTCCTACATCCTTCCTTTTCGGGGACGAAAAGTTTTGAGTGGGGGAGAGTGTAACGACCCGTAAATTTTAACTGTTTAATAACGTAATTAGTTGAAATTTTTTGAAATTTTTAATAATTAAATTTTGAAATAAAAATTTGATATTTGAAATGCGTCTAGTTAAACATAGCAACTGGTAAATTTTCATCCAAAAATATGAAAGTTTATTTTGTGTGTAATTTTATTTCAATTTAATCTGTTAGAAATTGATGAAAATAAAATGTTTTCGGAACCTAAATATTTTTATATAGAAAAATTCTAAATCATCTTCTGAGCAAGACGTCATTTTTTGTTTTTCCAAATCGGACTTCTTTAGCTCCGTCGATCTTATTTTTCTGCGATTTTGCTACATTTTCCACTAGTAGAAAATTCGAATTTTATAATTTAGATCGTAATGCTGATATTTGTATACCGTTTTGATCGTCTCATCGTGCTGATCTCTGCGGTATATTCAACTCTGTGTTTTGAAGTCCGATACTCAGCGGAACACATGAAACGATAGACATGTCGGTTCTGTACTTGTGACCGTCTGGTTTCCTTTACCCATTCATATTCCACCGTATAACCAACGGTCACTGTCTTTTTCTTTTTTCCTAGATATTAATATCAAACTTTATACCTTCACTATTCCTACTGTCAACATAATTTTCTGGTTCATTTCCTTTTCATTTATTTGCTCTGCCTCTTTTGCCTTTAGTTCTTATGCATGATGTTGATGGATCCACTTGCCTGTTACCTTCGTTCCTATTCATGCCAGAGGAAGAAAAAGTATAAAGTTTCAACATTTATTTCTAAACATATTTTGCCTACTTCATTTTGCTTCTTCGTATCACACTTAGCTGTCCATCACTTCTTGGTCAAGATCCGCCACTGCAAAGCCATCCACCTTCGCTCCAAATCACCTTCCACTCTATACCGCAATCGATCCCCTCCGCACCTCCACCACATCACCCGGCCATCATTGCCTTCGGCCCATGCCGATTCATCATCCCGTCCACGTCTCCAAGCCGAGAGTCGCATCCACCTCCAGCGCCTGAGCCGAGTCGCCACTGCCACCACCCAGGCCTCGTGCACTCTCTGTCTACTTCACCTCTGGCTACTAAGGTATTAGATCTATATTTCTTATGTTAGAACTGAGAAAAATTGTCTGGGTAGAAGGTTTATATGGTTATATAAGTTGTTGTTTTAAATCTATAAGCTTGGATTTTTTGTAAAATTGTTTTCATTATATACATAAGTTTATTTGTGGTGAGCGCAGCATTTTATATCATATTATATAAGCATTTATTTCAAATTAAATTATATACATTTAAACTTTAATATATGTGAGGTTAATTTAAAAACAATGATTTTTAGTTATATATATACTCTGTTGCATTAAAATGTGTGCTTATTTAGCATATGCGTGAGTTTTATATTTTATGTTGGGTGATGTTTTAAAATGAATATATGATATATAAGTATTCTGCAACTAGATAGGTACATATAAGTATTAACTTCTAAAAATAAATAATGTGCATATGTCTGTAAAGTTAAGAATATATGTATGATATTAAACGAATATTGATTTTTGATATTATATATATATATATATATATATCTAGGAAATTACTTTTGTAAAAATTCAAATTTTAGACGATGTTTGGATACGGGTTGGAATATGGGTTGATATATAATATTCAAGTATTTATTTCAATATCCTATGTATATAGGATGGTAAATTTTATTTATTGGTTTTAAACCAAATATTGATTTCAGATATATATTCAGTTCAATTTATATCGACTGATTCAATCGTTCTCTTCGATTTTCCATTATCAGCCTTGTCCGTCATGCCTATTTTCTGCATCAAATCTTGTCCATCCAGCGTTGCTTTGGATTCCGTAGCTCACTTCATTGTCTACATCTCTAATCTCGAAAGGTGAGCAATCACTCACGATTAACGTTCTTTTATTTATTAAATCTGATTTCATTTGAAACGACAATTGAAATATGCTACTGTTAGTTATTTACACTGTTATTTATGCTATTAACTGTACCAGTTCACCTGTGACATCTGACACCATTATCTGTTAATTATACGATGATAATCCCGTTTGGTTGATAAGTGATTGATTGTTTGTTGTTTATATTGGATGTTAAATTGCAATATATATAAAGTGATAAATAGTATGCAATTGAATTTGACGAAGGATAGTTAAAATTTGAATCGACATATGTGTTGAATTTGATTTGTTAAATTTGTATAATATGACCCCTTGAATGTTTATTTATTTGACACGTAGAAAAAAAATAGTTAATTACCCTTGAACCATTTGAATTTATGTTGTATTAATTGATGAAGTATGAAATTGAATAATTGATGTCAAGTGTAGAATTGCATAGAATAATTAGTATAATAATCTTTAATCTACATGAAATGATAGTGTAGATTCTAGAAATAATTATATTAATTTGCACAAACAACAATATGAATTAATACGATTATTTCGGGATTATTTGAATTGATTATTGGATTGATATTGGTTGTTGTTATTGCTTGTTTATTTACTTTGACACCATCCCAGTTATCACACTGCAAGTTCCCTTTGCTATGCTTTGATTTTGAATTGAATTGGAATCGGGTTGAAATGATAAATACTCAAATTAAACTTTGACCTAGGATAGAGAATTAAATAAAACTCGATTGGTCAATAATTTGATTTAAAAATAAAATAAAGATTTTATTTGAATAAATGATAAGGTTTTGAAATGAAGTTGGAATTTGAATTTTTATGAAAGGAAAATGTTAATATGTAATAATCCGAAACAAAATATTAACATAGTAGTTGATGAAAGGATGTTGTTTAAAATTTAATTATTAAGTTTGAAATTATTTAATAATTAAGTTTTTTTTTGAAATTATTTAATAATTAAATAAGATTGAATTATTTAATAATTAAATGAAATTGAATTCTTGATATGTGAAATTGAACTTCGTAATAAGTGAAATTGAACTTCTTTAATAAGTAAAGTTGAGTTACGAAATAATTAAGTTTTGGAATTTGTAACTAAGTAAATAAATAAGTGAAATCGAATTTCTTTAACAAGAAATAAAAATGTGATTTATTGAAATTAATGTAAGACTTGTAATTTAAAGAATTGATTTTACAAATCTAATTTAATTCAATTTGAAGTTTTGATAATGAAGTTGAACTTAAGAAATTGATTTAATGAATTGGAAATTTAATAGAAATTGTTTTGAATGACAAATTAACTTAACAAATATTGAATGAAATAGATAAATGAATTTAAATTGATTTGAATGTTAAATTAATTTAATTTAAATGATTTTGGAATGAAATTGATATACGAACTTGAATCAATATTTGAATTGAAATTGAATTATAAGACTTTGAAATGGTGATTTGGAAGTTTCGAAACGTAGATTATGGAAATTGATTTAGAAAGACAAATGAAATGTTGGTTTATAAATTCTATTTGAAATTGAATTTGATTTGGTTTTGAAATATATTAAACGACCAATCGGTGTAATAATTACGAAAGTTATTAAAGAAACCAGAATCGGTTAGGGACATACTCTCTGTCTAAACCGAAAACCACTTTAATAACTATACGCGGAGTGTGATCCAGAATGAAGTGGTTGGAATGATGTACGTGATGACTGAAGAAAGGGAACGATAATGGATAGTCTTGACACTTGTGTCAAATTGGAAATGACTAAAACAGGAGCCGTGCCGGGCCAAATGGGGTCAGCTACCTCGAGCGAACACACTTCTTCGAAAACTATACATTACTTGTTATCGATTGGTGCACCCTTGATTTTGGGAGTGTTGTTTCGCTGTGTTGCGATCGCTGTGGCGATGCGTTCTCACCAGTCCGGATCAGGCAAACGGTAGTTTCACTACCTTGGGTATTGCCTCATGTGCCTTGTAATACTTGTATCCCTATATACGCGACCACTACGATTTGTTTTGTGTTATACCTATGGAGTACTCCCTGATAGCCCACTAGTTTACGGTGGAGTTTACAGTGCTGTATAGTCTATAACGCTTATAT
The DNA here is from genome assembly GCA_030737815.1 of Allium fistulosum. Lineage (NCBI taxonomy): Eukaryota > Viridiplantae > Streptophyta > Magnoliopsida > Asparagales > Amaryllidaceae > Allium > Allium fistulosum. Next base: position 847,429,817 of record CM060901.1, read on the forward strand.
AAAAATGTGTTAAGGGGAATAATGGTAACGCCTTAACACTATTTTGATATTTTATATTACCGATAGGCATTATCTACTTATCGTACACTACTACATAGTAGATAGTTTAACGGATCCTTAAAGGATGGTTATTCCAAACATCCTTTGAGTTACTTGTATTTCAGTTGCTATTTCAATTGAGTTGGATTTATTGATATAAGAATGTTAATCCTGACTCGAGTGTTTTGTGTTTCTTTACGCTCGGGTCACACTGAGTGTACCAGTATTCGAGACTCACCTTTGGAGTTGGAGCATCGCTTGGAGATCCGGCTACCTATCCAGCTTTCAGATATTCAGTTGACTCTAGTGATGTATTCTGATTCTTGTATTTGACTATTGTATTCGAGACTTCTGTTGCACCTTATTTAACTCTGATATGTATATAGTAGCTTCATGAACTACTATCTTTTGTTTCCGCTGCATTTATTACTCTGTGTCTGTGATCTGTGTTCTATTTATTTACTGTATATGCTCAGTTTTCCAAATTTAAATTAACAATTTGGTATTTTGAATTATTCAAGTCCGACATGTGCGGATGCGAATAGTCCAAAATGGCGAGTCGTTACAAAAACTATATTCATGTTCATATTTATTGCTTATGAATGCTTGTTGTATGTATGCTTAAACCATTGCTATGTGATGTTTGGTTGTGTTGATAATATTATAAACTTGTTTTCCGAACTGCCCGTATAGCAATAGTCGCTATATCGGCACTTTTGGAAAATCACTTTTTATCGAAACCGTTTGGTTTCATCTTCGTGCTTGGAATTGTTTTACAAGTTAAGTAAGATTTTGATTAATGATGTCTTCAAAAGTAATTAACCGTTTTAATAATGATTATTTAATTTAATTAATTACTTAATTAATAAGGATTAAGATTAACTAATTACATAGTTAACGATGTGTTTTATATTTAACTAACTACCTGGTTAATGATTGTTTAAATTAATTAATCATTTTGTTTAATGTTGTTTAAATTTAATTAATCATTTTATTTAATTATGTTTAAGGATAATTAATCATTCAATAATGATGAATTAAAGTTAATTAATCAATTTGCTAATGATGCTTTTAAATTAATAAATCTTTTTAATAAATGATTTTTAAAATTTATCAACTTGTTTTAACTCTAATTAGTCTTTCCTTTATTGATGTTTATAATTAATAAATCATTTTTAGATAATGAGAACTAATTAATTATTAATTTAATTTAATTAATAATTTTTAAATTTATTAATTAATTGAATTAATGATGTTTTAAAGGTGATTTACCCTTTTTAATTAAGGGTTATTGGAGTTAATTAATCAGCTTAATTTATGAAGTTTCAAAGTGAATTTATCAAAGTAACAAGAGTTTTTTAACTTTTTTATTCATTTAAATAATGATAATTAGTTAATTATTAATTTAGTAATCATATTTTTCTAATTAATTGAATTAATAAGGTTTAAAAGTGGTTTACACTTTTTATCATCTAAAGAATTTGAAGTTCAAAAATCAAATTGTGTGATAAAGTTTAAAGTTAATTAATAAATGTAATAAGGATGTTCTAAGTTATTAAATCCTTTGTAAATTGATGTTTTGAAGTTTGTAAACTCTTTTAACTAACTGTTTTAAAGCTAATACTTGTAATGTGAGGCCAAGCACGAATTTGGGTTTTTAAAAGAAAATGTTTGATTCGTTTATGGAAATGAATTACTTTCAATAAAGTAATTCACTAATATGGGAACGATTTATTTGTATATTTAGCACTAAACGTCGAAGAAGTAGACCTGTCGCTATTTTGAAAGTTAAGAATAACAGTGAGACATGACTTTGAGTCAACACTACCTTGACTTGTCCGGTATTATTGTTAACCAAGAAATAGTACAAGTTGGAATTCGATGAGTGGTGATAAGTATACAAGACTTAATTTCCATATACGATCGTTTTATATCCTCGATAGTTGGTTTCTCAGTTATCGGTTATTTTAGCTTCTTTATTATCGTCATTCTAAGATGATGTGTTGCTCTATTGAGCTTTGATATCCTTTGTCGAAGATGACTAAAACCAAAGAGCGAGTGGGGGCCAAGCTATGTGGGATTGCTCCCGTTAGGGTATTTTCACATCCACTCTAGATTGGATTCGGTGTGGTGCATTGAGATGTGAAATACTCGGATACTCAGTAACAGTTGGTAGGGCCCAGCTTGGAGGTTTCCGAGAGCCATCGGAGTTCTCAAGTATATTTCTAAAGGCATACTTTCAGTAAGGGGGCGCACTATAACGACCCGTAAATTTTTAACTGTTTTAATAACGTAATTAACTGAAATTTTGTGAAATTTTAAATAATAAAATTTTGAAATAAAAATTTGATATTTGGAATACGCCTGATTAAATATAGCAAATGGTAAATTTTCATCATATAATATGGAAGTTTATTCTTGTGTGTAATTTTTATTTCAATTCAAATCAGTTAAAGATTGATGATGACAAAATGTTTTCCAAACCTGAATATTTTTACATAGAAAATTTGTAAATCAACTTCTGAGTAAGACGTCATATTTCGTTTCTCCAAATTTGGACTTATATTGCTCCGTTCATCTTATTTTCGGCAAATTAGCAGATTTTCGGTACCGATATCGACTTTTGACTGGATGTTCGTACCACGGATATCTATATACCGTTTTGATCATCTCGTCGTGCTGATCTCTGCGGTATATTCAATTGTGTATTTCGGAGTTCCGGTACACGGTAAAATCTGAGAAAACGGATAACCGTATCGGCATCCATATCCAATTCGAGCTCCTGATATTTCATGTCCATTCCAATTTCTAATGGCTGAATCAAACAATCACTAATCAATTATTTATAATTCAGTTTTGACTTTTGCTTTTTCCAAGGTTTACTTCTACCTCTTAACATTCCTATCCTTTCAATCTATATTTGCTGGTTTCAATAGACTTCTCTGTCTCGTCCATTCACTCTTTCCTTCTTTTCATATTGGTTCTGCTTTTGAAAAATATATATATTATTGTATATATAAGTCAGAACCCTGCCATTTATTTCTGGTTGGCAACCTCTCATTCTCTTTCTTTCATATTACTTTCTTATATTCACATTTTAATATTTATTCACAAACAAAGTGGTATATAATCCTTTGAAAGACTGCTCGCCTCCAGGCTGTTTCATTCCACGTCGAAATCGAGCAACTCCGATCACCTTCGACCAAAACTTTTCCAAACCCAGCCCTCCCCTCCTATGCACGGCAGCAGCACACCATGGCCTTCGGCCTGTCAACACCATGTTTCAATCAACCGAACCCATCATCACCCTTAGAACCGATCCACCAACTCGAGCAAAGCCTCCCTTTCCTCTAGCCTCGTCACCTGTAGCCACCCTCCGCGTTTGCTTTCGCCTCCCACCTTTTCTTCCATCGATCAGCGTTTGGCCAAGCACGGCCATGGAGCCAAGCTTATTCCCTTCCACTTCACACGTGCATGCAACAGTCTGAATATGTACACTTATATATATGTGACATCGTTTTGGTAATATAATTGTATAGATTTTGTTTGTTTGTTATGCATCTGTGCAGTTAATTTGGTTTACACAATTTATAAAGTTAATAAAGTATAAAAGTGTATATGATAGGGGTTTGTATATTTATACTATATATATATATATATATATAATTAAAGGAATATTGGTTTTGGTTCTGTTGATTTAAAGTTCACAAGTTTTTAAGGATATATATATGGGTTAGGTGATCTGTGAATATATATACATAGGTATTTTGTCATATAATTCAAAATTTATATTAACTTTAAACTATACGTATGTAAGGTTATATATTATACTAGTTTTTTTATATAAAGTTGCGCAGTACTTTAGTAGAATATATATAGTTTTAATATGATAGTTTATATATGTTTGCAGCAAAATATATAATAATTGTAACGACCCCGAATTTTAATTATATTTAAATTGATAATTAAACGAATTTTTGAATAAAAATAGTAAAATAAATGGATTAAAGTGATGTGAGTTTCCCCGAATCCAAATAAAAATATGTTAAATCATTTAAATTTAAAAATATTGTAAATATTGTATATATATGTATATACGTAAATGTGTATATATTTGGGTACATATGAGTCAATTTGAAATTTTAAATATATGTATATATATTTGAATTGAATTTAAAATCTTAATATAAATGGTTGGAAGATAAATATAAAAAAATATAGATAATTGATAAATGATTAAATCTAAATAATTTTAAATTTAGAAATTGATGGTTTATGTTAGAAATAGAAATAAATGAATATTATAAAGTAAAGCAAAATTGAAATGGAAATTTATTTTATATTAAAGTGATATTGCAAAAGAAAAGAAAGTATATAAATATACTCAAGTATGAAACAAGAACCAAAGTAAAAGCAAGGCAAGAAGTAAGAACATAAACAAAGGAAGAAAGATAAGTATTTAAAACAAAACAAATAATATATATAGTGAAGCTTGCCACAAAATTATCTACAGCCGAAATGAAGATAAGTATAAACACTAGGCAAAAGAAAATAATACTCATATATGTACACAAATCAAAAGAAAGTATAAAATCTTGAGTTGCTAGAAAAGATACGTATATAATTATACAAGTACATACGAAATGAAGGTAAGTGTGAACAAACATTTTGTACAGCCGAATAAGAAAAAGTTTATAAATGAAAACATGGTACAAGCTCATTAATGTTTGGCCACCAAATCAACATCTTCATATTTGATTGCAGCCGAAGAAAATATATATATATATATACGAATTGTACAAGGCAATAAATGCCATAGCTCATCAGCCAAGAAAAAAAATCTGATGTACAAATAAAGAAATATATCACTTGTACCAAACATAACATCACTTGTACAAAGTAAACAAAGTCAATTCAAAAACACTTCAGCCTCCTCATGCAAAGAAACTTTCTCTGATCTATGTTGTACAAAATGATAATATTACCCTATTGTACAAATAAAATAATGATAGCCTGTAACTTCATTCTTCATATACATACCATCTTCCTTTTCATTCAGTTTCGTTCCTTCAAAGCTAAGAAAAACTGAAGTGAATATCAACTAAAAACTTCAACAAAATTCAATAAAAACAACAATCTACTATCAATACAAAACCAGAGATCAAAAGTTTCCAATAACAGTTTCAAAACCTGCAACCTGATCAAGCATAAAAGTTCAAACTTAAAACTGAAGTATGTAAGCATCACGTTCAAGCAGAAGATCAAATGACTTCAAATAATTCAAGTTTCAGATCTCTGTTCTCCTCTGCCATTTTTCAATGTGAGTAACTTCATTTTTAAAATGCTTAAGTGTATTTCTATATGGTTGCCTGATTGATTCTAGTGAGTAAACCTTTAAGCTAAAATTTAGTAACTAATATGTGTTGCTTATGAATTACTGTGTTGATGTTGATCTGCATGAATGTTTATATGTGAGTTCTGAGTGCTTGTCTGTAAATCTTGAAGCACCATTGTTTCTTTTAAGTCCAGAGTTCAATCAAGTCAAAAACTCCAGATTTCACTTTCCAAATCTCTGATATATTTAATCTTCAACAAATGGGTTTGTTTAAAACTCATCTATGAGCTAAAATTTGCTTTCAGCTTGAACATGAAGGGTTTGCTTCTGTAGTCAAAACTTTACAGTACAAACAAATCTTTATGAAGAAATCAAGTGTTTTAAATTAGTGATTTGATTATGTAACTCGAATAAGCATACAAAGTTAGGATTTTTAAAATTAATATGATGATTTTTATTTAAATATTTCAAGAGCAGTTCCCTTTTGAACACATTTTGTTCTTTTTCCTTTTGCCAATGATCGATTGAATGTAAATTGATGAAAATTGGTCTGAAGCAAACTTGAACACCAGTGATTACGAGAAAATTGTCGAATTATTTTTCCATTGCATAAATTTTGAATACGAGATTAAACTAGGGTTTAAGAACCCATTTTCGTTCGAGGTAAAAACATCGGAGCTGCGCTGTCGATAGGCGACCGGACTTCACATCACCGGCGCCATTAGAAGCGTCACATGTCGACGAAGCCGTGGACCAAATTTCGTGGCCTTTGACGATCGGAGGAGGCGGGACAAGGCGTTTGTTTGAGGGTTCTGTTCGTTCCAGTTTTGGGTTTGAGGACGAGATTTCGAAATCATGATTTGTTCGAGCTTTTGAGTGTTCGAGAGATTCGAGAGCATCATCGTGGACGTGTTGGCGACCAACAGTTCAGCCGGAGGTGACGATGCCAGTTGTGCATGTGTACGAGGATTGGTGGTGTGTCAGCATGATTGGTTGGGGAAGAAGAAGTTGGTCTGGGGTTTTCTTCGTGCTTTCCTCGAGTATTACTCGAAGCACTGGGTAGTTTTGCTCGGGGCAATGGGGCATTGGACTCGAAGTAAAAGGGGGAAGGCTCGGGTATAACCTGTTTTCCAGGTTTGGACAGAATCTGTTAATGTTTTGGAAATTTAAAAACTAAAATTTGAATCTATATATCCAGGTTTAAACTGAGTTTAAATTCAAGTTAAAATGTAAATTCAAGTTCAGTTTTGAAACTTAGTTGAAAATTTAAATTTAAAATTATTCTAAATAATTTTAATGATAAGTGTATTTTTAAATTAATTTGAATTTAAAATTTAAAGGGTAATGCTAAAAATACACTTAAATATTAATGAAGCCATTAATAAAGAAATTAATTATCTTAGAGATAATTAAGGTAATTAAGTGATTTAACTAATATAATAATTCGGAAAGTAATTAAAGAAATATTATTAGTTAATAAATATAATTAACTAAGGATTATTAAGTATTGATTAAAGTGATTGACGTTAATAATAAATTGGATTTATTTATTTAGATAATCAATTATAAATTGTTTAAATGAAATTACTAAATGAAAGTAATTAAGGATTAATCACTTATTGTAATTAATTTTGGATATTTTGATTTGTTTAGATTAATTAATTAAGTAATTTGTTTAAAGGTTGGTTTAATTAATATGATTAATTAAGAAAATTTTAATTAATTAAATTGTTTGATAAAATAATTTATATCAAATGATTTGTAATTAATAAATCAGAATTGGATAATAAATTCATAAGTAAATAAATTTGATTGAAAATAAATTGAATTAATTAGGATTTAACAATTAATTAATCCTGCTCATAAATGATTATTAAATGCTTGACCTTACTTATGAATGATCGTATTATATGTGATGCCTTGAATTGTCCTATTTGATCTATGTTATTTTGTTCTTTGGATTTAGTTGTGTGTAATTTATTCATTTACTCATGATACATCTGTATATATCTGTGATCTGTGAATGAGTGATAAGCGTTATAGTTTATATCGCTTATCAGCTATATTTCGGTATTTTGATCTATGATGATTGAATGATGTTGCACTACTGTGTGAAAACCCTGGACTACACCATACACACACAAATATGGATTTCACGTGGAAATCGGTTAAGTCACAGATGATTTAAATTTGATGTTTTTGGAATTGAAATCTTAATTTCAATTGATTTTGGAAATGGATTTGGGTTAAATGTTAAAGCTTTTGAAAAGGTGTTTTCAAAGATAAAAGCTATTTTGAATAACTTGGTAAAGTTTCAATTTAAATAATTCAATTTGAATTTGAATTCGAATAATTTAGAATTGAATTCAATGATTGGAAATTTTGATTAAAGATATTATAAATGTGTTTATATGAAGTTAAACCAATTTAAAAGGTATAATTTTGAGAATTTGGATTTAACCCAAGAACCTTAACTCGTATAAATGAATCAGATTTCCAAAATGAAAACTGTTTGTTTTCAAATGATAAAAGCTTTCAGATAAGAAATGAAATTCCAGTTTAATTAAAGGAATTTCAAGATTGAATTGAAAAAATGGTTTTCCAAGTTATGAGTGAATTCTTTTTGAAAGCTATGTATTGAATCTATTATTTTAACAGATTTAAAATGGTGATTTGTTTAAACCATTCGAAATGAAATTGTTTTGAAAGTTATAAGTTAAATCTTTGATTTAAAGATTTAACGAGTTAATTCAATTGAAATGGAAATTGTTTTGAAATCCATGAATGGATCTTTATGAATGGGGTAAACTTTGTGAATTGAATCTTTTTGTTTAAAAGATTAAAAGCGTGGAAATTTGTTTAAACCATTGAAGGTTTTTGAAATGAATCTTTTTATTTAAAAGATTGGAAATGGTAATTTGTTTTAACCATTCGAATGAAAAGTTTTGGGCTTTAAGCTATGATTTAACTGAGACCCCAGTATCCATATGATTTTTAATTGCGCTCATTATTCGGGTTAGCCGGGGAAAGACCTTTGTGTCATATATCTCATTCCGAATAATGATACGTCGTATATGGATTGCATTTGAAGACCAGTGGTGAAGACCGGGTATTTGCGAGAGCGATAGGATGACCTATCGATTGTCTCTGCACCGAGTAGTGCCCGGTATAGAAATTCCCTAAGTGATGGGAAGTCCGATCGGGATTGTGAATACCCGGATTTGCAAGGGCTTCTTCGGAAGTGCCTTCAGTTCTGTTCGAACCCGGAACAGACTTGTATGGTTACATGTCTGACATTACGTTTTGAGATGTAAAGCTGATTTCTTTCAAATACATTTCTATTTGGTGGCGGAGAATTTATTCTCTTAGCTTAACACCCTTCTCTGAGACGTACGAGCTCAGAGGTTATGTAGTTGAAGGTTATCAGCGATATACTCCCAATTTGGTAATGTGACATGCTGAGTGTTGCTGTGTGATGATCGTTGTTTGATCATTTGTGATATGATCATTTGTTTGATCATTTATCTTTGTGATCATTACTTTGATCATCTGTTGACCCAAAGCATGGCTTTGTACCAAAGCGTAGCTTTGTGGACGAGACCTCTTCGGACCTCACAACCCGAAAATGGTCGAAACAGGAATATGCGGCAAGGTTATGAGGGTCGCGCCCTTTAGGGTATGTTATTTCCTTTTGGAAAAGGGTGGTATCAGGTATGGAGCCCTGGTATTTAACCTATGTGGATACTCCGATCTCATTTATTGTGTGATTGTGTGTTTATCGAGGCACCTCGGATAAAGGTCCCAAAGGACCGGGGGGTGGCATATTCGTGAGTTACCTAGTTACAGGGGTAACCCGGCCTTGTGTTGGCAGAGAGCAGTTTGTCTCTCGGGACGTTCAGCCAGAGGCGATCCCATTCGGCAGTAGGAAAGGAAGTTCCTTAGCCTGACCATTTGTTGGAAATCCATCTTCCAATACGAACCTTGTACGGTATTAGTTGTAGAACCTGCTATTTAACATAGCAGCTATAGTAGGCATAGTATAATGGTACCTATGCTGGCTAAGATTAATATTGTATTTTGAAAGAATTTTCTACACTATGCACTAATGATAATATCAAAATGATTTGTTTTGCATAGTAAGCATGTTTGACTATCATAAGAAGAATCTCCTCCAATCCTGCGTTTGCATTGTGTGTGTGGCGGGAGGTCTTATGGTAGTTTCATTTTCCAAAAGCATTGCGGGTTTCAATGTTTAAAACTCTTTTGTTGTTGTTTAAAGATAAACTGTTTTTGTCACTCACACCAGTCCCATGACTGATCCAGAGTTTATTGTTCCTTTCCTAAACTCTGGGTGCTCAAAATTTTCCACACGAGCAGTCTAGAGTTGGGTTTCTCAGATATTCAGGTTTAGTAAATTATCGGGAGCTAGTTCAGTTCTTGGAGTTCATGGAGTGACGTTGCTTATCTTGGAGCATTCTATTGGAGTTGTTGGAGTCATTCTCTTTTATAGATCATTTGGAGTGATCTCTTCCATTGTTGTTATTTTCCGCTGCTATTTCTTGTATCACATCTCTGATGTATATTGATATCATTGTTGTATATCATTCTGTTGTATCATATTGTATAAGATTTTGTATCTATCATTGTATCAATGTTATGTAATTGATATATTCTTTTTCCGCTGTGTTGTTATACTTAATGGTGTTATAAGCTCCGGAGAACCAGATTCGGCATTTGAATCTACGGCATTTTGAGTACAAGTGAAGTAAGGGTGCCGATTTTCGAAGGCCGATTTCAGGGTCTTTACAATAATAATAAAAGTTATATATACTAGTAGATAAAGTCAAGTCTGTATATGTCTGTTTATATATATAAAAGTATATAAGTTGGTATAATTTGTTATATATATAGTGTACGTTTATAACTTGTATTGTTGTTTATAAGGTATATTCATATTGGTTTTTCAAGTATAATATATAATGAAGTCTTGGTCTGTTGTTTATCCACATATACATTGTATGTATATATATATATATATATATATATTGTTTAATAAATATTGAGTTAAGTATAGTTTTAAAGTATGGTGTATACATTACTCATATATGCTTATGTTTGTTTTGTTATTTTTCTGGTTGTATTTGTATACGTGTATATATTAGATTGTGTATAATAGTTTATACGTAAGTTATATATATATATATATATTTATATGTATAGTTATATATATATTTTATGATATGGCTGAATATATAGACAAGTATTGATTTTAAAATATATTATGTATATATATTGAGTTTAATATTTGTGTTTTAATTTAAAACAATAATTTTGAAATACATAACTATTTAATTTAATATGTATATGAAATTTTGAATATAATTTTATATAAATAGTTATATATAGTTATATATATATATATAAGTTCACTTATACCCATTTATCTTCATCGACCCAATTCTGATTTGATTTCATCTATTCCTTGTTATCAGCTTTGATCATCAAATTCATGCTTGGATTCGTAACTCCATTTCAGTGTCTATATCTGTAACGACCCAGAATTTTGAACGAATTAAATAGAGGATATTTAATTAATTTTAAATATTCGAACGATGATTTGATTTGAATCCCGAATATAACTTTGAATTTGACGATTAAATTATAAAATTTAATCGATTGGAAGTTGAATAAAAATTTGAATCTTCAAATTTAGGTCGATTAAAAATATTTCAAAAGCTTTTAAAATTCGTATTGATAATACTGAAGATGATTGAAGCTTCAGAATCGAGTTTGAAATTGATTTATTCAGTTTTGAAAATTTATCGTTCGAATCGATATTTAAAAATAGCCTTCCGGGGCACAGTCTCGGATTTCGACGAAACCAGTTCCATTGGGTCCGTAATATTGTATTATTACTGGATTTCAAATTTCGTATTTTTCGGTGTTGATACGTGAGCACACGGTGAGTAAACGCATCGGAATGTAATCAAATTCAATTTTAAATTTAAAATTTAAAATTGAGTCAACGGTCAGCATTATCCTCCTTTCCACCACGCCTGCAATCACGCCGAGAATCACGAAAAAAAAGCGTGCCAACCATACCTCCCTCGATTTCAAATACTCCTCTTCGTTTTCAAAATCAATCTCTGAAAGAAAAAAAAAACAATGGCCGAAGCCTTTATCTTCAAAATCAAGTAAAAGAAAATCGACCTTGTTTCAAAGAAATCAAACAATCACGTTCAACTCAATGGCCGAGCTAATTCAATTACCACAGTCGAGCTCTTCCTCTTTCAAAAACAAACGAAAATTCAAACGGAGAAAATTAATGGCCGTGCTCCCCTCGTTCCAGTTTCAATCGGGTTCGTGGGGGCAGTTCGATCGAATCAAGTTGGCATCGAGTCGCGTGTCTTCGGTCGTGCGAGATCTGGGGGGGTGGTTTCGATCGCAACCAGGTGGGGCAGCGGCAGGCGCTCGCGCTCGAACGCGCAATGGAGGTGAAAGGATATGTCGATCGAAACTTGGCGGCGAAGTGGGTTATCGTGGGCAGGCGACTGCGAGGGGATTGGCGAGGCGTCGCGAGACCGATGATGGCAGTCGCGATCGATGGGAGCATCGCGATGGTGAGGAGGTTCACGTGAATTCGAGATTTGGGTTGTCGACGTTCGACTGGGCTCGCGTGGTGGTTCGTCGCGATGGGGGTCTAGGGCACGGTAGATGCGACTAGGGTTCGCGTGTGAGTTGTTGTGGAGTTTGGAATCGTGGGCACGACTTGCCTAAGCGCGCGTGGATGGAGGCGCGTTTGTGGCAGCCCGGAATCGTGATGGCGATGACGCGATTGCTGGTGAGGCGAAGGGGATGTTCGAGCTGGGATTTGTCGAGTCGAAGTTTAGGCCATCGACCATGGTAATTAGGGGAGTCAGAGCACGAGTTCGTTCGCGAGGCCGAGATGTTTTCTCTGGTAATTTTTCTTTTTACCTGAATCATCACTGCTTAATTAAAATTTTAGTTTGGAGAAAAAAAGAAATGATGAATAAAATTGATAATAACAGTAAAAAGGGATTTCTGTTTTGTATAGATTGAAAGAAAATATATATATATACATATTGTTTAGGAGGTTTTTACAGTAAAGTTTGTTAAATTAAATTTTTGTTTAAAACCAAATGTACGAGTTTAAATTAAATAAGTAAGTAGAAATTTATTTTTCGATTTTATATAAGTATGGATAGGCAGATAAAAGAAAATATATATAAGGTTATATAAAGATTTGATTTTTATAAAGTGTAGTTTTATATATATATATATAGATAAACTTGGAAAGATATAAAAGAAATGGGAAAATACATATTTTTAAATTTATTTGGAATCCATATAAACTATTTTCGTATGGAAATGTGTTTCAAATAACAATACAGATAAAAAGAAATAGTAATGAATTGTTCGGTCAATTTAAATAGTTAATAGAAAATTTGTTTAAATAAATCATTTGATAAAATTTGATAATTTGTTTAAAGAAATTAACAGATGATAATTTATTGCCAATTTATTCAAATATTAATAGATTGTATAAATTATTTATACAAGGTTAAAAATCAAGCAGAAAAGGTCAAAATGGAAATGGATGGCAAAATAAATGCTAAGGTGAGATCGTCTCACTCAAATTGAAAGTGGAATTTTCAGTTATTTATTGATTGATTTGATTGCTATTGGATGTGATATTAGGTATAGTAGGATATATCTATATATATATAGCAATATATACATATTGGCATATGTATATATTGGATTGATGATTTCCCGCCTCGTATAGCGGATGAGACCCTATTGCGCCGTTAGTAAGCGGATTTTTATAAAACCCATATACCGCGATAATTCCGTACTGGAGCGGAATTGGTATTGTGCTAACATCTTTGGATGCAGGGAAACAGGTTGGAGGGATCCAACTGGACCCCTCACATTGATTGAATTTATATTCTACTGTGATGTGTTAATCTGTGAATGATTATTGATGTTATTAATCATATTGATGTCTGGAAATTATTTGAAAGCTAAAATTTAGCTGAATGGATGTTTGATATCATTGGATTCCAAAACTGAATGAAATTGAATTTTTGTAATTCAAGTAGAAATTTTTAAGTAAATTTAATTTTAGAAATTTAATAAATTTGAAGAAAAGAATTTAAAAGAATAAAGGCTGATTTTTGAAATCTTATTGGATTAATTCCAGAATCAAGTGAAAATGTTAAATAAATGAATTTCGTATAATAGTAATTTTAATTTGAAGAATTTAATTAAAATTTGGATTTCTAAATAGTTTGAAAAAGGTAAAGAGATTTATTTTCTTAAAAAGGGATTTATTTAAAAGGAGATAAGTTGGAAATCCAATTAGGAATTTAATTGGTAAATTGAAATAATTTGGGAAATCAATGTAAAATGATTTCAATTTGAAGAATCCATTTAAAAACAGAATATTGAATAATTTGAGAAAAATAAGGAATTTATTTAGTAGTGATAAATAAAATTAGAAATCAATCTGTAATTGATTTAATATTTGGAAATGAATTTTTGAGAAATCAGTATGGAAATTTTATTTAAGGTTGAAAAATAAATTTAGAAATCAATATTGAAATTGATTTGTTATTGAAGTTTTTATAAATAGAATTGAAATTTATAAAAGTTGTTTGTAAATCCGAAATCACTTATTTTGATAAGTAAAATATAGAAGTTAATAAAAAGAAGATTTATAAGTTGAAGTTGTTATTAAAACAGAAATAGAATTTGTAAACGTTGTTTTATAAATTCAATATCAATTGAATTTGATAAATTAAATATAGAAGATTATCAAAGAAGTTATATTCGCGTTTTTGGATAGCGAATTTTTATTGAAATAAAATGTGTAGAGATTATTGGAAATTGGGTTAAGTGAATTATATTCACGATTTTGGACAGTGAATATATTATTAAATAAAATGGATTCATTTTTGAAGAAGTGATATTAAAAATGAAGTTAAACATTTTAAAGATGTTTTAAAATGTATTATGAATCGAAACCATAGATTTCAACATTTATTGTTGAAATGGACGTTTTCGAGAAATTTAAGGAAATGGTGGACTATAACACTGTTGTTATAGTAAATGACTTCCGAAAGGAAATGTTTTTATATAGTATTGGGATTTACATATCTATCTTAAAAATTCGAGTTCCTATACTAGTGATTTTGAGTCGTCGTAACGATGTTTTACGTAACATTCGTTTTGACTCAAATAAATGTTGTTATAGTAAATGATTTCCTTAATGAATGAATTTATACTTAAATTCGATTTAAGTATATTGAATATTTTCAAATGTTGAAAATAAATGATTTGTGAATTACTTATAATTAAATAAGTATGGAAATGTTTTTCCAAATGAAACGAAACGTTTTGAGGATTTATCTTCTTAAAGATAAATCGAAAATGAATTTTGAAATCAATTGAAAATCGAATATCAGTAGATATTCGAAAATATAAATTCACTAAGGAATTTATAAAAGAAAGGGAAGTTGTTTAAAAATAAATATTGATTTATTTTTGAAGTGTGGAAATTTTATATCTAGTAAAGATATTTTTGAAGATGAAATAATTTGGAAAATTATTTGGAATCTGATGATGTTGCGCATCTTTATTGATAGTTAAATAACCGACTATCAATAATTACCTTTAGATAGGTATTTGTTGTGAATTGGATGAATTTGAATGCCACACTTATTTTTGAATAAACGCTCACTATTCGGGTTAGCCGGGAAAGGACCATGGGGTCGTATAACCCATTCCGAATATGTGATACGTCGTTATGAATTGCATTTGAAGACCGGTGTTGAAGACCGGATATTTTTGAAAACGGAAGGATTACCGTCGAGTTACTCTACATCGGCTGATCTCCGGTTTAGAGGTTTTATCACCCTTAGTGACGGGAAGTCCCGACGTGATTGAAAATTATCCGGATGTGCAAGGGCTTCGTGAGAAGTGCCTTCGGTTCTGTTCGATCCCGGAACAGACTTGTATGGATTGTGTGTTTGACGTTACAATTTGAGATATAAAGCTGATTTCTTTCAAATACATTTCTGTTGGTGGCGGAGAATTTATTCTCTTAGCTTAACACCCTTCTCTGAGACGTACGAGCTCAGAGGTTATGTAGTTGAAATTTATCAGCGATATATCCCAATTTGGTAACGTGGCATACTGAGTGTTGCTGTGAAATGATCAGTGTTTGATCATTTACGATATGATCATTTGTTTGATCTTATATCTTTGTGATCATAGGTTGATCATTTTTGTTTGACCCGAAGCAGGGCTTTGTAGAAAGCGTAGCTTTGTGGACGAGACTTCATTGAGCCTCACACCCCGGAAATGGTCGAAACAGGAAGAATGCGGCAAGGTTCTAGGGAGTAGCGCCCCTTAGTGTATGTCATTCCTTCTGGATAGAGGTGGTATCATGGTATGGAGCCCAGATACTTAACCTATGTGGTTGCTGGTTTGTTGGAAATCGGGGATCCTCGGGAAGATCGGTTACGATCGGGGGATGGCATACGCGTGTCAGTAGTTACCTATTTTTGCAGAGGTAACCCGGCCTTGTGTTGGCAGAGATCCGGTTAGGTTCTCGGGTCGTCTATTCCAGGGACGTACCCATCGTGGATAGGAAGTTCCTTAGCCTGACCATTTGTTGGAAATTCAAAGAAACAATACGTGACTTGTACGGTTTTAGTTGTAGAACCTATCATTCACTTATGGTGGTCACCACTGTTTGAATGGTAGCTATAGTAGGCATAAGTGCGGAATGCCTATGCTGGCTAAGATTTATATTATACTTTCGAAATGTTTTCTACACTATGCACTAATAATAATATAAAAAATGATTTGATTTTGCGTATCAAGCATCTTTGACTATCATAAGAAGAAATCTCCTCCAATTCTGCGTTTGCATTGTGTGTGTGGTGGGAGGTCTTATGGTAGTTTCATTTTCCAAAAAGCATTTCGAATTGACTTTAAAAATTATTTTGTTGTTATAAAGAATAACTGTTTTACGATCTCACACCAGTCACCATGACTGACTCGGAGTTTATTGTTCCCTTCTAAACTCTGGGTGCCCACCAATTTCCACACGGGCAGCCTAGAGTTTTGTTATTCAGGATATTCTGGAGCTTTGGAAGCAAGCTGGATGGCGAGACGTAGTATTTGTATCTGATAGTATTTATTCCGCTGTGTATTCTGTATGAGGACAAGTTATATAACTGTCCATTGTTGTATATTGACTCTGATGATTGATGTATGTATAAACTGATATAGCTCTTTGTTTTAAAAGACTAGTGTTTATTTATTATATATTTTTCCGCTGCGATATGTGAGATTCTGATATTGTTTCCTGTTCTGATGTTGTTCTCTTGTTGTTCTTTCCTTTTCTTCTATATTTTCTTCTTCTTTTCTTCTTCTTCTACCTTTTCTTTCTTTCTAAAACCCTCACTATTGGAGTTTCCGGCACTCGATTGCTCGGCAGTCGATAAAGTGAGTATCGATGTCGAATTTTCGAAAGTCGAAAATTTCCGTACGTGACAGTATCTGTGTTCGTATCTGTGTCATCTCCTGTTCTCTCTAGCCTCGAAAGGTGAGCAATCACTCATGATTTACGTTCTTATATATATTAAATTTGATTTCAATTGAAACAACAATTGAAATATGCTACTGTTAGTTATTTACATTGTTATATATATGCTATTACCTGTATCTGTTCACCTATGACATCTGACACCATTATCTGTTATTTATATTGATGATACATGCCTGTTATATTATTATTATATATGTTATCACTCTGTAAGTTCCCTGTTGGTATAGAATTCCCTATGGGTTGAAATGATACATACCCGAACGATCTGTAGAATAGGAGAAAATCGTTATGGGTTGAAATGATAAACCCAAGCGATTTTCATTGAATTGAATTTGGGATTGCGAGTTGAAATGATATATACCCGTATATATTTAAATTGCGGATTGAAATGATAAATATCCATATCAGTTGACCATAAGATAGAAAATTATATACAGACATCGTTGGTCTATATATAAATAATTTGAAATGATTACTATGGTTTTGGAAGGAAATATATGGATTTATATAAATATTGATTTTAGATATTATATAAATGTTATTTTATATATAGTTAAATTCTTGATTTTAAGCTATGCATAAATTTGTTTTATAATAAAATAAGCTTAATAATAAAGTTTGATTTTATTAAAAATAATATGGTTAAGTATATATTTAAATTATATTTTAATATAGAGTTTAAAATGATTTAATAAATTAAGGTTGAGAAGATAGATTTGAAATTGATTTGAAATTGTATTTAATTAAGAAATATATTTAATTAGAAATCGAATTGGAACTTATTGAATTTGAGATTTTTAAAGGATATAATTTTATAACTTGATTTTGGTTAAGGTGATTTAAATGAATATTTCAAGCTTAAATAATTTGAAGGAAATATTTAGTTTATTTGTAATTTGGGGTTTTATTTAAATAATATTGGGTTTATTAAGTGGATATTTCAAAACTAAATAATAATAAAGTTAAATTAAGATATATATGAAATTATCAAATTTAGTTTTGAGATTGTGAAATATTTAAAGCTTTGGAATATATCGAAATTTAAATGGTTTATTTGTGGTTGAATTCTGTATTTGAAATCGATATAATAATTTATTAAGAACTGAATTGAATTGAAATTGTTGATTTGAGATTTGACTAAATTTGAAATTTTGGGATTGGTGTTGATTTGGAATTGATTTGTGAAATTTGAGGAAGCTATTTTATTATATAAAGTATTTTTAAATTATATTTAAAACTATTTATATATGTTACTTTATAAATTTATTTCATATAAACTATTTTAATATAAATTATTTTTAATATAAACTATTTTAAATTATAACTATTTTTATATAAACTATTTTAAATTATAAACTATTTTATTATATATACTATTATTTATATTTAAATGGTTAAGTGGGAAGTGTTATGATTCCAAAGCATTATGATTTCTAAATTTTGATTTCCAAAGAATTTTGATTTCCAAAGTGTTTGATTTAGAAAGTGTTATAACTTTAAAGTGCTAAGATTTTGTAAATGGATATATTTAAAATGGAAATGATATCGTATTTGGTTTTGAAATGGAAGTGATCTCGTATTGATATGGTTTTGAAATGGCAATGATATTTTGGTTTTGAAATATAAACTATTTTGAAAGTTTATTAAATGACCAATTAGTGTAGTAATTACGTAGTTATTGAAGAGTCCGAGATCGGTTAGGGAAATACTCTCTGTCTAAAACGAAAACCACTTTAATAACTATTATACGCGGAGTGTGATACAGAATGAAGTGTTGGAATGATGACGTTGCTGGATTTGAAGAAAGAGAACGATAATGGATAGCCTTGACACTTGTGTCAAATTTGAAATGACTTAAACAAGAGCCGTGCCGGGCCAATGAGGTTAGCTACCTCTAGCGGACACACTTCTTCATAAACTACTAATTACTTGTTTTGATTAGTGCACACCCTTGAATTGGGAGTGTTCTTTCGCGGTGTTGCGATCGTTGCGGCGATGCGTTCTCACCAGTCCGGATTAGGCAAACGGTAGTTTCACTACCTTGGGTATTGCTCATGTGCCTTGTCATACTCGTATCCCTATGCGCGACCACTATGATTTGTTTTGTGTTATACTTATGGAGTACTCCCTGTAGCCCACTAGTTTACGGTGGAGTTTACAGTGTTGTATAGACTATGACGCTTATATAAAATGTTTTAAGGGGGATAATGATAACGCCTTAACACTATTTTGATACTTTATATTACTGATAGGCATTATCTACTTAGCGTACACTACTATATATAAATAGTTTAATGGATCCTTAGAGGATGGTTATCCCAAATATCCTTTGAGTTACTCGTATTTTCAGTTGTTATTTCACTTGAGTTGGATTTATTAATATAAGAATGTTAATCCTGACTCGAGTGTTGTGTGTTTTGCTTTACGCTCGGGTCAGACTGAGTGTACCAGTATTCGAGACTCACCTTTGGAGTTGGAGCTTCGCTTAGAGATCCAGCTATCTATCCAACTTTCAGATATTCAGTTGATTCCAGTGATGTATTCTGATCTTGTATTTGACTATTGTATTCGAGACTTCTGTTGTATCTTGTTTAACTCTGTTATATATATATAGTAGCTTCATGAACTACTATTCTTTTGTTTCCGCTGCATTATTATTATATTACTCTATGTCTGTGATTTTGTGATTATTTATTTATTGTATATATGCTGAGTTTTGCCAAATATAAATTAACAATCTGATATTTTGAGCAATCCAAGTCCGACATGTGTGGATGCGAATGGGTCAAAATATCGGGTCGTTACACGTGGTATCAGAGCTTTGGTTTTCGGCAAAACTTAACATATGTAGTAGATTTAATTATGGAATCACTTTCGTTCGAGCCTGAATTCCTTCTTCTTTGACTTGGGTTTCCTTTGAATTTTGGAACGTTTCCCTCGGTTCCAAAACCCATTCTTGCATCTCCCTATTCGTATTCAGGAGTATTCCATAACTCCACTTCGAACAATCTCTATAATAAATCGACAGTCTCACCAATCTTTGAATGGTTGTAAAGGGGTGAAACTCCTTTACAACATCATTGATTCACCGATGATTTCTATATCCTCGGTTTAGATGCTGACATCTCTTGCTATACCTGAACCGTTCTCTAGTAGATGATCAGGGTAATTTCTCTTGTGATCGCATGTCGATTTGCCTTAGAATTCTGTATCGATCTTATTCTTGAAGTCACGGTTGACCCGATTTAGGGTTTCCCGCGATCTGTATTAGTCTATCCACCTTTCTCTTTTGCTATTTAATAATCTTACCTTCGTTCGAGCCTAGCTTCTAGTTTGAATTCTTTTGATATGGGTTTCGATCGATTCATCTGATCAACGCTATCGATAGGAATTCCAAAACACTTGAACAGAGCAAACTGACACAATATTATTTTCAAATTTGGTAAATGAAACAAATTTGTATGATTATATTATAAGTATATAAGCAAAAAAAATTGGAATTTAATAAGTTAATTAAATTGGTTATTTGAAATGATAATATTTGAATATCATTTATTGTTCTACAGATGAATTTATAAACATGGTTTATAAATTGATTTGGAATTGAAATGAATTTAAATCAGGAATTTGAGAATTTAATTTCCGGTGATTTCAAACTTTGGTTTTAAAGTCTTAAAGTGTATATTATTTAAAGTAATTTCGAATAGAAATCGTTTCCAAAGAATTTTTTTAGGTTTAAATCAGTACTCTTCTCTTTTGTTGCTGGGAAATAATTTCGGTGATGGCGGCCGCATCATCGACATTCATTTTCGAGTTTCAAAGGGAAGAGACCATTCTGTAGCTTTGCTACACTTTTCTTTTGGGAATTAAATTGATTTGAATTTCTAAAATATGACTTGATTTACATATATATATTATATATAAGTGTATGATTATAAATTTGATTTGATATATAGTGTATATATATATATATATTTATCTCTAAATAGTTTGAAATGAAATTGGAAATTTAATTCTTAAAATTTTGTTAAAAGATGATTTCAATTATAAATGAAACCAAAATTTTGAATTAATATTTAAACTTGAATAATTGAATTGGGAAAATTTTGCTTGTATAATACTTAATTGCATTTCAATATAACATACCTAAATTATTCAGAAGTTGAATATGTAATTGGATATTATACAATATAAAATGATTTTATAAATAAAAATTTGAGTGATCATAATAAATGTTATACACTTAATTTTAATTATAAAAATGTTAATAGAGATAAATATAATAATAAGTTAATTGAATAATAAAGGAGATAAATTTTGTTTTGAAAGAAACCTTTTGTATCAAATATTAATAAATTGAAATCAAATCAACTTAATGAAATACCTTGAATTTAAAATCAATTGTTGAATATAAATTAATTTAAATTGAAATCTATATGGTTTAAATTAATTGTTTTACCTTGTTTTAAATCTATTTCTTTCAGGTTGTTTCTATTCTCCTACCTCCTTCCTTTTTGGGGACGAAAAGTTTTGAGTGGGGGAGAGTGTAACGACCTGTAAATTTTTAACTGTTTTAATAACGTAATTAACTGAAATTTTGTGAAATTTTAAATAATAAAATTTTGAAATAAAAATTTGATATTTGGAATACGTCTAATTAAATATAGCAAATGGTAAATTTTCATCAGATAATATGGAAGTTTATTCTTGTGTGTAATTTTTGTTTCAATTCAAATCAGTTAAAGATTGATGATGACAAAATGTTTTCCAAACCTGAATATTTTTACATAGAAAATTTGTAAATCATCTTCTGACTGAGATGTCATATTTCGTTTCTCCAAATTTGGACTTCTATTGCTCCGTTCATCTTATTTTCGGCAAATTAGCAGCATTTTCGGTACCGATATCGACTTTTGACTGGATGTTCGTACCACTGATATCTATATACCGTTTTGATAGTCTCGTCATGCTGATCTCTGCGGTATATTCAATTGTGTATTTCGGAGTTTCGGTACGCGGTGAAATCCATGAAAACAGATAACCGTATCGGCATCCATATCCATTTCGAGATCTTGATATTTCGTGTCCATTCCAATTTCTAATGGCTGAATCAAACAGTCACTAATCAATTATTTATAATTCTGTTTTGACTTTTGCTTTTTCCAAGATTTACTTCTACCTCTTAACATTCCTATCTGTTCAATCTATATTTGCTGGTTCCAATAGACTTCTCTGTCTCATCCATTCACTCTTCCCTTCTTTTCATATTGGTTCTGCTTTTGAGAAATTTATATATTATAGTATATATAAGTCAGAACCCTACCATTTATTTCTGGCTGGCAACCTCTCCTTCTCTTTCTTTCATATTACCTTCTTATGTTCACATTTTAATATTTATTCATAAACAAAGTGGTATATAATCCTTTGAAAGACTGCTCGCCTCCAGGCTGTTTCATTCCACGTCAAAATCGAGCAACTCCGATCACCTTCGGCCACAACTTTTCCAAACCCAACCCTTCCTTAATATGTACGACAGCAGCACACCATGGCCTTCGGCCTGTCACCATCATGTTTCCATCAACCGAACCCATCATCACCCTTAGAACCGATCCACCACCTCGAGCACCGCATCCCTTTCCTCTAGCCTCGTCACCTGTAGCCACCCTCCGCGTTTGCTTCCGCCTCCCACCTTTTCTTCCATCGCTCAGCGTTTGGCCAAGCACGGCCATGGAGCCGAGCTTCTTCCCTTCCACTTCACACGTGCATACAACAGTCTGAGTATGTACACTTATATATATGTGACATTGTTTTGGTAATATAATTGTATAGATTTTGTTTGTTTGTTATGCATCTGTGAAGTTAATTTGGTTTACACAGTTTATAAAGTTAATAAAGTATAAAAGTGTATATGACAGGGGTTTGTATATTTATACTATATATATATATATAATTAAAGGAATATTGGTTTTGGTTCTGTTGATTTAAAGTTCATAAGTTTTTAAGGATATATATATGGGTTAGGTGATCTGTGAATATATATATATATATATACATAGGTATTTTGTCATATAATTCAAAATTTATATTAACTTTAAACTATACGTATGTAAGGTTATATATTATACTAGTTTTTTATTTATATAAAGTTGCGCAGTACTTTAGTAGAATATATATAGTTTTAATATGATAGTTTATATATGTTTGCAGCAAAATATATAATAATAATAAAAGTTATATATACTAGTAGATAAAGTCAAGTTTGTATATGTCTGTTTATATATATATATAAGTATATAAGTTGGTATAATTTGTTATATATATAGTGTACGTTTATAACTTGTATTGTTGTTTATAAGGTATATTCATATTGGTTTTTCAAGTATAATATATACTGAAGTCTTGGTCTGTTGTTTATCCACATACACATTGCATATATATATATATTGTATAATAAATATTGTGTTAAGTATAGTTTTAAAGTATGATGTATACATTACTCATATATACATATGTTTGTTTTCTTATTTTCCTGGTTGTATTTCTATACGTGTATATATTACATTGTGTATAATAGTTTATATGTAAGTTATATATATATATATATATATCTATTTATATGTATAGTTATATATATATTTTATGATATGACTGAATATATAGACAAGTATTGATTTTAAAATATATTATGTATATATGTTGAGTTTAATATTTGTGTTTTAATTTAAAACAATAATTTTGAAATACATAACTATTTAATTTAATATGTATTTGAAATTTTGAATATAATTTTATATAAATAGTTATATATATATAAGTTCACTTATACCCATTTATCTTCATCGACCCAATTCTGATTTGATTTCGTCTATTCCATGTTATCAGCTTTGATCATCAAATTCGTGCTTGGATTCGTAACTCAATTTCAGTGTCCGTATCTATGTTCGTATCTGTGTCATCTCCTGTTCTTTCTAGCCTCGAAAGGTGAGCAATCACTCACGATTTACGTTCTTATATATATTAAATTTGATTTCAATTGAAACGACAATTGAAATATGCTGTTGTTAGTTATTTACATTGTTATATATATGCTATTACCTGTATCTGTTCACCTATGACATCTGACACCATTATCTATTATTTATATTGATGATACATGCCTGTTATATTATTGTTATATATGTTATCACTCTGCAAATTCCCTGTTAGTATAGAATTCCCTATGGGTTGAAATAATACATACCCGAAAGATCTGTAGAATAAAAGAAAATCGTTATAGGTTGAAATGATAAACCCAAGCGATTTTCATTGAATTGAATTTGGGATTGCAGGTTGAAATGATATATACCCGTATATATTTAAATTGCGGATTGAAATGATAAAATTTTGTATCACTTGACCATAGGATAGAAAATTATATACAGACACTGTTGGTCTATATATAAATAATTTGAAATGATTACTATGGTTATGGAAGGAAATATATGGATTTATATAAATATTGATTTTAGATATTATATAAATGTTATTTTATATATAGTTAAATTCTTGATTTTAAGCTATGCATAAATTTGTTTTATAATAAAATAAGCTTAATAATAAAGTTTGATTTTATTAAAAATAATATGGTTAAGTATATATTTAAATTATATTTTAATATAGAGTTTAAAATGATTTAATAAATTAAGGTTGAGAAGATAGATTTGAAATTGATTTGAAATTGTATTTAATTAAGAAATATATTTAATTAGAAATCGAATTGGAACTTATTGAATTTGAGATTTTTAAAGGATATAATTTTATAACTTGATTTTGGTTAAGGTGATTTAAATGAATATTTCAAGCTTAAATAAGTTGAAGGAAATATTTAGTTTATTTGTAATTTGGGGTTTTATTTAAATAATATTGGATTTATTAAGTGGATATTTCAAAACTAAATAGTAATAAAGTTAAATTAAGATATATATGAAATTATCAAATTTAGTTTTGAGATTGTGAAATATTTAAAGCTTTGGAATATATCAAAATTTAAATGGTTTATTTATGGTTCAAATCTGTATTTGAAATCGATATAATAATTTATTGAGAACTGAATTGAATTGAAATTGATGATTTGAGATTTGACTAAATTTGAAATTTTAGGATTGGTGTTGATTTGGAATTGATTTGTGAAATTTGAGGAAGATATTTTATTATATAAAGTATTTTTAAATTATATTTAAAACTATTTATATATGTTACTTTATAAATTTATTTCATATAAACTATTTTAATATAAATTATTTTTAATATAAACTATTTTAAATTATAACTATTTTTATATAAACTATTTTAAATTATAACTATTTTTATATAAACTATTTTAAATTATAAACTATTTTATTATATATACTATTATTTATATTTAAACGGTTAAGTGGGAAGTGTTATGATTCCAAAGCATTATGATTTCTAAATTTTGATTTCCAAAGAATTATGATTTCCAAAGTGTTTGATTTGTTATAACTTTGAAGTACAAAGATTTTGTAAATGGATATATTTGAAATGGAAATGATATTGTATTTGGTTTTGAAATGGAAGTGATATCGTATTGATATGGTTTTGAAATGGCAATGATATTTTGGTTTTGAAATATAAACTATTTTGAAAGTTTATTAAATGACCAATCGGTGTAATAATTACGTAGTTATTGAAGAGTCCGGAATCGGTTAGGGACATACTCTCTGTCTAAAACGAAAACCACTTTAATAACTATTATACGCGGAGTGTGATCCAGAATGAAGTGGTTGGAATGATGACGTTGCTGGATTTGAAGAAAGAGAACGATAATGGATAGCCTTGACACTTGTGTCAAATTTGAAATGAATTAAACAGGAGCTGTGTCGTGCCAATGAGGTTAGCTACCTTTAGCGGACACACTTCTTCGTAAACTACTCATTACTTGTTTTGATTGGTGCACACCCTTGAATTGGGAGTGTTGTTTCGTGGTGTTGCGATCATTGCGGCGATGCGTTCTCACCAGTCCGGATCAGGCAAACGGTAGTTTCACTGCCTTGGGTATTGCCTCATGTGCCTTGTCATACTCGTATCCCTATGCGCGACCACTACGATTTGTTTCGTGTTATACCTATGGAGTACTCCCTGATAGCCCACTAGTTTACGGTGGAGTTTACAGTGCTGTATAGACTATGATGCTTATATAAAATGTGTTAAGGGGGATAATGGTAACGCCTTAACGCTATTTTGATACTTTATATTACTGATAGGCATTATCTACATAGCGTACACTACTATATATAAATAGTTTAACGGATCCTTAGAGGATGGTTATCCCAAACATCCTTTGAGTTACTCGTATTTTCAGTTGTTATTTCACTTGAGTTGGATTTATTGATATAAGAATGTTAATCCTGACTCGAGTGTTGTGTGTTTTGCTTTACGCTCGGGTCAGACTGAGTGTACCAGTATTCGAGACTCACCTTTGGAGTTGGAGCTTCGCTTGGAGATCCAGCTATCTATCCAGCTTTCAGATATTCAATTGATTCCAGTGATGTATTCTGATCTTGTATTTGACTATTGTATTCAAGACTTCTGTTGTATCTTGTTTAACTCTGTTATATATATAGTAGCTTCATGAACTACTATTCTTTTGTTTCCGCTGCACTATTGTTATATTACTCCGTGTCTGTGATTTTGTGATTATTTATTTACTGTATATATGCTAAGTTTTGCCAATTATAAATTAACAATCTGATATTTTGAGCAATTCAAGTCCGACATGTGTGGATGCGAATGGGTCAAAATATCGGGTCGTTACACGCACCCTCCCAGTCATTTTTTGGAAAATTTCCTTTTCTTATTTGACTCGAACCTTTGAATCTATTTTCTTTAATTACAACGGGAAGAGTCAACCACTCTTCATGGTGTTCAATTATTGGTTTTATCGATTTTATCGAGTTTGGGTAGTTATCTTGTTTAGTCCATTCCATCGAGTTTGGACTGTTGTCTTGTTTTATCCATTCTATCCAGTTTGAAATTTTATTTAGACTATTTCCATTCTTTCAAGTCTGAATGTTATACTAATTGTATCCATCATCTATGTTTGGATTTGTTCCCTATTGTTCATTTCCATTTTTGTTATGTTTGGTTATTGTTTATGTGGGAGAAAACCCGTTCTGAGTTAGCGACATGGTCCCACACATTATTGTTTAAATACACCATATTCATTTCATAGTTTTACTCATACCAGACATTTTGTCTAACCCGAGTTGTTTATTTTCCCTACAATCTCAGGTACTCAATTATATTTAGGTAGACCGAGAATAGCAGGTTTTCTTTGGAGCTCTTTTAAGACGGTGATCGAGTAGGCGGCTCCTTGGTTATCTAGTTATTTATTTCCGATGTATGATTACGTAGGTGTATTTTATATCTTAAAAACGTAAAGTTAGAATGTATAGCTGCAAATTTGTTAGATGTAGTACTTTTTTTATAACTCTGATAACTCCTTATAAGGAGTAACCTTTGGTACTATATCATTTTATATTATATGTAACCATTCCGCTGTGAGTTTTATCTATTCTATCTTGTTCTGTTCTTTATTTTACCCCAAAACAACTTATCTTTCGGATGCTTGGGCAACAGCACACGAATATCGAGGATGTATTAAGTGTCATTCCCAAGGATCAAAAAGGTGGGTCGTCACATATCTTAAATGATTAAAAGACGAAATCAAGCAATTTCCCCCTTAGGAAATTCATATAATATTTATTCTAGCTTAGAAAATTATGAAAATAAAAACCCATCTCTAAAATATTATTTTACATCACATATTTGAAAATCAAGTCGTTTGGAGATTAAAAATTTAGGTTTTACCCTAAAACCCATTAAAATAATTTCATAAAAATCCCATAATTTATTGTTCTATCCAAACAATAACAATCAACAAAACATGGTACAAATCAACACAATAATTCGGGTATTACCCATATCCGAATTCGAAAGCAATAAAAGAGATGGAATCTTATTATTCACCTTAGATTTTTTAGATGTAGGAGTTGAGATTTGGTGTAGCTTTTAATCCCTAAGTTTCTTCCCTTTGAATCCTTAGATTTCGACTACTTATGGCTTGTTTAATGGCCAGCCCCTCTTTTCTTTCCTTTGACTATTTTGTGATGAATGATAGAAATGAGAATGAAAATGAGGGGAGAGGGTTTAAGGCAAAAGGTTTGCACTATTCCTAAATTGCCACTCTCATTCATTCTCTTATATGTTTAGTCTTTAAAACAATTTTATTTAATTAATTAAGAAATGACCTTATTAGTTACCCAAATCTCATTTTCCTTAATTATTTACATTACTTAAAGAATTTCCTCTACTTATTCTGAGAACTTTTTCCACCAACTTCTCTTTCCCAAAGGTCGAAAGCATTTCTTCATTCCTAACTGCCATCTCTACCACTACATTCGATGGATCTTTGAGATGTGGCATAACCCCCGAACAAACTTCTCATTCCTCTTGATAACAATGTCAATAGTGGCATATCCATACATGGACAGCTCATCAAATTTAGCAAAGTACTCCAACACTGACATTTCCCCCTGCTCTAGCTCCATAAATTTCCTGAGCAAGGCAGATTTAGCTACTTCAAACAAAAATCTTTCTTCGAATCTCCTTCAAAAATCTGCCCAAGTCAATTCCTCTTTCAGTACCCCTACAGTCACCCCATTCCATTAGAACAAAGCAACCCCTTGCAAATGTCTCGAAGCCAATCTCCTTTTCAGATCATCATTCAGACCTAAATCAGCAAAAATCCTTTCACAATGTAACCGTCAGTTCTCCACTTCTATTGCATCCTCAATCCCCAGAAAAGGCTTTCCGCCCAGACTTGTGTAATCTCGACTCAGCATAGCATAGTTATTACCAACTGGTGCTATAGGATTGACTCCTCCCGAATTAACAACATTTCCTCCATCTGTTCCTACAGCTACTCCAGCTTGCATCAGATTGACAAAGAACTGATACATAGCCCCCATATCTACTGGCAGGGCCGCAACACCTATATTGGCATTTGCATTTTGAATAATATTTGCATGTCGACCTTGGTTACTCCTAGTATTGGGCCGAGCATTCCCATTAGCTGTGGTGCTTCCTCCACTTAGATTCGCTCTTTCATTTCCTTCCTCCGTATCTTTCTTTCTCGTAAATCTGCATACGAGCATTAGTAAGATACAGAAGAACGATTAAAGAGAGAGGGGAGAAAACATACTTATATATAGCAAATACAAGTACGTTACTATAGCGTTATCCCATACCCCAATCTTATTCTCTGATTTATTAGGATTATGTTTTCAAAAACTCTTTGGGTTTAAAATTCTTTTAATCATAAACCTATGCTCTGATACCAACTTTTAACATCCCACATTATGAGGCCCAAAACTAACTGCTACAGATGCTGTAGTCATCCATAGTTATTAATTCCCGACGGTAAAATGCAGCTATGTTAACATATCAATAATCAGAAGCACATGAATATGAATTTTTTTTAACACAGTTTAAAACAAATTTTCAAATCTCATTTCACAAATGATCTTTCATATTCATTACATAATCTCGTTCATAAACCCACGTTCGGAGAAAATATAATTATCACAACATACTCCAACAACGACATATGTGGATGCCCCCTTAGTTGATCAGAGTCTTAATATAGGCAGTTATACAACTTTGCCTTTACATCTAAAATAACACGGTAGATAAATGAAGTTGATACTCCTAGATAGCTAGATTTTCCTCGTACATGTCTCCGGAAGCTTATTTGTCTATTAGGAACCTGAAAGTCCTTACTACCTACCTACTCAAATGAGTACCTGAGAGTTTAAGGTAAAAAAACAAAAACTTCATGTCAGACAATAGCCTAATGTGAATAATAACCTACCATCTCGAACCAATAGATATTTAGTGAGACCACGCCGCTGAGCAGAATGGGTTTTCCCCTCACTAGTATTTTATCAAAACATAACAACCATATACTATGTTCCTGCAACCACAATGGTTAGAACATAGGAAATAGCATTTATAATCATGCAATACATATTGGATTACTCATCCCAATTCATTAGATTACCCATCTTAATTTCAAATGACTACCTGTCATAATTTAATCTGACTGTCCATCTTAGTTTAATCTGACTACCCATCTTATAATTATGTGGACTATCCATTTCACATTTTAACATATTCAGAATTCTGTGGACTATCCATCTCACATATATTTATTACCTGGATTACCCAACCCCTACCATATTATCTACCCATCACATATGGTTTAATCATTTTAAATTTTATGGACTATCCATCAAACCTATTCCATTTAACTAAAAATGATG
Organism: Allium fistulosum; assembly: GCA_030737815.1. Lineage (NCBI taxonomy): Eukaryota > Viridiplantae > Streptophyta > Magnoliopsida > Asparagales > Amaryllidaceae > Allium > Allium fistulosum. Next base: position 847,460,214 of record CM060901.1, read on the forward strand.
TGGACTATCCATCACACATCCCATAGTTTTACTAGGATGACTATGAACCCTTCATTATTCTCATAGAGACTATCCATCTTCAACATGATGTAGATTATCAATCTCACATCCCATAGTTTTCCTAGGATGACTATGAACCCTTCACTTGACCTTTTAATTCATGTTACCCACTTGTATCTTTTTAGCTCATGTTACCCACATGTTTCTCTTTAATCCATGTTACCCACATGTTTAACCCATATCTATTTGTGTCCCCAATCAGGTTATTTCCCCTTATAATTTAACATTTCAAGGTGACATACATTGGTATCCCCTAATGTTCCATGTCGAAGTTTATAATTATTGGTATCCCCAATGATAGTGTCAAAGTCATAATTTAAATTAACATTGGTATCCCCAAGAATTTAAAGTCAAAACATATAGCATATGGCTCTTCGCCATTCGTTATTTTAGTATAAAACAACATTGAAATTCAAAATTTAAGATGGCATTAGTATCCCCCATGACTTCGTCGAAATAGAAAACATAAGGCCCTCTGCCTTTAAAGAAATACACACACACGGGTTTAAACTATGTCAACCTCTACCCAAGGTCCAAGACCCTAGTACTTTAATTCTTTTAAGTTATAAAATCTATGTCGAAAATAGTGTTGTCGCCCTTCATAACCCATAGGCTATCCACCTATTGAACAAAGCTTTAAACTTTTACAAGTGGCTATGAAGACATAGGCCTTTTCGCCTTATTATAACTATTTTAATTAATACGAAAACAAACCTCTTCGGCATGAAAAGAAGTGTGACGTCGAGACCAAGTGGCATCGACACTCAAGCATAAGGTCTCCGAGCTTGATGCACATCAACCTCAAGACCTTCAATGATGCTATAAACTTTTATACTCAAACTACTTTGGCTATAATGTCGCTTTACATAATGTCAAGTCATATATGGTCGAAGTCATTAAAAGCGGCATCACTTCCTTAGTCATATAAACACTTAAGATAATTAGATGTGGCATCGTTTAAAAACAACGGCGAAGACATACAACATCGTCGATGTTGACCTGAAGCTTCTAAACTTTTTAAATGAGTTACGAATTACCAGGCCGCCGATATTATATTGTCGAAGAGGTCGACTTCGGCCTACTTGGAACCGTTGCGTAGTTAATGAAGTAACTACCCTACGCTTTCTTTCAACGCCACTTCGACACTCATGGGATATGGCCTTCTACAGGTGCGAAGACACATGGGTGGCAGGTACTATCGTAATTCTTATGAAGACTGTTTTATTATTTCTTAACGTAAAATCTATTCACCAAATCATAATTCCTGTCCAATTTATATTGGATAAAGACTATATTTTACAAACTCTTTTCAGAAATTTCTACCACCCTAAAATTTCAAGTTCTGAAACATAATTAATTAATATCCTTGATTAATTTACCTTTTAAATGCTTATACAGCAAAATAAATTCACAATAAATTGAATCACTTGGGAAAAATCCCAAAAATTCACATAAATTAGAGAATATTCTTCTCTTTACAATATGAAAATTTCAGACTCAAAAACCATATTTAATTATCTTAAATGATTAAACCCAAAATTAAGCAATTTCCCCCTTAGGAAATTCAAAAAATATTTATTCTAGCTTAGAAAATTATGAAAATAAAAACCATCTCCAAAATATTATTTTACAGCGCATATTCGAAAATAAGTTGTTTGGATATTAAAAACTTAGGTTTTACCCTAAAACCCATTTAAATAATTTCATAAAAATCCCATAATTTATTGTTCTATCCAAATAATAACAATCAACCAAAACATGGTATAAATCAACATAATAATTTGGGTAGTACCCATATCCGAATTCGAAAGTAATAAAAGAGATGGAATCTTATTATTCACATTAGATTTTTTAGATGTAGGAGTTGAGATTTGGTGTAGCGTTTAATCCTTAAGCTTCTTCCCTTTGAATCCTTAGATTTCCACTTCCTATGGCTTGTTTAATGGCCGACCTCTCTTTTCTTTCCTTTGATTTTTTTGTCACGAATGATAAAAATGCTAATGAAAATGAGGGGAGAGGGTTTAAGGCAAAAGGTTTAGTATATTCCTAAATTGCCCCTCTCATTCATTTCCTTATATGTTTAGTTTTAAAACAATTTTACTTAGTTTACTGAGGCACGACCTTATTAATTACCCAAATCTTATTTTTCTTAATTATTTACATTATTCTATTTAATTTACCCACTTAAATACCTTGAATAATGTTAAACAAAAATTAGGGGTGTTACATGTAGAATATGCTAGTATATGATTTTTGTTTGATGATAATAAACATATATATATTCGTTTAAATGTATTTGTTGTTGTACTATTTTATTTTTCACATAAGTAAATGAATATTTGTTGAATAAAATAAATAACTCAAAATTCATATTCAAACAAATATTTTATTACAAATTCGAATGGTACAAATTTGAGCTCTCACTACATTTACGCATTTTCAATTACAACACAATTTTCAATTTACATATTACACCTCACTACATATTCACTCAACATTCGTATTTGATCTTCAACTCTGTATCAGCCTGTATCCATCATCCGAACTATCTGCAAAATAAACACTACCGCAGTAAAATTGAAAAAGAAATTATTTTGCAGTGTACAATGGAGTATGTGTTTCGAAAATATTATTTGCCTCAGTTATTTGGGTTGTTCATCGTCATTTTTGTTAGTTCATCTTACACGAACAACTTGTGACATGCACAGTGTATCACTGTACATGCCATAAGGTCGTGCATACCGATATACACTTGCTTGTTAAAATCGTAGGGACAGGTGAGCACAAGGCCAAACCCGGGCAAAAGCTGGATTCAACTCAGATGCAATATAAAAACAAAACATTACATAATGCACAAGTACAAGGATGCAAACCATGGAACAAAAAGCAAATGAACAGTACAGACTCATATACAAAGTGCAGACCAACCATGTGCAACCATAGCAACCAGAAAAATACATATCTGAGCATGTGGAACCACACATAAAGCAACAACCAACATACATAAAGATACATATGTATACATTTATATATGCATATATACATACACATGTCAGTTCAGTACACATGAAGTCTCAAATCAAGACATGTACAAAGGATAATGCATGAATGAGCAAGTAGTTCACATATGTATATAGTGAATGCAACCAAAGCAATTGAAGTTCAGTGGAAACCAAACAAGAATGAAGCAAACGACAATACAAAGCAATCAAACAAGGTCAGGCACCAGCATGAATGGCCAAAGTAGTGTGAACATACATATATGCATGAAGAACAAACCAGATCATAAAATGTACAAGTTCAATGCATATGGTCAAGAGCAATGAATCAAGCTACAGGCAAGACTGCAACAACACAGTTGTGAACACAAAGAAGCAGATCATTGGAGATCAGTATGAATGCAAGCACTCAAGTAAATAGATCGGTGAAAGGCTAACAAGACATGAACATATCAGATCAGAACCAAAGTGGACCAGACCAAAATATACAAGGAACCATAGACCAGTCAGCATTAACAAAAATACAAGGCAACAAACACAGTCAGTCTCAACATATATATATATGAAATTCAGTTTCAAGTGCAACAAGACATCAAACTGAATTAAGCAATTAGTTCAAAATCAAGTTCTCTAAATCAATGTAGACCTCAATGAGACCAAAACACACATATATACATACATGTATGTATGTATATACATGGAGAAAACAGTTTAAATGTTTCAAAAATAGTGAAGCAGTTTACATATGTTTATATGTTTACAGTAAAAACAGTTGTAAGTCGTAGTTCAAAGTCAAGGAGCGATTTCAACAATGAAATGATAGTGAAGCCGTGGGTAATGAAAATCCAAAAAATTATCAGTAGCCAGAGTTTGAATAAAGTCGCAGTGGATTATACCATCAAAACCGTGGGTCATAATTCAAAGAGAATGGAACAGCAGCTTGAATAAAGTCACAGAGGAATTCAAGGTGAACCAGTCAGTTTTCAGGAGGTCAGCAATATATCTCAAATTCAAGTTCTAAATAAGTCATACGTTTGAACAAGCCATTGAACATGTCAAGTGTATCTCAAATAATTCAAATGCCGAAGTCAATGGAGCAAATAATGGAACCGACTCAAAGCGATTTAAATATATCAAGTAATGAAAAGTCAATATCATCGCCAACATTCAATCAGTAATCGAACGGCCAAGCAAAGTGTTTGAAGAATTCAAATAGAATTATACGAACGTAAATATAGGGTTTTCATTCCTATTTAAACCCAATCATCATCATCGGCAGTGAGACATTGAGTTCAAGTTCAAACAAATCAATGGAGCAATCAAGACGAACATAAGTAAAATCGAAAAGGGGCATACCAATTTTTATTCCATTCGAACTCGATCGAGAAGCGGTCGCAAAGCAAAGAAAATCAAAGAACACCGATAGAAATACCAGCAAATCAAAGAGCAAAAAAAGGCATTTGAGCTTCCAATTTCCAAGCGGCGCTTCAATTTTCATAAAACCCTAATTGAAAATCGAAGAGATAAAGAGGCGGCCACAAAATAACAAAGGGGACAAACTTCTCTATTCTTATTTTAATTGAGCCAGTGTTATTTAAATTATATTGGGCTTAAGTTTTTTTAAAATAGGGTTTTCTTTTATAGTTTGTTTGTAATTTTATTTCTTTAAAATTTGAGTAACTTTCTAGTTGTGTAACTAGGTACGAACTACGTTTATGTAGTTCGAGAATTCGCAACTCAGTGGCTGAGTTGTGGTAGTGATTTGAGCTTAGAGTTAGGTTAGTCAAGTTAGCGAGTGTTGCAAGTTTAGTGTTTGTAAGCGTCTGACTACTTAATTTCTAGTAGAAACCTTGGGGGCAGCACGTAGGCAGGTTTTCGCCGAAGCTGGGTAAATTTGTGTGTGATCTCTACTGCATTACTTTCGGTTATTGTTTTTATTTCCGCATTAATTTTTATTATTATTAGTATCACCCTATTCAACCTCCCCCCCTCTAGGGTGAAAACAATCCTACAAGTGGTATCAGTGCTAGGAACAAAAACTAATTTTTATTTTAAAAATTTGATTTTTTCAATGGCTTCTTTTAATAATACTTTTACTGAAGTTCAGTCCATAGTTAGACCACCCTTGTTCAATAGTGAATATGCTTATTGGAAAAATAGAATGAATTTTTTTTTGAAAACCATATATGCATGGAATATTGTTGAAATGGGATATTGGACACCAACAATAATGGTAGATAATCAAGAAGTTGAAAAACCTATGGATCAATGGACAGATGTTGGAAATAAACTGTAAAATGTTAATGTTAAAGCTATGAATTCTCCTATTTGTTCATTAGATCAAATTAAATTTAATCGTGTCTCACGTTGTCTAACTGCGGAGGAAATTTGGCACACGCATGAAGTGACTCATGAAGGAACCTCCCAGGTTAAAGAATCACGACATGCCATGCTTAGTAGCGAGTATGAGAACTTCACAATATCAAAGGATGAAAGTGTCAAAGAAATGTATGGACGACTTTCTAATCTCATATACAAATCAAAATCTCTAGAAAGACCATATACAGAGCTAGAAATAGTCCGAAAAATCCTCAGAATTCTTCCACGAAATTTTGAAGCAAAAGTGACTGCCATTCAAGAATCAAAGGATCTGAAACAGGTTAAAGTTGAAGAACTCATCGGGAACCTTACCACTTATGAGCTAGAAATCAAATTCAAGGAAGAACGTAAAGGAGGAGATGCGAAAGAAATCTATAGCTCTCAAAGGAACAACTGAAAGTGAAGATGGTGATGATGAAGGAGCAGCTGAAATGGCACTGATAATAAAGAGATTAAAAAGGTGGAACCGCAAATATGGAAATCCTGCCCTAAATCAACAACCGAAGAGCAGAATCGTCAAAGTTCTAGACAACTCAGAAGAGCATCATTTGTCACAAGTGTAATAAACCTGGTCATATCAAGCCAAATTGTCCTCAAAATCAATTCAGCAAAGGAAAGAATCCAAAAAGGAGAAGTTTTGCAACAACTTGAGATAAAAGTGACGAAGATGATAAAAGCACTAGCAGTGAGAGTGAAAGAACAAATCTATGTCTTCGAGGCGAAACAAGTGACAGCGATGATGACGAGCCAAGCGAGGTATCAAAACTTACTCATTTGCAATTACTTATATACTTTCATGAAGTAAATGGCTGTTTTGAAAGACTTAGGGAGAAGTACGCTAAAATAGAATCACAAAAGGATAGTTTGATAGAACTAAATATGCAGCTTAATCAAATGGTTCAAAACTATAGAAATGAGTGCCCTAAGTGTGATAAGTGTCCATCATTTGAAGAGGAAATAAAAAAATTAGAAACTAAAATCAAATCGCTTGAAAATGAAATTTTGATTTTGAAATAAAGTGAAAACACTAGGAGAGAAAATTCTATCAAAAAGTGCACTTTGTTATTGAATGAAAATGAATCTCTCGAGTCATAAGTCCAACAATTGTCTACAACTTCAGGAAAATTCTTCAAAGGAGAAAGATCACTAAATATGCTACTAAGGAAACAAACTGTTAATACTGTTAGACAAGGACTTGGGTATACTCAATCTAAAAAGGGTAGAAGTGAAACTAATCATATAAACTCCAAGTGCACGATTTGTAGAAAAATTGTACATAATCACAACAATTGCTGGTATAGACCCAAACATGTGAAAACCATACCAATTTGGGTTCCTAAAGGCACGAATGTAAAATCTCTTAAAATCAAACAAATTTGGGTGCCAAAAGGAACAAAAATAAACTGCTTTGGTTCTACGCAAACTTGTTTTTCAAAATCGTTTGTCACTAACAATCATGGACCTATAAAAACAAATAGGTCACAAAACTCTTCTCTCGTGTAGGTGTGTTGGCAGGCTAAGGAACAGCAATAGTGGTACTTGGATTCTGGCAATTTCAAGCAGATGACGGACGACAAATCAAAGTTCCTTAGCCTAGAGAAATACAAAGGTGGTTGAGTCAAAATGGGCAAGAAACGATGTATTTTATGTTGAAAATCTGCACCATAATCAGATTTCAATCAGCCAGTGATCAACTGAGAAAATTTGAGCACCACAATTAAATTTGACAAGGATGAAAAATGTAAGGTAGTTGATTAAAAAAATATCAAGGTATGATTGATCACTTCTTCATCTTACTGCTTCTAGACATTATGTTCTCTGCTTGCTTATGTACACGGTTTCAATCAAATCCAAAAGAATCTCATTTTAAAAGCTGTAAAAGGATTATATGGTATCTGTTGCACACACCACGATTTGGTCTATGACATCCAACTTATGAAAACTTTGATTTAAAGGGGTATTCAGATGCAGATTATGCTGGTAGTCTAGTTGATAGAAAAATTACTAGTGGAATGTGTTTTATATAGAGACATTCATTAGTTGCATCACTTTCACAAAGAAAATATCTGCATAAATTTCATTTCAACTGATTTTCAATTGGCAGACATTTTTTCCAAAAAATAATTTTTGTCGACTGCGTCTCAATCTAGGCATTTTAGAAATTTGATTTTATATTTTTGGATTTGATCTTAAATGTCCATGTTAACTAATCTGACTCCCTACATATTACTGAAAAGGAAAATAGTGACTGAAAAAATTTGACGAGTGTTGATATTAATCATACATTATGACTTGAGACAGTATATTTAGTAAATTTCTTTAAAAATTTAAACAAATTTGTAATAACTTTTGTTGGTAAAAATTTCATGACCATTTCTATTTCTATCATATTTATAACGACCATCACTCATCAAAAATCAATATAGTATGTTAAAATGTGGTACCTAAACAGGAAATTATTCCTTTTTTAATTAACTAGCAATAAAATTATCCAAAAGTACTCACTCTCATTTAAAAGTCCTCACGGTTATGCATGGGTGAAGTACTAGGAATCTTTGATTATGTGCTTTCACGCTCATTTAAAAGTCTTCACGATTATGCATGTACGGAACACATATCAAAATTGATTATTAATTAGACGAGTTGATTCTAACCCCATTTAAAAGTCCTCACGGTTATGCGTGGTTAGAAGATGCTTGAAATTCATTTTTTTATTAAAAATTGGTAATACTACTAAGCTCATTTAAAAGTCCTAACGGTTATGCATGGTTAGTAAGTATTCAAATTCCTGTCATAAATATACCACAAATGGACACGACTATATGGTTTTCTATACCGACATCACCCCTATCACTCTAAAATGGAATATACGCCTAACAGAGTATTTTTTATTTTTGTTTGATTTTTTATTGAAATTTAATATTTATACTCGATTAGGTATTAATGTTGTATTAATGTCTATCGCTTTATCTCTATTTTCTAACACTATTACTCTTTTGCTGATAACAAAAGCGGGAGAGAAGTTAAGATTTTGGCAAGCATATTCTCATATAGGCTCATTGCATTTGTTTTTTATTTTATTTGCATAATTTTCATGTATATGTGAAGGGGGACCCTAGTTGTAGGGGGAGTATTCAAATAGGGTGAGCTCATGTAATTCATCAAGACCAAATACATTTAATAGAGTCAAAATCTTAATATATATTTGTTATCATCAATAAAAGGAGATTGTAGAATATGCTAGTATATGATTTTTGTTTGATGATAATAAACAAATATATATTCGTTTAAATGTATTTGTTGTTGTACTATTTTATTTTTCATATAATTAAATAAATATTTGTTGAATAAAATAAATAACTCAGAATTCATATCCAAACAAATATTTTATTACAAATTCGAATGGTACAAATTTGAGCTCTCACTACATTTACAAATTTTCAATTACAATAAAATTTCAATTACAACACAATTTTCAATTTACATATTACACCTCACTACATATTCACTCAACACTCATATTTGATCTTCAACTTTGTTTCAGCCTGTATCCAGCATCTAAACTATCTGCAAAATAAACACTGCCATAGTAAAATTGAAAAAGAAATTATTTTGCAGTGTACAATGAAGTGTGTGTTTTGAAAATATTATTTGCCTTAGTTATTTGGGTTGTTCATCGTCATTTTTGTTAATTCATCTTACACGAACAACTTGTGACATGCACAGTGTATCACAGTACATGCCACAAGGTCATGCACACCGATATACACTTTCTTGTTAAAATCGCAGGGATAGGTGAGCACAAGGTCAAACCCAAGCAAAAGCTGGATTCAACTCAAGTACAATATAAAAACAAAACATCACAAAATGCACAAGTACAAGGATGCAAACCATGGAACAAAAAGCAAATGAACAGTACAAACTCATATACAAAGTGCAGACCAACTATGTGCAACCATAGCAACCAACACAATGTAGATCTGAGCATGTGGAACCACACATAAAGCAACAGCCAACATACATGAAGATACACATGTATGCATATATATGCATATATACATACACATGTTAGTTCAGTACACATGAAGTCTCAAATCAAGACATGTACAAAGGATAATGCATGTATGGGAAAGCAGTTCACATATGTATATAGTGAATGCAACCAGAGCACTTGAAGTTCAGTGGCAACCAAACAAGAATGAAGCAAACGGCAATACAAAGCAATCAAACAAGGTCAAGCACCAACATGAATGGTCAAAGTAGTGTGAACATACATATATGCATGAAGACCAAACCATATCATAAAATGTACAAGTTCAATGCATATGGTCATGAGCAATGAATCAAGCTACAGGCAAGACTGCAACAACACAGTTGTGAACACAAAGAAGCAGATCATTTGAGATCAATATGAATGCAAGCACTCAAGTAAATAGATCAGTGAAAGGCTAATAAGACATGAACACATATCAGATCAGAACCAAAGTGTACCAGACCAAAATATACAAGGAACCATAGACCAGTCAGCATTAACATAAATACAAGACAACAAACATAGTCAGTCTCAACATATATATGAAATTCAGTTTCAAGTGCAACAAGACATCAAACTGAATTAAGCAATCAGTTCAAAATAAAGTTCTCTAAATCAATGCAACCTCAATGAGACCAAAACACACATATATACATACACATATGTATGTATATACATGAAGAAAATAGTTTAAATGTTTCAAAAACAGTGAAGCAGTTTACATATGTTTATATGTTTATAGTAAAAACAGTTGTAAGTCGCAGTTCAAAGTCAAGGAGCGGTTTCAACAATGAAATGACAGTGAAGCCGTGGGTAATGAAAATCCAAAAAATTATCAGTAGCCAGAGTTTGAATAAAGTCGCAGTGGATTATACCATCAAAACCGTGGGCCATAATTCAAAGAGAATGGAACAACAACTTGAATAAAGTCACAGAGAAATTCAAGGTGAACCAGTCAGTTTTCAGGAGGTCAACAATATATCTCAAATTCAAGTTCCAAACAAGTCATACGTTTGAACAAGCCATTGAACATGTCAAGTGTATCTCAAATAATTCAAATGCCGAAGTCAAAGGAGCAAATAATGGAACCGACTCAAAGTGATTTAAATATATCAAGTAATGAACAAGTCAATATCATCGCCAACATTCAATCAGTAACCGAACGGCCAAGCAAAGTGTTTGAAGAATTCAAATAGAATTATACGAACGTAAATATAGGGTTTTCATTCCAATTTAAACCCAATCATCATCATCGGCAGTGAGACATTGAGTCAAGTTTAAAGCAATCAAGACGAACATAAGTAAAATCGAAAAGGGGCATACCAATTTATATTCCATTCGAACTCGATCGAGAAGCGGCCGCAAAGCAAATCAAATCAAAGAACACCGGTAGAAATTCCAACAAATCAAAGAGCGAAAAAGTAAAGGCATTCAAGCTTCCAATTTCCAAGCGGCGCTTCAATTTTCATAAAACCCTAATTGAAAATCGAAGAGATAAAGAGGCGGCCACAAAATAACAAAGGGGACAAACTTCTCTATTCTTATTTTAATTGGGCCAGTGTTATTTAAATTATATTGGGCTTAAGTTTTTTTTAAAATAGGGTTTTTGTTTTATAGTTTGTTTGTAATTTCCTTTCTTTAAAATTTGAGTAACGTTCTAGTTGTGTAACTAGGTACGAACTATGGTTTTGTAGTTCGAGAATTCGCAACTCAGTGGCTGAGTTGTGGCAGGCTTTTGAGCTTAGAGTTAGGTTAGTCTCGTTAGTGAGTGTCACAAGTTTACGTGTGTTTGTAAACGTCTGACTACTTAATTTCTAGTAGAAACCTTAAGGGCAGCACGAAGGCAGGTTTTTGCCGAATCTGGATAAATTTGTGCGTGATCTCTACTGCATTACTTTCTGTTATTGTTTTTACTTCCGCATTAATTTTTATTATTATTAGTATCACCCTATTCACCCCCCCCCCCCTCTAGGGTGAAAACGATCCTAAAAGAGAGTACATGGGATCCCGATGAGAAAATCCGAGCTACCCACCCGCAGCAATTTCCTGGTACCTTTCCAATTAAATTTAGTAAGTAGAGATTATTTATGCATTAGGAATTAGCTTGGTGTACCCTTTAAGCAGAGACCATTGGATGATATGGATGGTTGTAAAAGTGTCATTAGGACATGTTAAGGGTGATGGATGCTAGTGGATGTATTAGTTGGGTCGTTTCTTTTACACATTTATGATTGTATATCCTTTAGTTAGTACACACATGCACTCGCATTATCTCTTGTTTATTTGTTTTATCCTATTGAGCATTATGCATATGCATTGAATGGTTGCGCATACATGTAGAATTGAAAGTATACCTACTTAGGATGTTGCGTACATTTTGGATTCATGGCATGGGCACTAGCATGACAGGAGGTCGACTAGATTAGAAGACTGCATACTCTTTGCATTAGTATAAGTTCACGTGCATTTCAGGCTTGCATATACATATACCGCATTAGAAATTTACTAAGAACAATGATTGCCCGTGGATGATGGATGAGTAGATGGTTGTATCTATTGATTGTTGCACGTATGAGTTACATGTTTTCTGTCCTTTGATATTTCGAGGACGAAATCCTTTTAAGTGAGAGAATGTAATACTCCGGAAATTAAGCGAAAAATTTAATAAGAAAATTAAATTTAAATATAATAAGGGCTAAAATGAAAATTTTCACAAATGTTTGAATTTGGCTATGAAACTCGCACCATCGTGTTCGTAGCGACTTTCTGGACAATTTTCATATATAACACTTTGAAATCGGAATTAGTACATAAATACAGATGTTTTTAAAAAACAAAATAAATTAAATATAAAAACTTTCCTAATTACACTTTCCTAATTAAACAAAATTAATCTTGCATTTTACAATATTTGAAAAATGCTACAGCATTGCAGTAGTTAAATGAATTTTCTATAAAGTTTAACGACCGTTGTAAAAAAGATCTACTAAAACGTTTAAACAAATATTGATCTTTTACAATTATGGATATTACAACTTTAACCAAAATGTTGTCCTAATGCTTTAACAACTTTTATTGAGAGCATTCTCAAATGTTTTTTCTTGTGCTATGAAGTCCTTATGTGACTACGTTAAATATAAAAAAAACCAAAATAAAAAGTCAAGTTAATTTTCCTCAATGTTATCTTTTGTTATACTATTTTGATTCTTTTAGTTTTAATATTTTCCAAACAAATAAGTTTATTTCCACTGGTATCAAAATTTGTAAGATTTTCGGTGAAGAGATTAATTTTAGTTCAAACTTTCAAAATCACAAATCAATTTTGCATTTTTCCATTAAAGACCTAATTTACGTATCAATTGGGAGAAAGATTTTCTTATCACAACATCCAAAATAAAGCTTGATATTCAAGTCCCCGTTCAAGAATATGTAAAAATTTATTATTATTGTTGCTTTTTTTTGGATGATTGTTGACATGAATTTGTAAAAGAACAAAAAAAACAAAAAAATTAAAAAATAAAAAGAGCTGATTTGCAGTAGAATTGGACATTATATGATGATACAACAGTAACATGTTTCACATCAATTTGACATCAACTCGTTTCAAATTAAGTACGCACAAGGTAAACATGGTACATTGCTTGATGTAGATATATACCAACTAATTTATGATGTGTTGCAGCATTGACCATAAAATTTAGTGCTCCAGATTAACAGTAAGAGAGATGTTACAAAAAGAAACTACAACACACACTGGTACAAGCAAGGCATATATAGCAAACCATAGCACAAATGCAATACAGTGATCTTAATTATAACAGACGTTTAATAGACAAAGTTAGTTAAAACATGGCACTAGTAAAAGGGGGATGCCTATCCTTGAGCTGATGGTAGCCACATTTTGCTTTATCAGAATCCTCTTTTTGTCTGTGCAAGTGCTTTCCTGAAATGAAAAAAACAAAGCACACGTTATGCATTGAAAATTAGGAACATATCCTTATTTTAAAACTTATTCCACTTCCGAAGCGTTCCGAAAACAGTTTCTTTTAAACACTGTTATAGTTATTTTCATTAAAATATTTGTAATTAATCGCAGATATAGTTCAGTTGTTTAGGATATGCGGTGTCCACCTTAAAAGATTCAGAGTTCAATCATCAACAACCGCACATTCTGCACATTCCTAAGCAATACTGCAGACATTTACAATAAAATTGTAAATATTTGGAGTATTGAAATTTTTTTCAATACTCCAAATATTTACATTAAAAAATCAAATATTTCCGCTTTTTAGCGCAAATACTTGCAAAATAACTGATGTAATAATAAATCAAACATTTGCAGTTAAAATTGCAAATACTGGCGGTTTTAAGTGGGAACATCTTTGTGGTTTTAATTGAATATATACCCCAAAAAAATTCTGCAAACTTCTCTGAAAATAATTTCAGGGGTGTTTATTGAAAACTGTTTTTAGAAGGAACTGAAAAGCATTTGAAACTCGTTGGAAAATGTTTGATAAAACATCCTTTTTTAAAATCTATACTTCATCAAAATGCATTGCTATTATTACAAAATACACCACTGGTGCTTCTGTGTTAATGAAGTTTGTTGTTGGGATAATATGCCAATCAAATTATACTATGCAATAATATATGAAAAACAGTTAATGAAGTTTGATATTGGCTTAATGTGCTTAAGGCTGTCAATGGATATCCAAAAAATCCGAAATCCGCCTGCATCTGGATCCGAAAAGCGCATAAATATCTGATATTCGAAAAAACAAATACGGATGCGGATATTAAGACATCCGCATCCAAAAATTACCCGTCCCGTTTTTGCCAAAATTATAGTTTATTTTATGTGTATTTTAGTATAAAGAAATATATGTATTTATTACTTTATCAAATTAATAGTTTGTATTATATGCATTTAATGCATATTAACTGCTCAAATCTACTTATTATCATCATGCTATTTTTGCATACTTTTATAATTAATGGGATAGAAAAATAATAATGTTAAATCAAAAATTTCTATTTATGTTTCTCGATTTATCGATCGTTGGCAGATAGGATAAATCCGATATCCTTCCGTATCCGCAAATGCAAATATCTGATATCGGAAAATGATTTCAAATGCGGATGCGGCACTATTTGTATCCTAAAGTATCCATTGACAGACCAGTTATGTGCTGATCAAATAATTTGTTATAATTATGGTTTCTCTATCAAACCCAGTTCTATTGTAACCAAATCCCTTCTGATCTCCATATATGGAAAAAGAAGGATTTTTCGTACTGGGTATACAGAGTGTCACACTGAAAACATAAATTTGGAGTGCTTCATTTATGGTAACATTCGTTTTTTCTAATTCTATGGATTATCTTACCAAGTTATTTTATCATCGCTGAAATCAGTTTCGAGTTGGCAGTTCATATCGATGAGTTCTGGGATTTTTAAAAATCCAGTAGATTCCTACAAAACATAGTAATCGACATGGTAGATGAACATAATCAAGTGAAGGAAGATTGAAGTTCGATATACGATTTCATTAAGGCCATTACCATCATACATATATTTCTCTTAAGTCTTATCAAGTAGTATGCTTTATAATATTGATGCATGCGATGAAAAGCCATATAAGCGACGATTTATCAAACCAACTCCGCATAAAGTTATATGTGAGCAAGGTACACAAATATGAACGTGGTGTTACATCATATATACGCTATGTGAATTCATAATTCAATATCCATGCAGCTCAATTATTATGGCTCTGATGAATGAAAAACACAAATACCTGACTGGAGCTTCACTCCACAACTGACTCAGCTTTGTAGCAAATTCTGTTATAACTGTTTTATCAGATGGACCAATGCACTCCATGGCTGCTAGTTCTAGCAGTGCATACAAAAAATCAAGGCGAGCTTCATAAGGCATAACCAGTTGTGTACTATCCTGATCAATGTTTAAATCCACCACCTACATTGCACAATAACAAATTTTCCATTATTTTGAAAATAGATTATGAATGAGATTTGAGTATCACTAGAACTTGCCTGTAGAAACCAAGGAATTATTGAGTCTGTGAACCTCTGCTTCCAAAAGAGTGTAGTCAAAATGCCAAGAATTACTGCAGTAGTCTCACAGGACAACCTTTCTACAACCGGGCCAGTTATATTCATGAGCTCAATCAAACAAATGTCATCATCTCTATGCAAAGCTTCTGCATATGCCGATTCAATATCCCCAGTATGCAATAACTCCTTCATTCGCTTCCAGAATCCATACTTAACTTCCAATCTATCATGTTTGATGCTGCTGGCATTACGATTACTCTCTCTCGATCGACTACATATTGTGTCAATCTGAGTTCCTCTTATTGCATCTTTTTGGAGAAGATGGTTTCTAGCTTTGTTGGGTCTTGGTTCCATTAATAGCTTGACACTTTCCTTTGCTGCTGAAGTGTTATCTCTGTTCTTCGAAGAAGAATTTACACAGAGTGCCTCTTTGGTTTTATCTTTCAGTGATGAAATCTGCCTACTATTGAAGTTAGATTCCACAGATCGACGTGGTGTGGTAATAGAGACCCTCGGGGAACATGTCATGTTCTGATTATTCATCGTAATTTTAGATGAATGTTTTTCATTTTGAGAGACAGTATCTGATATTTTATTTACAGCGTTTTCCAGGTTATGCACTGTCATCTGTAATGCTAAAAGGCTATCTCCTGAATTTCTTGTATAAACCTGAAAATGTTAAAGAAAAAAGATATTTAGTTAATAACCATCTTCAAGTCAGATTGTACGTAGAATCATAGGCATAGAATAGATGTATGAGGGATACCTGTAGAAGTTCAAGTAAGGTAGATTGTTTATTTTCAATTTCTGAAAGTTGTTTCTTAATGGAAGTAATTTCACTAACAGTATGCAAACAACATTCATGTATACCCTGAGAACTTTGCTCCGTAACAGTTGAATCTAAGCTCTTATGCTCCTGTGTTAGAACTGAACCGTCATTATCAACTTCATCGCCAGAAAATCTGTAATTAGATTGAGTTAAAGTTGAAGAATCGCCCTCTTCCATAGTAACATGCTTAGTCTCAAAATTCCCACTGACACGATCTGATGTAGAAGAGAAATCTACTTTATCTGCCGTATCATAATTAAATTTGGTGTCATATTGAAAATTTGCATAAGTGGTTCTGTCATAGGCCGATTCACCAACCATAGAAATGGTATGAGCCTTTGGAAGCGATATTTCAGTCTGCCAACTCTTTGAAGTTGGATAGTTATGATGGTTCTGGACATGATTGGAGCAATCTTTTTGGATGGCTGAAGGATCTCTTTTATTTGATGCAACGCTGATTGTGGTGCAGCTTGAAGCAGAAAGTGTACTGGCTTTCCGGCCAGACAACTCTCTCCATCTACCATTGTTTGCACTTGTAGCATCAGAATAATTTCCATTCAAGTTTTCTGTGTCAACATCATAAGCAAATAGCTTAAGAATAGTAATTGTATAAGGCAAGGAACATGATCAAATAAATTGCCCTTTAATTTGGGTTTATGTGGTTTAAACCATCTAGCAGTTTCCAATATATAATTATCCAATAAAAAAAAGCTAACAGAAATTGCCAAGCATAATCTTTGGGTTGACTTTTGTCATTCACCAGTGGCCAAACTATACAAACCATAGGCATGACACTGACCAATCTTTTTTATCCGAATTTAGATAGATTGACATGGGCATGAGCACTTATCAATGTTGTAGACAATTAAACCTCCAAAGACCAAGAAATAACAATAGCAATAATATGTCTTTTTTGTGCATATTTGCAACTCATACAAGAAATATATCAATACATCAAATACTTTTGTAGAACATGGGAAATATAAGTCCATAAAATAAACAACCAAGTTACATATTGATCATCAAGGATCATGAAGAGATCCTTCATTGTTGTATTTAGTTTCTAACGTATTTACATATATGATAACTAATGAGCATGAATGCTTGACGTTTTTCTATGCTACCCTAGTAAATAAAACCATGTGAATTCAACTATGTACGCAGATGTGTTCATGTTTAAAATACAAGTGTTATCATTTGTAAAAAGGTTGAGTGAACGTACTGTCACATATATGGGCATGTTTAGAATCGACTAATTTGAGTGTTTATTTAATTTTAGGGGTGCTTAAAAAGGAAACTAGGATGTTCAGTATAGCCTATATCAGCGAATTCTCCGTTGCATCACATAGCTACGATTTAGCCAAATATTATTCTACCTTGTAAGTTGTAACATTCCCAAGGAGAAATGCCAGGTGGTTATCCCTTTTGTATCTCAAACCACCAAAAGGTCTAAATGGTGAACATTACTACATTCTTAATTTTGATCTGTTAAAGTATCAATCTCCATACTTCAGAGCCTAAAATGTCTTTACCGATAAGAGTCATGAGACATTAATCACTTTGTCTGCCACGTCAATAAATGCATGGCACTTTAGTTTCCATTATTGCACGCTAAGAGCAATCAAGGTTCATACATATAACTATCTTATAATTGACTACAGTGTGAAACTATGCAACTCTGCATGGGTAATGGCTAGTGCATAGTGACCTGCTAAGAAAGTTCAAATTATTTACACAAATTCAATTCCAGGTCAAACGAAGGCCTAAAATGAACAAGGTTTAATATGCATGAAAATTAAGTAATATAGCCAATTATTAACAGCTGATGATAAACCTTTTGTAGATGAGCCAGCTTCTGAAGGTTCAGGTGAACCAGTCCCAGTTAGAGTTTTCCAGCACTGTAAAGCATGCAGAATACTGTCTCTCACTGGTTTTACCTAGAAAAAGTAAGATACTGAATCAAGTGACAGAAAATGTGTAGAAACTGAATATAGAGTAATTTGGATTAAGCAAAGTCTGTAAACCTTGTCAAAACGACATCTTTCAAGAGAGCGAATGCAGGAAGTTCTTAAAGATATCAAGAAAGGTCCAGATGCACCAACAGCAATACTTGCTAATGCTTCTGAAGCAGCTTTTCGTGTTATCCAGTCACTACTTTTAAGTGTTTCAAGTATGCTTGTCATTGCTGCAGAAAGAGAATGCTCTGTTGAAGCACCTCCTACCTGGGATTGTCAGAATCATATTGATATTACTATGAAAAAAGAAAAGAAAAAAAAAACAACTCAAATGTCAATTAATTAAAACGTACTTTAGTAAAATAGTGTTATTTTCCCCTGAAATATTTGTGCTAGCTGAAATAAGTACAAGGAACTGATAAACGCCAAGCAAGAGCAACAGATACATTATAGTCTTATATATCATTACTAAAATGGCATAATTGCAATAAAATGAAAGAGTGAAAATGGTTCAAAGATAGTGCAACATACGGAGCAAGATTTATACTAGATAATAGGCCAGATGAATGTATGTATAAAAAAGATAGGACACAAGCTAGGTGATACCTGAACAATACTTCTGATGAGCTCGATTACAGCAGGTTTAGCCATGAAATGAGGATTTTTTAATAATTTAATGACACGGGGCATCATCTGGGACAAAACAGGGATTGGGGGATCATTTGTCTCATCAATAACTCTAGTCAAGCACAATGCAGAGCCAGACTGCACATATCGGTTCTGCTCACCCAATGCTTCAAACAGTGGCTTCACAATAGTAATAAAAGCGGACTCACCACCACCAGTACCAGAAACTGCCGATGAGCTTCTCACTGTATTTGCAAACACACCGACAGCTTCCACGCATGCATCCCTAACAACCGTGTCTGTATCCTTGAGACGCTTAACGATGCTGACCATCATCTTTCCAAGGTGGGGCAACAACATACTGCCATGGCAGCGTGCTAAAGTGGCCATGAGTCTGATGCATTCCTTTCGGACTGCACTCTTCTGCTCAGAGTCGGTGTCAATGATGCAAGAGATGAAAGGAGCAATCCCTTCTTGGGTCAAACCACTGGCTACATTTTCCAAATCATTAACACCAATATGGTGGGTGTCCCTGTCACATAACTTGTTTAAGGATAGAATTACTCTTTGTTTCAGTTCAAAAGCAACTTGTTGTGCCGTCCCTGCTACAGTCTTGTTGCTATTGCTACCACCTGCTCTTTTCAATCTTGAAGAAGACAGCATGATGTGGGACTTCATATTATGGATTTTTTTTTGGTTTGCAATCAGTAGGGGCTAGAGCAAAAATTCATTTTTAATGGCAATGCAATCAGGACTGAAGTAGGTTTCAGTCGCAGCTTATTGCATTTGGTGTTTGCATTGGTGATACTCATCTATTGAATGATAAATGGACATTGCTAACCTTCTGAGCTTATCATTTTCCTAAATGATAGGTTTTCCAGAGTCAGAGGTCATTGGACTAGATCTACAAAAATCCAATGAAATGCAATAATAAATGACCAATGTTGACAACAAAGGGATGATAAACCCTAAATTCAATCTTGCTTGACGAGCATGAACATAAAATAACTTTTAAAAGAGAGGGTAAAGAATCGCACCAGCAGGTAGCCATTATTGTCTTCTTTGTTGGAAGAAGATCGTATTTCTCTTTCCTCTTCCTTGCTTTCTTCGAGCCCAAATTCAAAATTTAAACACTTTTTCGCTTTTAGTGCACATGTAAAAGGAATTAACGACTGAAAGGTTAACAAATAGACTGCATCGGAATTTGGACAGCTGACCGACTTTGATGTTCTTTGTTTTACTTGTTACCTCTTTATTTTTAAGATTGCATGGTACGTTCAAATAAAAAACCTTTTTTAAAAATAAATGGTAAATTATAAAAAACAATTGTAATAATTTTTGTTAGAACTGGATTTCGAACTTGTAAAATATCTTATTTTAGAAAAGCAGAATGGATATTAATATGATGGTATGCACATTTGAAAAATATCCGTTTTGTTTTGGATAAAAGAATAACGTATATTATGAATATTTTGGTAAATCAAATGAGTGAAAAATGTACCATTTTATTACGTTGCAAGCATAAGTTTATTTTATAATATCTTTTTATAAGAATTTGAATTTAAAGGGCTATATATTGAGTTACATTTGTGTAACTATTTTATTTGAATGAATCAGTTATTAGCGAATAGAAGAAAATATGTTATTTGTCTCGATATCCACGCATATGAATATCAAATATCCTAAAATGATCTTAGTACGAATATAGTGCTATTCGTATTTGGAAGTATCTTTCAACATACCTACTTGAATGTTAGAATATTCAAACCTCATTGTTATTTTTAACATTTGAACAAAAGCAACTAATCACCATACATAAAAAAATTATTTTAAGCCTCAACTTCTTCTTTTTCTTTAATTGGTACATCCTCCCCTAAAATCAATGTTAGTCAAGTCCCTCTATTTATATTTATAAATTATTGAACAAAATGATGCTAAAATTAATATTGTAAATTTCGTCTCAATTGTCATTAAACCTAGTATTTTATGAATCTATAATGTATTATTCAAGATGAGTCTTTCGTTCTTTTTTCTCTTTTTTTACATTCTTTTTTCATTGATTTTTCTCCTCAATACATGCGGAACATTTTTAATACGTTATTTGCAATGCTTTTACGACTGCGTCTGTTCATGTTCGTCCCCCCCCCATTTCCCCCACTCTTTTCCCATTTTTTTCAAATTTCATTAAATAGGCAGGTTCTCGTCCTCCTATTTATCCGCATTGCATTCTTCTTTTATCCAAATTCTTTCTTTAACCTTTTAGTTTCTCAACTCTCTTATATTTTCACAAGCGGTTCTCTTCTCTTACTCTTAATTTCAGTTCCAAATTTAGAATATGACCACATACAAGTCGATTTCGTTTAGGCATGTCACCAACCACCATTATTTTGAGCGAGAAAATAAGCCTTTATAAACCATCGATCGATTGAGCTTCCATCAATATTGGCACAATTACAAATTAGTGTGCTTTTGCTGTAAGCTGTTATCAATTGCAAAGAAAGGTGAGCTTTTTAATATAGCAGTTTTCTATTTATTTCAAATTTGCTCATAATTTAGGATTTTATAAACATAGAACCTGTTGGGCGTGTTCTCACCCAGAAGACCTCGAGACCAAGAAGCTTGATTCATCCATCCGGGCTCGCCTAAACTCATCCGGCATTCTCGTTCTCTAGAGCTCATTCGGTAGGAACTCATCCGGCATTCTCGTCTCACAGAACCCATTCGGCAGTCTCAAGCAATCGCCGAACCAACCATCTCAGGCTTCGCCGAACCAACCATCTCAGGCTTCGCCAAACCAACCATCTCCATCCCTACCACCGAACCAGATCCTTCCTAGTGCCCACCGAACCAGCTCCTTCCTCGTGACTACCGAACCATCACCCAAGACCAAAGGTGTCGGACCAACCCCTACCGAACCACCTCCTGCCGAACCTACATACACTCCACCCATTACCGATCCAACTCCTCTTCTATGCCTTGCCGGATCAACCACCAGTCCACCTACCACCGGACCAAGTATTACCGGACCAAGACTACAACCCAACCATCACCGGACCAAGTGCTACCGGACCAAAACGTGCCAGGCCAGATCACATCAGCCCAGGCCCACCAGCAACTATACACATCCAAGACCCCTACCCCCAGCCTCACTCTATAAATAGAGGGGCAGAGGTACAACAATGGGGGACAAGTTTGAGAGCTCAAGCACGGAAGGAACTTTCAAACAACTTTCTTTTACTTGTACCAAAGCTTTGTACTTGTAATCACAACAAAACAAGAGAAATAACATATAAAGTGGACGTAGGCACATTCTGGCTGAACCACTATAAATCTACGTGTCTTTTTACAGTTTAGCCCCTGTTTTTCATATTTTTGCATAAATCTCCAAAATCACTAAGAACAACCTAAGATCTACTAAATCATATAACTTTGAGGTGTTTGTCCATTTTTTGTGCAAACATTTTTGGTGCTTTCACTGAGAACTAGAAGCTCGAAGCTTCAGCTTCATCCACTTAACAGTTTTCCTAACAGCATCGTTCGCCACTTGGAAAACATGCCTTCCAAATAGAGAAAGGATGTTAACAAAGGAAAAAACATCGCATCCAGCAGTCTTCCAGATCCAGCTGTCACGGATCAAGTAAATCATCCTCCTCCAGCAGCAGTAACAAATGAAGGACAGGCTAACCCAACCACTCCTGCCACAGAACAGCCTACAGCAATTACTAGGGAAGATTTGGACAGAGTTGTGGTTGAAGTAACTAACCGCTTCACGTCCCAACAGGAAGCCTTGGTGGATCATCTCATGTCACGCTTAAGGGATGCTGAAGAGTCCAACCGCAACACTGAATCATGGGGCGAGTCCCAGTCTGGAGGATCTCAGAGGCAACAAAGATCTTCCTTCTTCGAAGGAGCTAACGGCAGAAGTAGCCAGGGTAGGAGCCGAGACCGAGCACAGTCCGAAGTTAGGCCTGAGGAAACGCTTGGTACCGATCCCAACGGGGGAGGTACCGGACGAAGGTCAACTGTAGCTGAGCCTGTCATACTGCCTAACCACGGAAACGACGGTGAACGGGGCCGAGCTAGAGTCCAGCCCGAAGTTGGACCCGAGGAAGTGCTTAGATCAGAACCCAGCGGGGGAAGATCAAGGCAAGGGCCAACTGTAGCTGACCCTAGCATGCTCCCAGGAGGTCAAAGACAGCCGCTGGAAAATATGAGGAATGATAGACGATACCATCCCTACAGGTCGTCTGGACGGAATCAATCCCACGGAATAGAACCAAATTCCTTTCTATCTGCTCCAAGTTCTGATGAAAGGATGGCACGCTTATCCAGAGAGTGCATCCAATGGGAGCAAAGAGATCGAGGGATAGGCGCCAGGGTAACCAGCCCTTTCGCCCGCAATATCGAAATTGCTATCACCCCCCGAGAATGGAAGATGCCAACGATGGAACCTTACAAGGGAACCTCCGACCCCATCGTACACTTACAAAGATACACACAGCATATGCTCATGAGTGGGGCAACAGAGGGAGTACTGTGCAAATGCTTCCCACTATTCTTAGCAGATCTCGCTACCTCCTGGTTCTGTCATTTACCCCAGGGATCCATCAGCTCGTGGGAAATGTTGAAAGAAAAGTTTATCAGTCAGTTCCGCATTCATGTGGAACAACATAAGGACGCTTATTCCTTATCCAGCATCAAACAGAAACCCGGAGAAAAACTGCAACAATACCTAACCCGATTCAATGCCGCAGCTGCCGCAGTACAAGATGCCGACGGGAAGCTTATCTTAATGGCCCTCTGCAGTGGTGTGCATCCGGATACTAAATTTGCTAGAAGGCTGACAAAAGAAAAACCAGCTACTTTACCCGATTTCTTCCATGAAGCTGGAAAATATATGAGACTTGAAGACGCCGTCACTGAAGGGCAGTCGGGACAACAAAATAGGGCAGCTCACGGCAACACGCCCGCTGTAGCAAAGGACGTTCAAAGATTTGACTCTAGGGATAATGCTGGGGGCAAGAAGGGAGAAAAGCGTCCATATCGGCCAGAACCAAGATTTGACGCTTACACCCCTCTAAATGAAACGATCGAAAACATCTTCCTGGCCACTCAAGACGAAGTTGAATACAAACGCCCCCCGCACAAGAAGGAATCAGATAATGTAGTTAAGTCTGAAAAATTCTGCCGCTTCCACGAATCCAATGGGCATGATACCAATGAATGCCATCATCTCCGGGACTTGATTGAAGAACACATCAGAAGAAGGAGACTGGAACGCTATGTAATAGTGCATTGAACTAAGTCAATATGATATTACCTACCATCCTCGCACCGTCGTCAAGGGGCAGGCCATGGCCGATTTCATCACCAAATTCACTACCCACAACTGAGATTACTCAAATGACCAGCCCGTGGCCCTTTGCTGTATGGGGAATTGACTTAATCGGCGAACTACCAATGGGCCGAGGCGGGGCCAAATATGCTATAGTGGCAGTCGACTATTTCACCAAATGGGTACGGAGTCCCATTCAAAATCATATCAGACAATGGACTTCAATTTGACAGCGAGGAATTCGCCAACTGGTGCCAAGAGCATGGAATTCACAAAAGCTTCTCATCCGTAGCGTGTCCCCAGGCAAACAGACAAGTCGAAGCCGTCAACAAATTCTGAAAACTTTGGTCAAAAGAAGCTCGAAAAGTCAAAGGGCGCTTGGGTGGATGAACTCCCTATGGCACTGTGGGCCTATCGCACACCTTTCAGAACATCAACAGGGCATACTCCTTTCTCTTTGGCATACGGATCGGAGGCTATGCTTCCAGTTGCAACCATCGTGCCTTCCCACCGTAGGATCCACTATAACCCAGAAGAGAACGAAGAACTCCTTCACATGTCTTTGGATCTAGTTGAGGAGAGAAGAAATGATTCCGTCCTCAAAGCAGCAGCCCACAAGCAAAAAGTGGCAGCACAATCACTACACTAGAAACAGCTTTTGACAGCATTTCAAAAACGCTGTTATATGATACAACAGCGTTATTATAAACGCTGTATAACGACATGCTGTCGTAGATGCAAAAGTTTTAACAGCAAAATAGAAAACGCTGTAAAAAAATTGATACCACAGCGTTTATTAAACGCTGTTATATGGCACAACAGCGTTAGAACAAACGCTGTATAACGACAAGCTATCGTATAAAGAGAACTTACAACAGCTTAATTTTAAACGCTGTGGAAATTATTCTTTTGACAGCGTTTTATTTAGGCTGTTAATATTTTTATTGCAGCGTTTAATGCGTGCTGTGTTATGTTTTTACAGTTGGGATGATGTTTTACTACATTTTACAACAGCGTTTAATAAACGCTGTTACTCACTATTTAATGATAATTACAACACGAATTAAACGCTGTTGTTTCTTCATTGACAGCATTAAAATAGATGCTGTCTTCTATTTATATGATTTTTACAGCATTAACATTCCACTATATTTGCATATTCCAGAACTACATTTTGAGTATAATCAAGCAACCAGTATATATAACATGTTCTAATGAATAATAATCTGTTAAATAAACTAGCTAAAACAATATTAATATACAAAAAACATCTATAAATCAAGTTTCAATAATATCCATAAATCAAAATAACACAGTAGACCAAGTTATCATAATATTGTTAAACAATGATAAGGTATATGTTAAACAAAAATATAAACTCTTCCAGTTCATCTACAAACTCTTCCAATTCATCAGCAAATCAACCAGACCACCTACAAAGTTCACAACACTCAACCCTTGAATGTACAGCCACCCTCCATCTCTTGCTAAACAATTAACTCCTTCATAGCTACATCACCAGACTAGCTGCGAACACCAACCTACAACCTTACCTTCTTACTGCACTTACATCCACTTCCTGTACATCGGAAATTTATCCCATTCACCTAAACTGCCACTATATTTACTACTGCCTTCCTCGACCACTACCAAGTTCAAGCAACAAAACCTCCATCCGAACACCCTCCTTATCCATATGACAAGTCAGTAATCACACATGCTCTCATTTGGGACAACAGTCGCAGTTGAAAAATTACCTTATGACCAAAACAAAAACAATACATATAACTAACAAGTCAACTACGTTAGTAGCACTAGGTCACAAGTTACACCCAGGAACAAATATACCCATGTCACAAAAAAAACTGAAAATGACCATCCGGCATAACTTAAAAGTAAACTATACACGTGTAAGGTGAGCATGCACTAGTTCTGTATGTACATACAGTTCTTTCATGCACGTTAAGTAACGGTGACTGCTACTGTATTATTAAGCAGGCATATACGCGTTAGATCATATATGTAGAATCTTTATGTAGTTTTAAATAACTAATTGAACGTCTTTTGTTTGTTGTGAAATAATTCAATAGCTGAAATAGACCATTGATGTTAACTAGCCTTGTCACACACCAATACAAAATTTCTACATTATTTTTAACAGTCGTCCGACAAACACAAATAAACTATTGTATAATAATCTGATTAAATTGTATACATGCTGTTCTTTTCAGTGTATCAAGACAGATGAAAGAAAGAGGTAAAGGACATGTAACTTGGTACTAAATATAAGAAAGAAGACTAAGCAAAAAACCAATCTAAAATTGATACATTGGCTACTGCAAAATTATGAAAAATTATGCAACATTAGCAGATGGTTTCCAAACCTCTAAATGATTCAGTGTACTGGAAGATGTTTAATTATTAGTGCAAAAATAGAAGAACTAAATTATGATATCAGTACATGTGGGTATGTGAATATGCGATTAGCATCTATAGCCATTGATTTGTATACTGTGCTTCTAAGGAGAAGTAGAAGTGAGTTAAACACTAACAAGCATATGACTTCTGCACCACTGGAATTGCAATATGCATTAAGAAGATATCACATCTTAACCAAGCAATAATTAAAAGTGACTAAAATAATTTTAATATGACTAGTTCTAATAAATAACAATATCATGCTCCAAGATATTTAACACTTTTTCCACCACAAAGATTATAATAAGTTTACCAAAATAAGTTGCTTGAGCTGTCAGCTGCATTCACCTATTCCTGCAGCCAAAGTTGGACAGAATCAGATCAGATTGAGCATGGGGACAGAACCAAGTCATCCAATTATTTAGCCTACAAAACAATACATATAACTAACCAAGTAAAGATGTATGAACATCTCTATAAAATAGTGTACTAACTATTATTATTTATATTATTATTACTAATACTATTCGTTTTTATGGACTTTTCTAATTTTTATAAAACTTAATTTATTTTTATAAAACCGGTTAATTTTAAGAAACATTGTTAACTCAACTAACTATTTATGAAAATTAATGGATTCTTTAAAAAATAGTTAATTTAAATTTTTATTAAACAATTGCTTTTTTATAAATTTACCATAGAACATGTAATATTTGTAAAACTTGTTTAAATTTTACAGACTTAGTTAATTTAGTTAAATATTTATAAAAATTGGTTAACTTCTATGTGTTTTTCAAAAAAAAAATCAATTTTTATAAACTTATTTAATTTTTATAAAACTTAGATATTTAATTTTATAAAACTAGTTACCTTTTGTAAAGTCAACCAATGTATTGAATGACATTTCATTGAATGCTCTTGATCAATATACGATGAAAGTCAAGTGATTATAAGTTTTCTACAAGTAAAATGAAATCAGTCAAATGTATAATCATAAGACATACCCAAATCCGCTGCCTCTGTAACAAGGCAGATTAGAAAGATGTTTTCATCAACATTAAACACCCAATTGTCTTTTCCATCTAAATTGACCTCAACCTTCATAACAAAATCGATTTCTTTAGTTGTAAGCATTTCAGAATCCCATTAATATTTCTTACCATTCATGTATTTAGTGATGTAAGAAAGACATGCAGAAAGGATGGTAGTCCATAACTTCACCAAAAGTAGGTTGCACTCGCATTGAAAGTCGTGAGGTGCCCTTTCTTGAAAGATGATAGTTCTCTTTGTAGGCTTGATGCACATCTCACGTACATTGCTATTTTGTTCAGAATCAATAATCTGCTAATAACATGTAATGAGTCATCATACAAATTCCATACAAATAATAATCTACTAATACCATGAAATTCCTACTCCATCACCCAAGATCAAAATATCATCCCACAAAACATCACAAACCACAATATGATAACTCTGGTTGTGTTGAAAAGAAATGAATCGTGTAAATATCTTCACTGATTTGTAACTTAATTTTCAAGCATTATGCTAACAAAAATTCATGCCTATAACTTATACAACTAGAAAACAATGAATGCACTATAATTCATATCCACATCAGAACATAAATTTCACTACTTAATCTAAGCAGCATAAATGACCACTGTTTGAATATTTTAATATCCCACACTCATACTTGCTTACTTTTGCTTAATCTTGTATGGACAATACTTCAGACCAATTTACATTTCATTATTTTATTTTCTATTTTAATATCCAATATACATTTTATCGAAGAATATATGCATTTGAATTAATTTATAATGAAATTTATTTTTGTGATTTATATTATGATGTATATATATTTGTTGCTCACTTTGTATAATACTCCAAATGCAACTTATAGAACACTGTAAATTTTTTATATAGGATTGTAATTTATTCACTGAAGTATTTTTATTATGGAGTTAAGAATGATAAAAAAATATAGTAATTAGTTTATTAACATAATTTGAATTTATCTAAAATAAAAAAGGCTCAAATATCCTATGTATATAAGTCAAA
The DNA here is from genome assembly GCA_030737815.1 of Allium fistulosum. Taxonomy (NCBI): domain Eukaryota; kingdom Viridiplantae; phylum Streptophyta; class Magnoliopsida; order Asparagales; family Amaryllidaceae; genus Allium; species Allium fistulosum. The sequence goes on from CM060901.1 coordinate 847,488,990, forward strand.
TTTATTGGAATAACACAAAACTATGTTCATGAGACCATCTGACATATTCGAGCTAGAAACAGTTATGAGAGTACATAAGAACATGATAACTGTGAATATCTCCAATTGATTTTATCGTAGTAGATTGGTTAATGTTTGAAAAATGAGGAATTCTGAATTTAATAACATATGTATATTTATATATGTATGTATGTGTATGTTTGTAGATAGTGAGGTGTATGGTTTAGCATAGTATCAAACCATTGATAACTTAACTAACATTTTTCAAAATATGGTGGGGTTAAATGTTCATAAAAAACTGCTAATTTGAATAAAACACTAACCAAAATATATGGATTCAATAATAGTTGTAGGACGAAGAGTAGGTTTCCAATAGAAGCGGCTCCAGTGCGAGTATCGCTTCATAATCATCATTGCCTGGTATCAAAAATAGAAAGTTATACACTGATTTCATTCATTTTAGTTAATTGGATGAGGTATATTTAGATGTTTGGAATAATGCTACCAGGATGAGTAATGACAGCTGCACAAGACTTACTATTATTGGAGTAGTGCCACATTTCCATTTATTGATAGATTGTTTTAAGTTTGTAATTGTAGCTATGTAACCATTCAAACTAGTAGCTAACATAAGATAACAGATGCCTCCCAAGACCTGAATTTGTGAAATTCCCTGGTTAATTAAGACATAGGGGTAAATAAGGTAGATAAGTTTATATTGCGTCTCTTATAATAGGCAAGTTCCATAACGGTTGGTTTGATTAACATAGTAAAAAAAACTAAATGCTTTATAACACTATGTTTAGAATTATCCACTCATAGGTAAACAAATCTAATATATATATTAGTGATAATTTTATGAAATTTAATGGAAACCAACAAAGAACTTCCTAAAACCGTAGGAGAAAATGAGAAGGATGATGGCAGTGGTTGGAAAGAGGTTAAACGGAAAGGGAAACAGACACAGTTAAAAAAATACAAGACCGATGAAATTAGGGTTGAAATAACCCCAAGTCATGGGTTGAAGCTTTAGGCAGTAGGATTGAAATAAAAGGTAAAGTTAACTTTTTTTCATCTAATTAATGATGGAAAGGAAGTATATAAGGTCATTGATGATGAAGACTACAAGGAGGCCAACGCCATGTGGAAAATTTGATATACACATATAGGGCAAGCAAACACCCATTTTATGTATACTTCAGTGCTTATATCAAATAGGTTTAGAACTCTAAGAGTTCATGGGATATATACCCAAGAGATACTGGCTTTTATTTGATCAAATTTGAAAGGGAAGATGACTATGAATGCATTCTCAAAAGGGGACCTTGGTTCAGGGATAGTTAATTGATACTAATGAGAAAATGGGAAGCTGATTTCAATTTCGAAAGAGCTACGCTTACTTCCTACCCCATTTGAATTATATTTAATAACCTTAGTTTGGCTCTATGGAACACCAGATGTATCAGTAAGTTAGCTAGCTTAATTGGAAAACCTCTAGCCATAAATGGAAATACCAAATTGGTGAAAATAATTAAATTTGCCATGTTATTGGTTGAAGTGGAAGCAATTTCTGAACTCTCAAAAATAGTTAAAGCAGTAGACAAATATGGTAATGTGTATATGCAAGAAGTGGAATATGAATTTGTGCCTCCTAGGTGTGGGGAATGCAAATGTTTTGGTCATATTAACCAACAGTGTAGATAAACCAAAAGTATGGGTTGAAAAGGCTAAAACCACCATATCAACAACAACAACCAGTAAAGGACCACATAATCCTGTCAGTTCCCAAAAAAATAATGCAGTAACAAAATTAGATTTACAAATGCTGTAGAAATTAGCCTAGAAATTGCTTATAATCATAACAAGTCACCCACAGTCAATGAGTTAGACTCTCCAATAGAGCAAGGAGTTTCTCAAAAGCCATATCAGAATGCTGAGAAGGAGATTCCTCCTCAAGAAGAGCACTTTGAGTAGACGGTGGAGCCGAAACTTGAGGTGAATTCGGAACACTACACTGGAAATAATGAGGAGGAGTTGGAGGAGGAGTCACCTGACACGTTAGATGAAATAAAAAAACTAAATATTCAAATAGAAACTTCTGATGAAGAGGGTAAGGAAGTCAATATTAGCAAATATGCAGTTCCCAATGAAGCATGCCTAAAGCAATTTGTTAATAAAAAGGAGAAAGAAGGTTGTGGTACAACTACGGTAGTATCTGCTCCTATTACAAGGAGCAAAGCTGCTAAATCTTTATGTCTATAGTATGCTAGAATGTTAGATGTTTAAACAATGATACTACAAAGTTAGAGCTCTATAATACAAAGGCCAAATTTAAGCCTACTATCTTAGCAGTACTTGAAAATATATTTTTTTGAAGAGAATATTGAGATGTTTAAGTGCCAAATGGGTAACCAATGGGATATTATACGTAATAGTTCTAATTGGTCTAAGGGTAAAATCATGATTATTTAGGATGTTAATGTTTGGTCAGCAACTTTGGTCAATTCTGATAAGCAACAAATAACAATTGACTTTAAAATTTTAGGGGGCGGTAGAATTGTTTAGCTCTTTTGTATATGTTAGTAACTTGGCTTCTAAAAGAAAGAATCTATGGAAACAACTAGTTATCGACTTAAAGCTGATACACAAACCAGGGCTAGTAACTGGAGATTTCAATGTTGTATTAAGAACTGATGAAAAAAGGAGGACTTACGTTGAGGTTTGCCTGGTAGCTGAATTTAACAATTGCATATTAAGCAGTGGGCTATTGGAAGCAGTCCACACAGGCCTGAAATTTACATGGAGGAGTTGTGAAATGAAGAAAATCTCATCAAGACTTGACAGAGCTTTAGGAAACCAAACTATTTCAGCAGTTTCATAATCTTAAAATTACTGTTCTACTAAGTTTTACAAGTGATTACTGTCCATTATTCATACAATTTAATGATGATGATCAAGTACAAAAAGGGAAACCATTCAGATATGCTAATCATTGGCACTTATTGGATGGTTATAATGAAGTAGTTAATTTTAACACAGTCCAGATTCTAGAGGGTAATAGGATGTATCAGTCTATAATGCTTATTAAATATATGAAAAACAGACTCAAAGACTGGAACAAAAAAGACCAAAACCTTCCGATGAGCTGCAAACAATTCAAAATCAATCAGAAAGCGTCCACAATAGCATGGACAACAACCCACAAATTGAAAGACTCAATTCAAAACTTTATCTTCTTCGGAGACAACTAAAGGAGGGGCTTAAAAAACAAGCAATAGAATTCAAACAAAAAACTAAAGAAAAATGGCTTATAAAGGGAGATGAGTGTAACAAATTTGTATATAATATTTTAAGTTTGTCACATTCAAAGTTAGACAACTAATATCTTTGGGTAGATGCCATTATAATGTTATTAATAGATGAATATAACTTGGTAAAGTTTGTTTATACTTTGTGTTGCACAGTAAAACAAAACATATTTACTCTAGCTAGAACTTGAAGGGCTAGTAAGTGAATAAAGGTCTAAGCTAAAAAAGTGTTACTATAGCTATCCCTTTGATTTTTACAATGTTTGCAGAGGAAAGAGTACAAATTCCAGTGAGTTTGCTGTCACAAAACTAGCTTTAAGCAGTAAAAAAGGTGATGTCGAAATTAGTATAATCAGTCATTAAGTGGTTAAGAAGTACACACCATACTATTTTAGGATAAAATATTGGCAGTAGTAGACAATAAAGTGAATGTCACTGTCCTACTGTTAACTTGAAACACAACCAACAGTACAAAATAATAAGTATGTTGGCAAAATAAATATAATGTGTGCTAAAAACACGAACAAGAAAACACAATTTCAAATAGGAAAATAAGCCTCGGTCATGTTTCAACCTCCATTCTCGGACTTGCATCAATGCTACAGTTTTGGGATTTAATTGAATAGCAGCCCATGCAATTTGGTTCAGCAATTGTCTTAGTGGAATCTCTTTGTTTCAGCTCTGCGTTTCAACACAAATATTTCATCTTGCATTCAACAATTGTTTCAGTACAGATTATAAGTTAAGCTTCAAGCCTGCTTAATCAGCTCGCTTTGGCTCCTTTGTTTCAATTGGCACTTCGCTCAATATTCATTTTAGTTATGCTCATTTTCTATGAAATGCACGCTCGAGTTATAGTTAAATCCAGGCTCAACAATGCTCTTTAAGCAATGGGAGCAGTTCCCTTCCTATATACTCATGCACTGGCTTATCTATTAATTACCGCACTCACTTGCCTCCTTCCTTCCTGGCATCTCATCATTTATTACTCATGCTACTACTTCATATTTCTGTCACTATCACGTTCGCAGGCTTCATGCGCTTCTCAGTTCATAACTTAGTTAATGTATCTCATATTCCACTCTGCTCATTTCAGATACAAGGCCTTGTCCATAAGCTTCTCATCTCACATCACGCATCACTCTCCATGCAATACAGTCAGTTTACCTTGTCTACTTGCTATCACTAGTCTCAACTTTTCACAGACCATGCAGCACTTATTCAGTTCTAGAAGTTTCGTCTGATAGTCCTTCTACCTAACATACTTCAAACAACAATGAATTCCCGCATTATTTTTGTATTCTGTTTTTGTATATTAATAACTTTCGGCTTATTTCCTTTTCATTTTTATCGCTTATGTTGATCATACATTTGATGATCTCACATTTTGTATAAATATACGTAAATTGTACTATCAGCTATCAAACGTGTTGATGGCTTTTGTTATAGCAAAATATTATGATAGTATACACATCACATGAGACATGTTGATGGCCAATTTGCTGAAGCTCTTAAAGAAGAGATATATCATTTTGTTCATAACGTACTTGATTTGCCAATTAATCTTCCTGGCACAAATTATAGACGTGTCTTTCAGGTAATTAAAAATGTTTTTGTGATGGTTAATGATATAGAAAACACATAGTTACCAACTAAAGGAATTTTATATATACATACATTATTTTAGGCAAGAACGAAAATTATAAGCCTGCTAACAAAGCTCATTATCGACATAATATCTAGTGTAAGTTTAAGCAATGATGACATGCTTGATTGCTTGCTAAAAAACAATGAAGAAGGATAGATAAAACTAACAATGAGAAAATCATTGATTAGATAATTGCATTAATATACTCGAGTTATGAAACAATTTCTACTGCTTCAATGATGGTTGTTAAGTATCTCCATGACCATCCAAAATCTCTAGAAGAACTCAGAGTAATATACATATACATATATACATATCCTGTTTTAGATGAATAAATGGCAGGTACAGTACTAATATAGTTATTTTATTGCATAAAAGGATGAACATTCAGACATCAGATTGCCTGACAATGGACTAACTACAAGTTGATGCAATTCACTCGAGCAACGAGCACTTAATACATCCAAATATATTTGTATACCCGTTTGGCCTCTACTTATTTCAAATACCTTTAAATTTATTATTTAACCAATCGTATCATTATTCATATGAATAGTTCCATTACCAACATGACTACTATCTAATCTAAAGTCAGTAAATTTAATGATAATAATACATGTCCAAACATTTTAATTTGAAAAATTCATACCATGATATCTAAAAATACTTGAAGCAAGAATCATATGATCTCTAAAATTAGAATTCTGGGTTGAAAATTATTAGGGAAAAAATTCTAACCTGAGAAATATTGAAGCTTCACAAAAATTTAGGGCTTGGATTGCAGGATCTATTTTAGAAAAGGATGCGAGTGTTCATCCATAGCAGTGGCGAGTTGACTCAATGGATGCTAACTCTCAAGTGCAAGCACCAGAGCGCAGCGGAGCCATGGGGACCTCTTCTTTAACGGCATTGGGCATAACATAGAGGCGTCATTTAGGGATTAGAACAACAGAGGCATAGAAAATTTAGGTTTGTAGGAGTGGGCGCTTTGAGATTTAGGGTTGCTTATTTCAGTGAAGAAGAGGGAAATAAGTTTACGCGGTGAATGAAAATTATAAAGGGAAGTTAGGCGGGCTTAATTTTAGTAGAGAGTGGATCTGACACACGACATTATGTTACGCTGTCTTTTGTTTTTACTGTTTACCTAAGGATCAACAACAGCAATACCCATCCCAACGCTGTGTTCCATTGCTGTCAAAAACAACTTTTCTTGTAGTGAATACAACTCCGAAGTCAAGCATCGCACCTTACAAGAAGGGGATCTTGTCCTCAAGCGAATCTTCCCTCACCCCGGAGCACGAGATCCAATCCGGGATGGACCATATGAAGATCTCCACAACGGAGCTTATATTTTGTCAACAGTGGACGGAGAGGTGTTCCAGAGGGCATGGAACATCCAACACCTCTGTCGATACTTTTCTTAACTTGTACTGCCCATATGAAGCGAATTAACAAAGAGAATCAGTGGACGTAGGCATTTTCGTGCCGAACCACTTTAAAAAAAAACTTGTCTCTTTTTTAACTTGTTCCTTCATATCTTGGCTGCTTGTTAACTTTATCCTTTTCTGTTGAACGAAATCCTATGCAAGGCACTCCACAGCGCAACTTCACCTGGACAAGACCTAACAGGTACTATGCGAATCTATGCCCTCGCCAATGAGACACTTTCGCTCCGGCATCCCTCTGCTGCGAGTTAACTCATTGCTCGCGACGGCCCTTAAAGCCAACTGTAATGAGCCGATTATAAGCCACCGAGAAGGCCGACTATAGCCGAGGCAGCTCATTACGGCGTTCGGCTCGCCGGCAGCTGTGAACCGATTATAAGCCCCAATATAAGGTGTGGCCAGCCAGGGGCAGTTCACGGTTGACGATCGGCACCCACGCTAGCCGGCCACAGTAAATCGAATAATACCCACGATTACGGGCCATAATGGCCCGGGTAGTTACTGTGCGCGATCTCGGCTCCGATGTGTCTTAAGTGCGGCTGTGGTAAAAAAGAATTAACTCCCCGCGGAGGCGTAAGATGGATGACGAATGTCTCCAAGACCCACAGCTAGGGAAAGTGACTACAAAACCCGTTTGCCACGAACTTAAGCACACCGAAGGCCTTCCGTGATTGGAAGTTTTACTATTTCACATATTTCAATTTTACTTAAGAAACTTTTCTCCTATCCTCTGTAACAATTCTTGAAGTACAGGACACAGAACGGGAGACACTCACTAATAGAAGCGGATATTCACAGCAAGATACTGGACCGCATCCCCTACTCGGTCACACAGGATATTCAAAGCTGCCATCTACAAGAAAGATATAAAGGACGGTATTTCCTCCTTTCATATGTAAACACATGACTATAATCTATTCACACCTCACGCTAACGTTGCAAGTCATAAAATTATGTTTTAAACAAGAACCTGACATCAAACACAATTTGATTAAAAGAATATGCATAGCTATACAACATGTCAAAATAGCATCAAACATTCAGAAGACGACAAAATCAGCTTAAATTAGAGAGTTACACGTCAAAAATAGAGCCATTTATTACAATTAGCAAAATATTACAACCTAAAGGTTACTCTACTGTTTAAGACTAACATATACAACTCTGTCAAGTCCACAAAAAGAGTTTTTTCAGGTCTGATCAAGGGGCCGGCTGCATTGGAGTTTTATCCTTGTCCTGTTGACCACCTGTCCAGTCAGAAAACGGATTCATCAGCAATAAGCAACCAAGTTAATGGAGAGACTAAAAAGGAAGACTTACCAGCACCTGCTTCTTGACTATCCTGATCGTCATCCTCTACATGCGCGCCTGCCTCCTCAGCAGCAAGCAACCGCATACCTTCCTTCACCGCCACCTTCTCCTCCTTGGCAAACTGAGCAGTGACCGCATCCATGCTGAAGACCATGCCACCATCTTTATCCGCATCGGCCTTGGCCTCCTCCAGAGCCCGAAGATAGATCTTAGCCATGACCCTGGGATAATCATCCATCCAGGATAGGTTGCCCTGCTTCCAGGTTCGGAAGTACATGTCCTGAAGCATTTCGTCCATCATCCCCTCATTTTCCTCAAACTCCCTCATCCGGGCCTCGGAAGCCGACAACCTTTCAACGGCGGCATCTCTCTCCGATCGGTATCTCGAGCAATCAGCCAGAAGGGATTTCCGCATTGCCTCCATCTCCTCCCTCAACTTGGCTTGAGCAAGCTCTGCAGCCTCAAGTCTCCCGGATAACTCCTCTATCTGCTCAAGATCCGCTCTCCGAACCTCGTCCACCGTGGAAATAGCCATGTCAATCCGTTCCCTGCAGGTAGCTTCCATTTTCCGCAGTTCAGCACGGCTGGCCTCTTCCATGTTTTTCCTTAGTCGTCCAGAAGCAGCCTCATGTTGAGAGATCTGAATGGCCTGATCAGCAAGCTGTTTGGCCTGATCTGAAACCACCAATCGTAGTCGGATGTTGGCACTCCCAATCTCCTCTCCAGCCTTAACCAGCCGGGCATGATGCTCCATCAGCTTCCTAGTCTCCTCCGCCACACGATCAATATTAGCCTTGGCCTCGTCTCCCATGGTAACTACCCGAGTAGTAAGTAGATCAAGATCTAAGGACTTAGCCTCATCAAGCACCCATACCATGGGATTGCGGGGAAGAAGGTGCTCACCAGTAACCTCGTCAAAGATAATATCATGGGAACTTGGATCCAGATCAGGATGACCCGCAAATGGATTACGAGCCAAGTCAGGACGATCAATATGAATAACGGAAGGGTTTCCGGACGGGTGTGGAGAGAGTGCAAACTCGCTATCCTCCTCCGTGATATCATGAAGAGGCTGAACTGGGAGCTGGGGACCAAGTGAAGGTTCGGATGAAGGATGACTCCTCTTTCTCTTTTGAATACCTTCTTCAATAACCCCGAGAAGAGGACGGTAGCCAACTACATCCCCGGAGCGGTGGGTCGAAGGCTTCGGCTTGGCGGAAGCTTTGGAAAGTTTGTACTGTTCAAGCCTGTGCCGAAGATCTGAGGCCTTGGACGTTTTACCTTCTCCTGATATGAAGAACAAGTGTCACAAGCTTACATCGATACATAATTCGAGAAACGCGGTAAATTAAAAGTTAAAAGAAGAAAGGAAGCACGTCTGTTATACAAACCCTGGGGAGAAGTAGGATACTGCAATGAGTCCTGGATTTCATTCCAGGACGGGAGCGGGTCATAAAAATATTCCTAAGTCCCTATCATTAATGAAGCCTGTAGGAGTCAAAATTTCACCTTGAGTCGTCAGAGCCACCTTGGCTGGAATGGTCTGAGAAGACTCGCTCGCACCGGTCCCAGCCTTGTCCGCTTTCCCGGTTTTCTCTGCCAAAGCTGGATCTTCGTCCAGCCCCTCGAAAGCCTGGTGGAACGCATCATCCGTCCACTCCTGAATCTCGCCCGCTTGCCCAGGAAGCAAGGCCCCGACACCATCGCCACCATCATCACCTTCCCGACCATCTCCACCCTCACCTCTTTCCTCCTCCACGTCTTCCTCCCCCTGGGTAAGTGGACAATTGCTGGGGGAAGGATCGTCCGACTTCTTAAGTTTCTTACCTCCGACCGCTGGAGGTTTCGTGAAAGGTTTCCTCTTGCCACTCTCTTCCGTGACACCACCCTTAGCCTGAGCAGCCGCCCTCTCCTCCGCCGTTTCCCTCAGCTTGACCACTGACTGCTGTGGAAGAATCAAGTTATACTCCAGAAGGGCCGCATTTCTAATCAGGAAGGAAGCTGATCTATCTCTCCCAGGGATAGCTTCTATCTCAGCCGCCGTTTGAACCAAGCGATCGGTCTCCACCACCGCAAAGCCACCTGTCGCTAGCAAAAAAGGAGACGTGTGAGAAGAAGCCTCGCAATCAGAATGGAAATTATAAATAAAGCATCAACTTACATCCAGAAGTAAAACGCCGAATAGAAACAGAGTCGTCTCTGACAAAGAACCACTCCTTCTTGAACATGCTGAATTTGGAATACAGATCCAAGACCGGCTTGAAGGTTACAGCTGACTCCAAGCTGATGTATAGGGACCCCTTCTTATAGCCCCTCAGATTATATAAGTACCGGATCTCCCGGTTGGAAGGAGCACGACCATACTTCCTCTGGAAGATGACGAAGAGGCTTACCAGTATAGCATAGGAGTTGGGTTGAAGCTGGAATGGGGCCACCTTTAGATATGTGAGGAAGCTGGCTACCCAAGCGTTAAGAGGAGGAATGACACCACACATACAGTGGTATCTGCTGTAGGCAAAGTACCCTTCAGGAGGGTCGTATGGCATAACTTCTCTCCTTGGCAACAGCAAGTGCGCCCTATCAATTCCGAAAGAACGGGAGATGACATCAAGCTGCTCCTCCTTGAGGGAGCTAGGAAAGCAATCGGGCGGGGAGTTCAGAAGCTCCTGAGGGCCGTACCCGTCCACTAGTGATCTCGGGGCAGATCCGTGACGTTCTGGATTCGGCTGAGCTGGGGGCACGGTAGAGGAACCTCCTTCGCCCCCGGATTTCTTTTTGTCTGATCGAGTTTCTGCTTTACGAGACATTATCTGCAACACCGGAAAAACACATTGTTAGAACAAGAGGATGTAAACAAGTATGTGTGTAATATGAAATTTCACTCATAAAATCAAAATGCTCAAACTCCCGTTATCATTCGGTAAACTGAATGTAAAATTTCATTCGGCATTCTCATCTAGAAATTTCATTCGGCATTCTCATCTGGAAAGCCCATTCGGCAGTCTCGTCTCAAGGAACTCGTTCGGCACTCTCAACTAATATTCATTCGGTACGTATGACACGCGCACTTCATTCGGTGGACATAGACGAAAAACCATTCGGCAAAGGGAAATTGAGTACCTGGTTCGGCAAGCTGAAATGGTTCGGTAGAAGATTAGAATTTGATTCGGCTATGTGACTGACTTGGCTTGGCTGTTTCGTTCGGTAGAAGGTAATAGAGGCCCTGGGCCCTTACTTATAGGCAACTATAGACGACCGGACCGGCTGATTCGGCGGAAGCATCCAAGCTAACGTCATTAGTTTTAAAAACAAAGCGCGGCACATGCCGGCATATGCCCCACTTTGGGGGGAAAATGTTGGGCGTGTTCTCACCCAGAAGACCTCGAGACCAAGAAGCTTGATTCATCCATCCGGGCTCGCCTAAACTCATCCGGCATTCTCGTTCTCCAGAGCCCATTCGGCAGGAACTCATCCGGCATTCTCGTCTCACAGAACCCATTCGGCAGTCTCAAGCAATCGCCGAACCAACCATCTCAGGCTTCGCCGAACCAACCATCTCCATCCCTACCACCGAACCAGATCCTTCCTAGTGCCCACCGAACCAGCTCCTTCCTCGTGACTACCGAACCATCACCCAAGACCAAAGGTGCCGGACCAACCCCTACCGAACCACCTCCTGCCAAACCTACATACACTCCACCCATTACCGATTCAACTCCTCTTCTATGCCTTGCCGGATCAACCACCAGTCCACCTACCACCGGACCAAGTATTACCGGACCAAGACTACAACCCAACCATCACCGGACCAAGTGCTACCGGACCAAAACGTGCCAGGCCAGATCACATCAGCCCAGGCCCACCAGCAACTATACACATCCAAGACCCCTACCCCCAGCCTCACTCTATAAATAGAGGGGCAGGGGTACAACAATGGGGGACAAGTTTGAGAGCTCAAGCACGGAAGGAACTTTCAAACAACTTTCTTTTACTTGTACCAAAGCTTTGTACTTGTAATCACAACAAAACAAGAGAAATAACATATAAAGTGGACGTAGGCACATTCTGGCTGAACCACTATAAATCTGCGTGTCTTTTTACAGTTTAGCCCCTGTTTTTCATATATTTGCATAAATCTCCAAAATCACTAAGAACAACCTAAGTTCTACTAAATCATATAACTTTGAGGTGTTTGTCCATTTTTTGTGCAAACAGAACCTTTTTCGTATGCTGAATTTTATACAAAGGCACCTCTTTTGTTTATACTGAATTTCAACTTGTTATATTTTGGTTAATTCTATTTATGGAAGTATTTAATAGCTTCTCAAAGAAGATATTTTGTCAAGATTATTATAAATATAGGTATGTATATGGCTCGTTAGATATATGTGGGAAAAAGCATATTTTTGGGGTTTAGAAGATTGAGATTTCTTCTCAATTTTAAGGCTTTCTTTTGTAATCTTTTTGGTGAAATTAATAAAGGTTGTTTGGAGGAATTTCTTTGCCTATTATTTTTCTTCGCTTCTTATCTCTTCTAAAATCTAATTGTGTATGGATCCTTAAAAATCCTAACAGCTGTTATCAGAGCCCACTGCACAATTTTTTTGAAGAGAATTTGGTTACGGAGAATATAAGTGTTAAAAATTTTAATGGGAGAAATTTGGGATTATGGAAGGCGAAGATGGAGGATTTTCTATATCTCAATGATCTTTACTAATCATTGGAGAACAAAGGGGAGAAACATAGTGTTAACCAAAATTTTAACCAAGCATAAGTCAATGGAAGTTAGAACGTCAAGATGAAAACGAAACAAATCGAAAATTTGAAAGTACACCTAAGAGGAGTGGAGAAGCAACTAGGAAAAATCTCAGAAGAAACTGAAGCTAAGGGGATGAATCGGTGCTGAGTCATTTGGATCTTTACCGAGTTATTTTTCCTCCCCATTTTGCCTCCAAAGATTCATACACCACATATACTACTCCAAATACTCGTGATCAAGTGGTTTTCCTAAAGTTTGGATGAGTAATTCCAAGGATTGATGAGAAGAAAGTGAAGAAAGCAGGAAAATTCAAGTGCTATTAGGAAGATCACTAGAATCAGCCAAAAGTCATGAAAGGAGCTTAGAATGCATCAAGAAGAAGAAGAAAGAGCTAACCAAGTGAAGAAGTCCACTTTCCACCGATAAAAATAGGTCGGTACAGAGTCACTTAACTCAGTACCGAGTTGTTTTTTCCTACTCGTGGGCCTCCATGCTCACTTGTATAACATCGGGCTATCTTCTGGACTTCGGTGCAAGTAGGCTTTTGACCTTTTGCCTCTGTTTTTCTATAATACAAACCCTACTGCAACTAGAAACGGGCTTATTCTCTGCTGGCATAGACTCTTCTATTTCTTCATCTCCTACCTCCATTATAATTGTCGCCTAGGCATGTACTCTTCGCAGTTCTAAACTTTAGAACTTATCAAGCCCTTGTACTAGTGACTTGTAATATCAAATTCTCTACAAACAACAATTTATAAAGCCATAATGTGGACGTAGGCCAAATATTACCAAACCACTACAAAAATCTTGTGTTTTCCTATTCTAATTATTTTTATTTTCAATACTACCTGCTATTCTCCACAACTCATTTTTGGGTGTAGATCCATTTTTGGCATCAATATTTTGGTGCTTTCACTAAGAAACTTGAATTCAGGCTTAGATCTAGCTCTCTACTTTGAATTGGAAGGATCCAAAGGTTATATCCAAAAACTTGCTTGAGGAGCTTCAGGATTTGCTATTGGAAACTTATGGCACTAGAAAAGGTAAGTTTATATCTAGAAGATCACCAAGAGCGGTGGCTGGTGGTGATGAAGCAAATGCTCGCCAAACGGAAGTTAATAATTAAAACGCAATACCAGAATCCTCTACTCAACATGAAGTAGTGACCAGAGAAGAGTTGGATAAGATGATCCATGAACTTAACCAAAAGATAACCAGAAGATAGCGGATAGTCAAAAAGCTCTCAGTGACAAGGTGGACGCTTTGGTCAATCTGCAACCCCGAACTACCAGGAGAACCAAAGGGAAATATCACATGTTATAGAACAAGAGAATTCCTCTATTTTCGGCCTAAACAGGAGAGATGTGAAGCAAAAGCAGAAGGAAGTAGTTGGTGGAGTTGAGAAGGACTTGTAGAAGGAAGCAAGATTGCTCTCCCCTCAAGAAGACTAACAGATGTTAAGAGAGTTTCTCTCAGTACCGAGAGGATGCTCATGCAAATGCTGCTTAGGAAGGTGATGCCATGATTATCTCTAATGAGGATATGTATTTTCAGCTTGATAATGATGATTTGGAGTTGGAAGTTGATGTTGATGAAGGTGGAGTTCAGACAACCGCAGTTCAACCAACCATACATCCGCCAAATACCGAAGGAGTGGTACTTCCAAAGACAGGAGCACCTAGGTGTCAGTTGGAAAACCGAGACCGTTTATGGAGTCAAACACTCGATGCAGCCTCTGATAGTCGACCTTTGGATTACCATACCAGCGAGGAGTACATCAATTGGTGAGAGAAAGCGGGGGTAGGAAGAATAAAGATTGGGGTTTCGCACCTAGCCGAACCTCATTCACTGAAAATATCTTGAGAGAAGAATACCCGAGAAAGTTCACCATGCCGACAATGCCAACCTACAACAGAACTACTGACCCCAAACAACACTTGCTCAAATATGAATGGAAAATGGACGGAGCTTGAGCTACGGACACTGTTCGTTGTAGGCGTTTCCTTATCTTCTCGGAAGGAGTCACTTCTATGTGGTTCACTAGGCTTACGCTAAATCCACATCAATTTTCGATGAATTGGCCAAGAAGTTTTTAGAGCAGTTTAGGCTCCATACTACACGATCGAAGGACGCAATGTTCTTATCTAGTTTTTCTTAAGGACCCAATGAGTCACTGAAAGCTTTCCTGAACCGATTTAACATCGCTATTATGGAGGTTAGCAATCCAAAGGAAGATATTGTATTCATGGCACTAGTCCTAGGCATTCACTTGGACATGAATTTCGGTAGGTGGATAAAAATAAAGCAACCCACTACCATGGAGGAATTCCATCGAAAGACAAATAAGTTTCTAAGGCTAGAGGAAGCAAGTATGGTTAAAGGCAAGCTCGTCGATGAGTAATTGATAGAGGTGATTCAAAGTTACGTTGTGGTTAAATAAGATGAAAATAGTTCCAGAACTGTTGTAGGAAATGCGGGTAACTAAGAATTGGAAAAGGAGGAACTAGAATGCTAGTAGGCGTAATGGGGACATGAAACGTCTAAGGAATCTAAGACCCGAGGACTATACATCGTTGAATGATAGTTTGGAGAACATCTATCTTGCCACTTAGGGAAATGAGCGGTATAACAAACTGCACAAGTGGGAAGCGATTGAGCAATAGATAATATTTGGAAAGTATTGCTACTTCTATGAAACTCATGGGCATAACAGAAATGAATGTCGACATCTGAACAACTTAATTAAGGAATTGATAAGAAACAACAGGCTCTAGCATTATGTGAAGAAACAGCAAAACACTGATCAACCTGTAGGACCCCAAGAGCTGTATGCTCAAGGGAAACTGCCTAGACCCAGTGGAGAAGGACCCAAGCAAACAAATGGAAGACTGGACATAAACATCATTATGGGAGGACCTCGTCCAGCATAGAAGAGTTGGGGTGAGATGGAATGATATGCTAGTTCCTTGAAGCATGTACCGCATGAGAGTTCCTCCGCCATCAAAGACGGAGCTCTAGCTAAGCAACAAAGGATGATTATGGATGACATTGTTTCAGGAACCTGGACATTGAAGGCATGGAAGGTCCGACTCTTGACCCAATGGTGATAACGGTCAAGATCAGACCAGCAGTTGTGCATCGAGTGCTAGTTGACAATGGAAGTTCGGTCAACATCTTATTTTATAAGACGTTCAACCAAATGAAGATTAACATGAAGGATGTGACCGCTTGCAAGATAAAGATTCAAGGTTTTACAGGTCAAGCTAAATAGCTGATTGGAATGATTGACTTGCTTGTTGAACTCGGAGAAGGAGAACAAAGGGTGGTCCATATCCAAGCCTTCGTCATTATCGATTAGTATTCTACTTATATTTCTTTCTTGGACCGACCAAGCCTAGCCAACTTTAGAACCGCTTTAGCTCTATGGTGTCTGACAATGAAGTTTCTGATGGAAAATGGGATATGAGTAGTAAGAGAAGACCAAAGTGTTGCAAGGGAATGCTACGTTGCTGAATTATGTGAAGCCAAATGCCGGGAAAAGGAAAAGAAGGTGGGGAAGACTCTCCGCATTCAGGAACCACAAGCATATCAATTACAGAACGTCCCATGGCTTGGGGACCATAGTCACTTCGACAAGGCTATGGACCCCAGGAATAAGTTAAGGGAGATACGTGCAGCACCAACGGAGAATATGGTGGCCATCTTTGTTAACATGGACGAGCTGACTTAGGTCCTAAAGATTGGCTCTCAGCTAGGAATAAATTATGAAAGGATGTGATTAAATTTCTTTGAGCAAATCTGGATGTGTTCGATTTGTAATGACCCGCCATTTTGACTATCGAAAGTCGACACCGAACACCACCACCATGTTTCAATGTCACGCATCCAATCGACAAAAGGGTAGATTATTAGGTTAAATAAAAGGAAAAGAAAAGAGAATAGAGAAAAACAAAATCTCATAATGGAATCGACAACATATAATATAACAAAGACAGTAGAAACTATCTCCTCAAAAATACAAAGTATATCAGAGTTAAAAACAAACCTTATCAACTGGACAGTTATAAAATCCTAACCTTACAAATGCCGATAGGTATACTACATAATACAGCGGAAAATAAAGTACTATGATAGGTGAATCTTCAACTCCCCTCTATGATTTCCATAACACCAAAGGCAACCTAGGAAATTACTCGGTCTGACCCAAGCATTATAAATAAATAACACTTGGATCAGTCTGAAAACACCATCATGAGATAACTCAAATAAGGGGAAACATATATAAAATTTCTGTGAGACCACGGCGCTAATGCAGAATGAGTTTTTACCTCACAAGAATAACATCCATCCAGGTAAGAGTAGAAATAACTATCAAGAAACAAATCCAAATATGATTGAGCATAAAAAATATTAAACCAAACTTGAAAGAATGGAAACAAACCGAGTAAAATCCAAACTGGACAGAATGGATAGAACAAGAAAAACAGCCCAACTTAATAGAATGGACTAAATAAGGTAACAGTTCAAAACTTTATAGAATGGGCTAAATAAAGTAACAGTCCAAACTCGATAGAATGGGCTAAAAAAACTCTTAAAATGTCGTGATGAGGAGTTGGCTCTACTCATGGCAATTTAAAGCTAAAATAGATTCAGGATTTTCAAATCAAATAAGGAAAGGAAATTTTCCAACAAATGACTAGGAAGGTGCACCCCCTTGGAATATACCTCTAGTAATATACTCCCGAGAAGCTCATTTACTCTGTGACACTTCTTAGGACCATCCAAATCGGACCTTGCCAGACCTTACCGAAAATCCGAGTATTTCCACATCTAAGTGCACAACCGAATCCAAACTAGATGAGATGTGAAAATAACCTAATAGGAGAAACCCCACATAGCTTGGCCCTCTCTCGCGCTTTTGGTTTAGTCATTTCCGACAAAGGATAGAAAAGCTCGATTGAGCAATAAATCGTCTTAAAATGATGTTCATAAAGTAGCTGAAGTAACCGATAGCTGAGATACCAACTATCGAGGATATAAAACGATCGTATATGGAAATTAAGTCTTGTATATATATCACCACTCATTGAATTCAAACTTGTACTTTTTCTTGGTTAACAGTAATACTGGACAAGTCAAGGTAGTGTTACCTCAAAGTCATTTCCAACGATCACTCATAACTTTTGAAATAACGACAAGTTTACTTCTTCGATGTTTTAGTGCTAATTATACAGGTAAATCATTTCCATATAAGTGATTCGTTTTACAGAAATAATTTGTTTCCATAAATGAATCAAACTTTGACTTTTAAAAATGAACCGATATTTTGCTTGATTTTCATGTTGGTAAAACACTTTTAGAATTAGTTCTTGATTGTTAAAACATTGAGAGAATAATTTTCCAAGCGCGTGACCCCGAAGACCCAAACAACATCAGACCGAACACCCAGAAGGTTATCCAACTTAACATCCCACTAATCGAGTTCAAATTTCTTTTTATAACTTAAAAAAACAATATTAATTATCCTGAAAAATAATTAATCATGTTTAAAATCCCTTTAAATAAACAATTCAAAATCTATAATAAAGTAGATATTATTTCCAAACACTTTTATAACATTGGTAAATTAACTTTAAAATCTTCATTAAGTCAGTTTGTTAACTTTAAATTAGTTTATTAAAGCAATTTTGTCATTATATTAGTTAATTTACTTTAATCACCTTTATTAAATCAATTAATTAAAAAGATTTATTAAATTCAAATAGTCATTAATTAAATAAATAATAGATCTCAAACATCATTAATTAAAAAGATAAGTAATTCTAAATTCCATCAATTAAAACAATTAATTAAGTTCAAAATAATCATAAAATCAATCAAATTAATTAAATCCAACTTCATTAATCAAACCGATTAATTAAAACATTATTTGTTAAAAGGATTTATTTACTTATAAAATATCATTAATTCTAATGATTTAACTAAAATCTGAATATCATTAGTTAAACAATTTATTAAATTCAAAACAATCGTAATTAAAATGATTAATAAAATTCAAATATCATTATTTAAAATGATTTATTACTTTTAAATATCAATGATTAACATGATTATTAATTTCAATTATCATTAATTGAAATAATTAATTTAATCCCATCATCATTAATTAAAATAATTAATTTAGTTCAATAAATTAATTAAACTCCATTATCCTTGATTAAAGAACTAATAAACTCAAATAATCTTTAGTTAAAACGATTAGTTAAGTATAAAATAATATCATTAGCAAAAATGATTAATTAAATCTAAAGATAAACCAATTTTAATCATCATTTATTAAATTGGTTAATTAACCTCAAATTAATTAATTTAAAAGATTAATTAATTTAAATTATCATTAATCACAATGATTAATCCACTTCAATATTCATTTTACCGGAAACACAAGCTCAAGTTCATACGATAGGGTTATGGGGATGAAATTCAATAAACGACGATATAGCGAAAATCGCTATAACGACATTTAAACTATTAAATGGAATATCATAAATTATTTTCAATAAATCATCAATAACAACATATGGATGTAAATAAATAATTTATGGGCGAGAAACCCCCTTTGGGTCTCTCTACAGATTTTCCCTGCAAAACAATGGTTATAGATAATAAACAGATGATCATATGGGTTTATAACGATCAATTTAATATGTTATCCATTTTCCCAACGGAAATTCACCCAATAAAGCAATCAAACAATTTCACTAACATCCAAACAATCAATAAATGATTATAACAACATTAATATGATATAATAAAATTAAATGTGAGTTAAACTCACAATGGTTTTCGTTTTCGCTGCAACGCTCCGATTTCGGACTAAAAACGAACGGCCGTTCGATTTTAGCCAAAAATTCCACCAACTTCAAATCCATCCAAACTAACTCCATTTCATAGCCATTACCGCTATGAGTCCAACGCAAAAAATGGTGCTCGAATCTGACCTCATACGCAAAAGTTATTCAAATTATAAGTTTTCGGATTTAAATAATCAAATTAAATCACTAATTACTTTGCTTAATCCACATCGTTACCCTTAATACTTCTTCCCCATCCCTCTAATTACTCCCACTGTTCATGTGTGCAAACATAGTGCATAAACCCAAAAGCACCAAAGCTTCCAATGATCATAACTTCTTCATTTCTGGATGGAATTCAACGCCGTTTACGCCAACGCGTTGCTCTTCGCGAGCTCTTCCTCTCGTGACATTGCCCAGCTTGCACCCCACTTAAATTCCAACCTGGAGGTCATTCCTTGCTGCCCTAAATTAATGCAATCACCTAGGGTGGGTCGAACTTCACCAAAATTTGCCCGGAGGTGCTATTTTCCATCACGAACGCGAATCCAAGATCGCCTTGCTCCATTCCCTTCTAAAACTCAAGAATGCTTTAACCCTAGCTCGCCTACCCCTAAATCACTCTCAGCTAGTCATGGACGTAGGCCATATCAAGGGTATAGGATCGAAGCCCAGAAACATACGAGTTCACCGGATCCAACGACATGATTTTTAGTTGCTCCTAGGATTAGATTTTGATTTTAAAAGTTCAGAATATAATTTCATTTATAGGTTTTGGCACATAAAGAAGAAGGAGGAAGACGTCTTTTAAATCAAAGGAAAAATATGCAGATTATAAAAATGAAAAGAAGGTACAAGTGATTTTACCTAGATTTATAACCAATAAAATATAATAAATAATAAATAGACAAAATGATTATGTTTCCTCTTTCCATTACAAAAAGATTTCTCGAGCCGCCAATGTCCATGACGTCAAATCGTTATTTAAAAATTGGATTTTGATTTGATTTTAAAACGATTTTTAAATGAAATATTTACAGTACCCTACTACGCAATATTTCATTCTACTACGAACTACGAGTAACCGAAATAAAAATATAATCGTGCACTAAATTGCAACACGATCATAAATCAACATTGAATTACACAGATTGTTTTATTTTGTGAAATTTTCCAAATATCATCGTTTGCCGATAAATTGTTAAACGAATAATTTCAATATTTTCCAAATTAAAAATTATGGAAAAAAATCAAATAAATTAAATTAAAAATACGTAAATGGAAATCAAATCATAAAACTAAAAATAAATTTTCAGATGAACTAAAATTTACAAATCGAATTCACTAATATTATTAATCAATTTAAAGGAGTTAAATAAAAGTATTAAATCTATTTAATTCACATTTTTGTTCCCAATCCAAATATTTAATTATTCCCTATTTTTGAATTATAAAGTATTAAATTCCAAAGTTCAATTATTTCAAATATTTAAAATTTATTAAACATTTAAAATCTAATAACCAAAATTTTGTGTTGTTACATTCTCCCTCCCCTTAAATAAATTTCATCCTCGAAATTCCTAGGGAAGAAACCAAAACCTTAAGTTTAAAACTATTAATTAAAATAAGTTATTAAACATATTTTCAAAATCAATTAGGTGGAACAGATTTCCAAAGTTTCCATGTCTTTTAAATTCATTTACTATACCTACTAATTCACTTTTATTCATTCATTCCAAGATATAACTTGAAAGTTCAAATTTTAGTTACCAAAAATTTTCCGAAATTCTCAAAAAATTTCTAACTCTTAAATTTTCAAAAATTTCGCCAACGTCTCCTTTGCACAGCTCGATCGGTACAACTACAAATCGCCTCCACGGGCTCTAAACCAATCAATCAAAGAAAACAAAAACCAAATGGCCTCCCATATCTGGGGCATAAAATCATCAACCAAACCAAATTTTCTAAATTTATTACGTACCTTTTTGCATTTGATTTATATTTTGGCAAGTAATTTATTATCTTCTATGTAAATGCCGGTGCACAAGAATCAAATGGCTCTCTCGCATGCCCGTACTTACAAAATCTAAAAGAAAATCAGGTTGACAAAGCAACGTGATGTAACTCTACATGTAAAAACTAGCATGATATAAATCTACATGCAACCAGCAACCATATCACAATCACACGCGATAAAATACAGAGAATATTCTGTAATAGATGGTATGCAATCAATAATTTTCCAATGATAAATTTAAATCTAAATGTCCGTGTTTTCAATTCAAAAATTTATTTTAAAATTTCTCAAACGAGAAAATCAAAGCTCAAAATCAAAATGATAAGGATAGGATTCCTCCAAATAAAGTATGGTGAAAATCTAGAATCAAAACAACATGAAGCATCCAGTGGTATTTCGGTTCATCCAAAAAATCAACTAGAGTGAATAAATATCATTCCTTTCCAGGAATCTTTAAAAATCACCTTTTACAAAATCACCGGGATTTAGGTCTTAATAACCACAATTCAAAATCCTTTATCTATATATTTAAACTTTATAGACAATGGTATATGAAATCAGTCGACCAATCAATTCAATTCAATCAAATCCGTCGATCTAATTCCGTGAAGGAATAAACCAACACTAATCGTCAATCAAATTCCATAAGGGACAATTTATCACTTAACATTGTTTAAAAATGTTAAATGACTAACAAACAAATTTTTACTTAGGTTCAAAACTTTCTTAATTGTCTAAAAATATAGATAATTTTCTAAGCGTAACGTTTTGCTCATTAGACTTTGGTTATTACTCAGAAGATTATCCAAACTCACTCGGACAAAATGGAAAGTTATACTATATATTTTAATAATTTCTTACTTATATTAAAAGTTTTCCTAAATCACTTATATTTTTACTTAGTATTTTATTTAATACTAAGATTATTTATGAGTTATCTCATAATTTCTCACTCAATTTTTAAATTATCTTATAAAGTTATTTCTTTATAAAACATCAATTCATAACTTATTCCACTTAATTTACTTATATAAAATTCTTTTATATCCTAAGAATGCATACAAATTTTATTTTACTTTTTCAAAGATCTGGATGGAGATCAAATCCAATTATGGTTTCTTAAAACCGAGTCAACCTATTAACCCCTTTTATTTAGAGTGTTAAAATTAATAATATTTATGAGTTGACCCAATCAACAAGTAGTTTACACTACTTAGATGTTTTTAAAACAATTATATGGTTTTAATAAAAATAATGTTTATCTAAACCTTCTTATTTAATTTAACCCAATTTACTTGTGTTAAATTATCCCCTATCTTATCTAAGGGAAAATCCCATTTATTAAAACAATCTCTTATTAAAAATATTTTTTTTTGGAAACGATTCCCATTTAAGGAACTTAAAAATTAGATACCCAGTTTTAATTTTATAACTTATCTTTGAAAGCATATTGTATATATTTTGATGTATATCAACTTCAAACAATTTATTTATTAAAAATCACTTTGGGTTTATTCGAATTTGGACTCATTTCGATTGCACAATGATAAAGAGAATAATTTACTAAGTACTCCACAACATTCGCTCAAGCAAACGTCCGATCGTCACTTAGGAGATTATTGAGATTACCACAAAACTAGTCAAAACGATTTCCTCCTAATTATCCCAAAGAAAATGCATTCCTTTAAATTTTTACTTCCTAAAATAATTTCATTTTCAATTATTTCCAAAAGTACTCCTATTTCATTTCTCAAAAACCTTTTGAAATTAATTTCAAAAATTCCGGGATTTAGATTCAAAATTTCTTTTTAATCCACATTTCACAAACTAATTTATATAAAATTTTATTTATATATAAATCATTTCATATTATGATAATTCCTCTTTATTATAATACAATTATCTCGAATACTTATTCTCTAAATATCTTATCCCATTATTTAGATTATATTATCAACTTTTATAACGTTCAATCCTTAACCCACCATTATTAAAAATTGAATTTTCAAGTTAACATTTTCTTCGAACACCTTTATAGTCAAATCATGAAAAGTAATTCAAAAGGGGTTCGTTTTAAATCAAACCATAAATGCTCCTAATTAAATGAGCACAATCTAGCACATAACCAACAACAGTCAATGCTTATTATTTAAATTAAGCATAACCGAGCAAACAGTAGTGATAATAAATAAATATTGTCACATTTAAACCAACACACTATATAACTATATAGAGTTTTGAAAATTATTCCTTTATATAAAATATAATCCTAGGCAAAATATTTAGTTTGCCAAATTTTCAAAAATTTCAATACCATGTCCGTTGGCCTTGGTCAAGTGTTTAGAAATCCCTATCGATACAGTGGTATCCCATGTCTCTACCAAAATTCATAAAAACTCAATAGGCCAATTAACATAATACGTTTTCATAACATTAACAAATACGCTCTCGTATATATAATACTCTCAAACTCATCCTAGGGTGTCTCTTACCCTATCTCTAATGAGCCAAACCCTACCAAAACCAAGGTACTCGCTTAACCTGGCTCTGATACCAAATGTAACGACACACCATTTTGACCATCGAAAGTCGACAGTGAACACTACCACTGTGTTCCAATGTTGTGCATCGAACCGACAAAAAGGGCAGATTGTTAGGGTAAATAAAATGAAAAGAACATAGAACAGAGAAAAATAGAATCTCACAATGGAATCGACAACATATAATATAACAAAGATAGTAGAAACTGTCTCTTCAAAAATACAAAGTATATCAGAGTTAAACACAAACCTTATCAGCTGGGCAGTTATAAAATCATGACCTTACAAATGCCAATAGCAACGGAAAATAAAATACTATGATAGGTGAACCTTCAGCTCCTCTCCATGATTTCCATAACAACAAAGGCAACCTGGGAAATTACTCGGCCTGACCCGAGCATTATAAATAAATAACACCCGGATCAATCTGGAAATACCAGCGTGAGATAACTCGAATAAGGGGAAACATATATAAAATTTCCGTGAGACAATGCCGCTAACGCGGAACGGGATTTTACCTCATAAGAATAACATCCATACAGGCAAGAGAAAAAATAAATATCAGGCAACAAATTCAAATATGATTGACGATAAAAAATATTAAACTAGACTTGAAAGAATGGAAACAAACCGAGTAAAATCCAAACTGGACAGAATGGATAAAACAAGGAAAACAGTCCAACTTGATAGAATGGACTAAATAAGGTAACAGTCCAAACTCGATCGAATGGGCTAAATAAAGTAATAGTCCAAACTCAATAGAATAGGCTAAAAAAACACTTAAATGTCGTGATGAGGAGTTGGATCTACTTATGGCAATTTAAAGCTAAAATAGATTCAGGGTTTTCGAATCAAATAAGGAAAGGAAATTTTCCAACAAATGACTTGGAAGGTGCACCCCCCCTTGGAATATACCTATAGTAATATACTATTGAGAAGCTCATTTACTCTGTGACACTTCTCGGGACCCTCCAAGCCAGACCCCACTAGACCTTACCGAGAATCCGAGTATTTCCACATCTAAGTGCACAACCGAATCCAAACTAGATGAGATGTGAAATACCATAATGGGAGCAACCCCACATAGCTTTGCCCCCTCTTGCACTTTTGGTTTAGTCATTTCCGACAAAGGATAGCAAAGCTCGATTGAGCAACAAATCATCTTAGAATGACGTTCATAAAGTAGCTGAAGTAACCGATAGCTGAGATACCAACTATCAAGGATATAAAATGATCGTATATGGAAATTAAGTCTTGTATACCTATCACCACTCATTGAATTCAAACTTGTACTTTTTCTTGGTTAACAGAAATAACGAACAAGTCAAGGTAGTGTTACCTCAAAGTCATGTCCAATGATCACTCTTAACTTTTGAAATATTGACAAGTTTACTTCTTCGATGTTTTAGTGCTAATTATACAAGTAAATTGTTTCCATATAAATGATTCGTTTTATGGAAATAATTTATTTTTGTAAACAAATCAAACTTTTACTTTTAAAAACGAACTGAACTTTTGCTTGATTTCCATATTGGTAAAACAATTTTAGAATTAGTTCCTGATTGTTAAAGCATTGAGAGAATATTTTTCCAATGCACGACCCTGAAAGCCTAAACCAACATTAGACTGAACACGCAGAAGGTTATCCAACTTAACATCCCAATAATCGAGTTCCAATTCCATTTTATAACTTAAAAAACAATATTAATTATCCCAAAAAATAATTAATCACATTTAAAATCCCTTTATATAAACAATTCATTATCTATAATAAAATAGATAATTATTTCCAAACACTTTTATAACATTGGTAAATTAACTTTAAAATCTTCATTAAGTTAGTTTATTAACTTTAAATTATTTTATTAAAGCAATATTTTTATTATATTAGTTAATTTACTTTAATCACCTTTATTAAATTAATTAATTAAAAAGATTTATTAAATTCAAATAGCCATTAAATAAATAATAAATCTCAAACATCATTAATTAAAATGGTAAGTAATTCTAAATTCCATCAATTAAAACAATTAATTAATTTCAAAATAATCATAAATCAATCAGATTAATTGAATCTAAACTTCATCAGTCAAACCGATTAATTAAAACATCATTTGTTAAATGGATTTATTTACTTATAAAATATCATCAATTCTAATAATTTAACTAAAATCCAAATATCGTTAGTTAAAACAATTTATTAAATTCAAAACAATCATTAATTAAAATGATTAATAAAATTAAAATATCGCTATTTAAAATGAATTATTACTTTTAAATATCAATGATTAAAATGATTACTAATTTCAATTATCATTAATTGAAATAATTAATTTAATCCCATCATCACTAATTAAAACAATTAACTTAGTTCAATAAATTAATTAAACTCGATTATCCTTGATTAAAGAACTAATTAAACTCAAATAATCTTTAGTTCAAATGATTAGTTAAGTATAAAACATCATTAGCAAAAATGATTAATTAAATCTAAAGATAAACCAATTTTAATCATCATTTATTAAATTGGTTAATTAACCTCAAATTAATTAATTTAAAAGATTAATTAATTTTTAATTATCATTAATCACAATGATTAACCCATTTCAATTTTATTTTTATCGGACACACAAGCTCAAGTTCATACGATAGGATTTTGGGGATAAAATTCAATAAACGACGGTATATCAAAAATCACTATAACGACATTTAAACTATTAAATGGAATATCAGAAATTACTTTCAATAAACCATCAATAACAACATATGGATGTAAATAAACAATTTATAGGCGAGAAACCCCCTTTGGGTCTCTCTACAGATTTTTCTTGCAAAACAATGGTTATGGATAATAAACAGATGATCATATGAGTTTATAACGATCAATTTAATATGTTATCCATTTTCCCAACGGAAATTCACCCATTCAAACAATCAAACAATTTCACTAACATCCAAACAATCAATAAATGATTATAACATCATTAATATGATAAAATAAAATTAAATGTGAGTTAAACTCACATTGGTTTTTGTTTTCGCCGAAACGCTCCAATTACAGACTAAAACTGAACGGCCATTCGATTTTAGCCAAAAATTCCACTAGCTCCAAATCCAACCAATCTAACTCTATTGCATAGCCATTGCCGGTACGAGTCCAACGTAAAAAACAACGCTCGAATTCGACCTCGTACGCAAAATTTATTCAAATTATAAGTTTTCGGATTTAAATAATCAAATTAAATCACTAATTACTTTACTTAATCCACATCGTTACCCTTAATACCTCTTCCCCATCCCTCTAATTACTCCCACTATTCATGCATGCGAACACAGTGCACAAACCCAATAGCACCAAAGCTTCCAATGATCATAACTCCTTCATTTCTCGACGGAATTCAACGTCGTTCGCGCCAACGCGTTGATCTTCGCGAGCTCTTCCTCTTGTGACTTTGCCCAGCTTGCACCCCCACTTAAATTCCAACCTGGAGGTCATTTCTTGCTGCCCTAAATCAATGCAATCACCTAGGGTGGGTTGGACTTCGCCAAAATTTGCCCGGAGGTGCTATTTCCCATCACGAGCGCAAATCCAAGGTTGTCTTGCTCCATTTCCTTCTAAAAATCAAGAATGCTTTAACCCTAACTCGCTTACACCTAAATCACTCTCAGCCAGTCATGGACGCAGGCCATATCAAGGGTATAGGATCGAAGCCCTGAAACATACGAGTTCACCAGATCCAACGACATGATTTTTAGTTGCTCCTAGGATTAGATTTTGATTTTCAAAGTTCAGAATATAATTTCATTTACAGGTTTTGGTACATAAAGAAGAAGGAGGGAGATGTCTTATAAAGCAAGGGAAAAATATGCAGATTATAATGATGAAAAGAAGGTACAAGTGATTTCACCTAGATTTTTAACCAATAAAATATAATAAATAATAAATAGATAAAATGATTATGTTTCCTCCTACTATTACAAAAAGATTTCTTGAGCCGCCAATGTCCATGATGTTAAATCGTTATATAAAATTGGATTTTGATTTGATTTTACAATGATTTTTAAATGAAATATTTACGGTACCCTACTACGCAATATTTCGTTCGACTATGAACTACGAGTAACCGAAATAAAAATATATGCACTAAAATGTAACATGATCATGAATCAACATTGAATTACACAAATTGTTTTATTCTGTGAAATTTTCCAAATATCATCGTTTGCCGATAAATCGTTAAACAAATATTTCAATATTTTTCAAATTGAAAATTATGAAAAATAAAATAAAATAAAATAAAAATACGTAAATGGAAATCGAATCATAAAATTAAAAATATATTTTCTGATGAACTATCTGCTGTCGTAAATAAATTTAAAAATCAAATTCACTAATATTATTAATCAATTAAAAGAGTTGAATAAAATTATTAAATCCATTTAATTCACATTTTGTTCCCAATCCTAATATTTAATTATTCCCTATTTTTAATTTATAAAGTATTAAATTCCAAAATTCAATTATTTTAAATATTTAAAATTATTTAAACATTTAAAATCTAATAACCAAAATTTTGGGTGTTACACGCTTGGACGCATTTTGATATGTGCGGGAAATCGTTGGAAATAGTATGTCATGCACTGAATATCGATCCTAAATCCATGCTATTGAGATAGAAGAGACGCGGCCTGGATCTAGAGCGATCCGCCGTATTAAAGGAAGAAGTGGATAAGCTGTTGGCTAACGGCTTTATCCTTAATGGTACATATCCTAAGTGGGTGTCAAACCCAGTGTTGATCCGAAAATTGAATGGGAAGTAGTGAACTTGCATTAACTACTCAGATTTGAACAAAGCATGTCTGAAGGATAGCTTTCCATTACCCAGGATCATCCAGCTTGTTGATGGAACCGTAGGGCATAAACTGCTCTCATTTATGGATATCTACTCAGGGTACAATCAGATTTTGATTCATGCGCCAGATCAAGAGAACACCAGCTTCATCACAGACCTGGGACTGTATTGCTATCACGTAATGCTGTTCAGTTTGAGGAACACTAAAGCTACTTACCAAAGACTAGTAAATACAATGTTCAAGGACAAAATCGGACGAATGATGGAAGTGCTGTAAAGTCACGAGTGTTTGGAAACCATCTAAATGACCTCTCAGAGATGTTTGAGATCCTTTAGAAGTACAAAATGAAATTGAACTCACTCGAATGTTCATTTGGAGTAGCTTCTGGGAAATTTCTTGGTTTTATTGTAAACACAAGGGGCATTATGGCCAATCCGAAGAAGATTGATGCCTTATGGAATGTCAGAACCCCAATGACGAAGAAGGAGTTGCGAAGCTTAAATGGAAAGATTGTAGCATTGAGCTAATTTATCTCCAAGGCAATGGACAAGTGCATACCATTCTTTGATGCATTAAAGTATGGTAAGAAGAACTTTGAGTGGAATCGGGACTGCCAGAATGCTTTCGAAGAATTACTACGACATATGAAGACACCACTGGTTATGTCTAAAGTGGTGGATCGGGAGGACTTATTAATTTACCTAGCAATGTATGCCCATGCATTAAGCGCAGTGCTTGTGCGAGAGGAAGCTAGGGTTCAATGGCCCATCTACTACATTAGCAAATGATTCACCGAAACTGAATGAAACTATCTAAAGTTGGAAAAGCTGGCATAATGCTTACTAATAACATCGAAGAAGTTACGATCATATTTTCATGCTCATCAGATTAATGTGCTGATAGATCAGCCTTTGAAATAGGTATTGTATCGACCCGAGACCTCAGGATGACTTCTAAAGTGGAATATCTACTTGAGCCAGTACAATGTGACTTACCATCCCTAAAGAGCGATTAATGGACATGCACCGACTAACTTCATCGCCGAGTTCAGTGTTCGGGACGATGAGCAGGAGGACACAACGATCATAGTGTCCCAATGGAAATTGTTCGCTGACGGCACGTCAAAAGAATTTTTATCAGGAGTAGGAGTTGTGCTTTAAACTTTGGAAGGGCGATCAATTTTCTATGCTCTAAAACCGAAATTACCTGTGACTAACAATGAGGCAGGATATGAGGCATTGATAACAGGATTAAAATTTGCAAAGGAACTGGGAATAAAAACTTTGCACATCTACAACGACTCCCAACTAGTCATCTGCCAGGATAGAAGGGAATATCAAGCTAAGGGTGCCAAACTTGGCCCTAACTTTTCGAAAGCTTGGGAATTTCTCAATGAAATTAAACATTACACGATGTCTCACATTCAAAGAGAGGAGAATATAAAGGTCGATTCCCTAGCTAAGCTAGCCAGTTTTAGAGAAGTGCAGCTGACGGGATTGGTTCCAATAGAAGTGCTGACTACTCCTAACATAGATCAAATAGATATTGATTGGGTTTTGGAGACTTCAAAAGTGGTAGAGTCGTGAATGACGCCAATAACAGACTACTTACTTAGGGGAATACTCTCCAGAGACAGGAATGAGCGAAAGAAGCTTGTTCAAAAGGCACCATGATTCATAATGCAGGACGAAGTGCTATACGGAAGAGGATTTTATTCCCTCTTGCTTAGGTGTGTCTAAAGATAAAGCCAGGAAGATTCTCATGGAAATTCATAAAGGCAGCTGCGGGGATCACACCGAGGGGCGGACATTAGCGAAGAAAGTGCTTCATTAGGGATACTTCTGGCCGACACTGAACAGGGATGCGGCTGATTATACAAAGTGATGCGACATGTGCCAGAGATTCTCGAAGATCCTGAGAGACCTATTGACAAAACTTACGCAGATGGCCAATCCCTGACCATTCACGATCTGAGGAATTGATATTATTGACGTGTTACCATTAGCAAAAGGAGGAGCCAACTATGTTATCTTGCAGTTGATTACGTTACAAAATGGGTCGAAGCGAAACAACTTACCACGGTCACTACTAAAATAGTAATTAATTCTGTTACAAAAAGTATAATTTACAAGTTTGGAGCGTCTTAGAAGATTACCATGGACAACGGGACTCAATTCAAGGCTGAGTTAAAAGATTTTTATAGGCAGTACCGAATCGAGAAGAGCTTCTCCACGGTAGTGCATCTACTGGCAAACGGGCTAGTAGAAGTAGTAAACAAAACATTAAATCCACCATAAAAAAATAGCTGACTAGAGCTAATGGCAATTCGGTTGATGAGCTTCCACTCGCACTATGGGCTTATAGGATAATGCATAAATCTGCGACCAGGCACTAACCGTTTTCCTTGGCATATGGTTTAGAAGCCATGGTCCTAGTGGAACTAGAAGTCCCCTCTCATCACAAAAGCTACTTCAATCTGAGAGAAAATAAGCGGTCGTTGCTCGAGTCCCTCGACCAAATCGATGAGAAGCGGGAAAAAGCCGAACTAAGGGTTGCTGCTCACCAAAAGAGAGTGGCATGACAATTCAATGCAAAAGTCCATCATTGCACCTTCGAATTAGGAGACCTAATTCTAAGAACCAGCGATGCTCCGGCAATGTCGGGAAGGTCCCAAACCATCGGATCGACGAGGAAAATCGACCCTAACTTTCTAAGAACCGGCGTTGCTCCAACAAAGTTGGGAAGGCCCAAAATCGTTGGATCGATGAGGAAAATCGATCCCAACCTCAACGTTAGGAAGGTCCAAACCGCTGGGTTGACTGGATAATCAAATCAAGAACTTGATGTCATCCAAAGATAGGTGATAACAAAAGGAGAAACTAACTTCAAGTTGATCAGATTGGTCGACTCCAACTGGCAAATGTAAGTCGATGCCCAGAAAGAGAGGCAAGACAAGGAGAAACCAACATAATTGAACCACTCATGTATTAGTTTATTGTCAAAGAAACCGGTACACGATTAGGATCTCAACATTGAACTTGGAAGAATTTGTTATGACGAAAGATGACGACGATGCATCTTTACGATACATACATCCATAATGACATGGGTTGATGATGTTAACTTGGAAGAATTCGATTACAGCCAAGGAATTGGCAGCATTTAAAATATAATGCTTAGAATCAAGCAACAGAGTCAGTAGTTCTCGGAGATAGTTACTACCATGCGAATCAGACTGGGGCAATTGAATGAATTGCTTAGGGTATCCATTCTCTCGTAGATGCGTGAATCTTAACATCAGGCCCATGGACAAGTGCACATACGCCAACACTTGGTCGAAAAGAACTCGACCGAGCCCAAACAGGAATACCATAGAGTTGGCTAAGCTACAGTTATGTTTTACCGAACGAAGTATTTTGCATATATAAACGTAGATAAGCAAAACAGTTAGAGGACAAACTATAAACTAAAGCAACGTTTCGAGACGACACTTAAACGATCAACTAGAATCTGCGGGAAAGCTGTCCAAGACTTGTCTTGACCCAGAGCACGCTTTGTTTTCAACAAAAGCATACTCTAGGGGGTAAGTATTAATTGGGTTTTTAACCAAGAAGAAGTCAACGGAAGTTAGAACGTCAATACAAAGTCGAAATGACTCGAAAACTTAAAAGTACACCTACAAAGAGTAAAAAAGCAACTGGAAAAAATCTCAAAGAAAATGGAACTAAGGAGATGGCTCGGTTCCAGGTCATTTGGGTTGGTACTGAGTTATTTTTCCTCCCTATTTTACGTCCAAAGCTTCATACATCCCATATACTATTCCAATTACTTATGATAAAGTGGTTTTCCGAGAGTTTAGACGAGGAATTCCAAGGATTGATGAGAAGAAAGTGAAGAAAGCAGGATAATTCAAGTGCTATTAGGAAGACCACTAGAATCAACCAAAAGTCGTGTAAAAGAGCTTGGAATGCATCAAGAAGAAGAAGGAAGAGCTAAGAAAGTGAAGGCGTCCACTTTCCACCTACAAAAACAGGTCAGTATCGAGTCATTTAACTTGGTATTGAGTTGTTTTTCTGCTCGTGGGCCTACGTGCTCGTTTGTACAACATCAGGTTATCTTTTTGACTTCAGTGCAAGCAGGCTTTTGATCCTATACCTCTGTTTCTCTATAAATACAAACCCTACTGCAGTTAGAAAGGGGGCCAATTCTCTGCTAGCATAGAATCTGCCATTTCTTAATCTCTAACCTCCCTCAAATAGTCACCTAAGCAACTACTTTTGGCAGGCTATAGAACATGTCAAGCCCTTGTACTAGTGACTTGTAATCTCAAATTCTCTGCAAATAGTAATTAATAAAGCCATAAAGTGGACGTAGGCCAGAGATAGATGAACCATTATAAAAATCTTGTGCCTTCCTATTCTATTTTCTTTTATTTTCAATGCTATCTACTAGCTCTACGTCATACAGGTTCCCTACAACTCATTCTTGGGTGTTGATCCATTTTTGGTGTCAACATATAGTAATTTATCTGAAGCAAGACGAGAGACTTTGGATAGAAAGGCTGCGACGGCTATTTAATGTTTTTTTGGAGAATACGGTGTTTCATATTATTGCTAATAAAACAGCTGCTTATTCAATTTGGAAGAAATAGGAAGAAATTTATGCAAAGGACTCTGCAACAAATAAAGCTCTTCTTATGAGAAGATTGGTGAATCTAAAACGTAAGGAAGGTGGGTCAATTGGAGAGCGTTGAGTTTCGGCACTCCAACACGTCCTCATGTACGGACGCTTCATTGTGTGTAATGGCATCACCTAACAAAGCTTCCAATGTGTCAGCGTCCCAATTGAACATCCCTTCATCGCCTTCCAACGAACACATACATGGTCTTGGCAACACTTACTTGTAATAAAAGGAATTTTCAATGTTACATGCCACTAATCCCATACACACACACACACCACGTTATATGTCATATTTCTTGCGATGCAGAACTTATCCGTCTAACTAATGCGCCTATAATGCGAGCTGCAACTAACAATCTCCACCTTGGCAAGGATTTCCTCAAACCTTTTTGGAGAGTGTGCCGAAGAAGCCCTGCAATTAGGCTAAGGTGCTTCCACTTCTTTCCATCTCTACCTTAAGGCAAGTAATTCCACTCAAGTCATCTTGGAGATATCGAGTCATCAATGTAGTGGAGGAGGATTGCGTGTCCATGAGTCCTCTTCTGGCAGCGGGTTAGGCTGCTTAACCATGTTTCTACCTTGTCAAGTCATTTTTCTTTGCTTAAGCCTCAAGGAATCATGTTTCGGTCACTCTCGCATCATCCAATGGTCTGTCGAACCAACGGCTCTGATACCATGTTGAGTTTTAGTAGTCCAGCACATCCTCATGTACACGTGCTTCATTGTGTGTGATAGTGTTACCTTATGAAGCTTCAAATGTACTGACGTCCCGATTGAACATCCCTTTATCACCTCCCAACGAGCACATATATGGTCTTGGCAATACTTACTTTTAACAAATGGAATTCTCAATGTTACGTGCCACCAATCCCATATATATACCACGTTATATGCCATATTTCTTATGATGTGGTACTTATCCATCCAACCTACGCACCGACAATGCGAGTCACACCTAATAATCTCCACCTTGGCGAGCATTTCCTCAAACCTACTTTCCAAGCATGCTGAAGAAGCTTTGTAGTTAGGCTAGGTTGCTTCCACTTATTTTCATCTCCACCATAAGGTAAGTACTCAACTCAAGTCATCTTGGAAATATCGACTCGTCAATGCAGTGGAAGTGGGCTGCGTATGCATGAGTCCTCTTCTAGCAGTGAGTCTGGCTCTCCACCTTGATGAGTCATTCTTCTTTGCTCAAGCCTCAAAGCATTATGCTTTAGTCACTCTCACATCATATAATGTTGAGTTTATGTTGAGTTTCGAACCTAGCTCTGATATTATGTTGAGTTTCGACACTCCAGCACGTCCTCATGTATGCATGCATCATTATTTGTGATGGCGTTACCTAACGAAGTTTCCAATGTGTTGACGTCCCGATTGAACAACCCTTCATCGCCTCCCAATGAGCACATACATGGTATTGGCAACACTTACTTGTAACAAAAGGAATTCTCAATGTTACGTCCCACAAATCGCATATATATATATACCCCATTATACGTCATATTTCTTGCAATATGGGACTTATCCATCTAACAAACGCACCCATAATGCTAGCCACACCTAACATAGAGCATCTTAACGATTTTCAGGCAATTGTGAACCAATTGGCGACTGTGAATTACACAGTGGATGATGGGACACAAACCATGATGTTGATGAGTTCATTACCGGAGAGTTGGAAAGCGCTTATAATTGCATTGAGCAACTCAAATTCGGATGGAGTTGTTTCAATGGGTTCAGTGGTTAGTAGCCTACTTAATCAGGAGATGCAGATGATGAACCTCATGGAAGGAAAGGATAAGGAGGACCAATCGAAGAAGTCCATCTTGCAAGGAGGGTTAATCACCCAAATATGAAAAGATGATCAAATAGATCAAACATAGAAATGGATTTCATTTGCTATTACTATGAAATACTTGGTCATCAGGTGATATTTTGCAATAAGCTTAAAATGGACAAGGAGACGATGAAGGCATTGGAAGAAGACCAAAATATAATAGCAATGATAATGTGCATTTTGGTAAGGAATTTAATCACAATGTCTTATGTGTGGATAAAGGAAAATGCAAAGATTGGGTGCTTGATTGAGGTGCTTGTTTCCACATATGCAACCAAAATGAACCATTTATTGATTATGAAGAGCAAGATGCTAAGGTGGAATCTGCTAATGGTGGAGGTTTGGATGTTAAGAGCATAGGTTTCGTTAGATTAAAGATGCATGATGGAAGGGTGGTGAAGCTTACAGGAGTTAGGCACATCTTAGAAATTACAAAGAATCTTATTTCAATAGAAAAACTTAAGGTAAAAGGCCGCAACTTTTTGAGTCAAGGTAGAGTCACAAGAGTTTGGAAGGGTACTAGGAAGGTGTTGCGAGCAATAAGAGGAAGCAACAATGTATACAAATTGCTTAAGAAAACGGTGGAGAATGAGAGGACTTCTCAAAGTAATGTGGAGGGGAAAATTTGTTTAAATTAAGGTGGATCCAGCAATAAAAAGCCACAAAGACCGCATGGAGGCGTTGTGGTATTACAAACATATTGGTGATATGCATGTTCAATTGGGGGGCATGTGTAACTAAGCAATTTGGGGGTTAGTTAATTTTTAGAATGGTGACATTTGTTTCCATGATAGTAATGGAGATTATTTGGAGTTTGAGGTTTTATGTGGAGCTTGAATGACATTTATGGAATATCATATCAAGGTGGAGATTGTTAGATTTTGGTGATACAATATTCCATATTTAAGTATATTTTGGAGATTTTTGAGTCTGTGGAATTATGACTCAAATACATTGCCTCTTTTATATATTTTGGAGATTTTTGAGTCTGTGGAATAATGACTCAAATACATTGCCTCTTTTATATATTTTGGAGAATGTTTAATTTTCTCTTTTATTACATTAAAGAAGGCAATGAACTATCTATGTAAGAAAAATTTATGGAAGTATTCAATAGCTTCTCAAATAAGATATTTTGTCAAGACTATTATAAATAGGCATGTATATGGTTCATTAGATGTGTATGAAGGAAAAGTGTATTTTTTTAGGTTTTGGGAATTGGGATTTCTTTTCAATTTTAAGGCTTTCTTTTGTAATCATTTCAGTGAAATTTATTAAGGTTGTTTGGAGGAATTTTTTGTTTATTGTTTTTCTTCACTACTTATCTCTTCTAAAATCTAATTGTATAAGGATCCTTTAAAAATTCTAACATAGCTATCTAGATTATGTCCATGCAAAGTTTATAGAATAATTTTTATGTTGGTGGAAATGATTTACCATTCACCAATGAATTATCTCCCCATAATCTAAGTGTTTGCAGTTAAATAAATTATAGAAGTGAATCAACATAATTGCAATATTTATAGTGGCATGGTAGAAAATACAAAGGTTTAAGTATTGCAATTATGTTGCAATTATATTGAATAAAAATCTATAAATATATTATATTGGTTTTTTCCCTGGAAAGTCATATAGCTTTTCATGTCATTTTCAAAACTTTTAAGTTTCGTTTTCAAATATTTATCTTACGACAATAAAAGTATCGTTTTATATTACAGAGTGCCAATGGCTAAGTACTCTACCCTCTTTCAAATCATTTAGTTACTATCACATGGGTCATGATAATCATATTTACATGATTGATTAGTGTCTTAAATTTCGATGTTCATCACTTTCTTCATTGCAGTTTATACAATGTATGAAGTTTGTTGTTTTACCTCAAGATTTATCAGTGGATTTACAAAGTCAACCTACTTGTACAATTGTAAGATTTGGTTCTTTTAGTTAAACTTTTACCACATTCGGAAATTTATGCATGTTGCTGAGTTTTTGATAATGTGAGTAAAATAAATGGAAAAAAACAGTATTAACGATGTTTATTTTGAGAAAACTGTGGAGATGAAGCTTTATATTTGGTTTTTTCCTTAGAATATAAAACTAATGTCGTATTAGGTTCGAAATTTTGTTCTTGGATGTTATAACACTGCTAATATACAATGCTAAGTCATTAGATATTAATATATTTCTGTTTGGGTTATGAAGTAACAAGCTTGATTTGATTTTTCGCATATTAATAAAGGTATTTCAAAAGAGGATTATTTTTCAAGCTATTTCAGTGGTTGATTGATGAATGAAAATTTTAATCGATTATAATGTTTTTGAAATGGAATAGTTTGGTAAAATGCTATTATTTTGGTAAGGTTATTTACAGTGAAGTTTTTGCAATTTGAATTAATTGAGCAAGTATTCAACATATTTTGATATGAAAATTTCCATTTATTTCATGTTATCTATTTTAGATCTATGTTACTAACATTGATTGTATCAACTATCTCATACTTATGTAAACTTTATGTAAAGAAATTCACCAATGATGGTTATCTTGGTTTACAGTATTTCAAAGTTCATTGGTGTTTGAGAGAAACATTGATTCGTTCCTTGGTAATGACACTTTAGCGGCTTGTTATTTGCAGAGGCATACAATAATCCCTTAAAATGAGTAAAAACTTGGAGTCGAAAAGTGCCACTGTGAGAGCCTAGCTTACAAGGAGAAGGGGCTGAGCCGGGCCAATCTACATCCCCAGCCTACGAAAGTATGTTTTAAAAAATAAGAAATATGGTTACACGTTCATCCAACCAATCTTCCGTTCAATATAAATATATATATATATTTTCTGTTTTCGACGTTGATTTCTATAAAATATATTATAATCTTTCTATTCAATTATTTATAGTGGGATTTATTTTATGGTTTTGCAATGTTGTTAGATGCTTTAGGCTTGAATAACTAGAAAATCATTAAAAAAAACATCAGTGAAAACCATTTTGTGGGAGTAAGAAGCTCTGTCGTATTCATAAGGATATGTTGAATTATAAAGAGATGATATTCTTCAAATCAATTTTTTCTGAACTAAGAATTTATAAAAGGATATATATGTATTTTCTCATAAACTATCGATGTATTTTATGTTAACACATTAAAACAAATATACCCTATTACAACATCAAAAAAATGTTGTAATATGGATTTCGCAATTTTTTTGTGCAAACATATATTGGACCAAGTTGTAATAGGGTCAACATCTTTTACAACTCTTTCTAAATGTCGCGGTATATTTTTTTCACAATATATTCTAAACATTGCGATATACTATTGTACAATATTTTTTAAGTGTTGTGGTATACTTTTTTAAAATATTATGGCATACTTTTTACTTTTTAAAAAAGAGATACATGGACATTTCAGGTCATTATTACCATAAATACTATAATTTAGAAATTTCAGTGACACAAACTATAAGCAACACAAATCCAAATTACTTTAATTTCAAAGTAAGGCTACAATTTATTAAAACAAACAATATTTACATTAATTTCAAAGAAACATTCATATCAAAATTCAAAATCCATATGAATTTTACAGAGTCCATAATAGTAAAACTTCAACATACATAACATAAAAATATCACAATCGAAATGTTAAGAAACTTACAAATAATAATCGGGCTAAATCGTCATCATTGCCAACGTTTGATTTTTTCCAAATTTTGCCCATTAGAGCCTGCATAAGTATAGAGACTAATGTCAATGTGTTAGAGGCCATAAAAAACTCATACACACATATGTGTGTGTGTGTGTGAGTTAAGTAACAATACCCATCAGGCCAAAATCAAGAGTTAAGTTCATATTACTAATTAGTCCAAACATAGACAAAGGTTATGTACATCACACACCTAACTTCATTTTTTTGCAAACATGTAATAAGTTAGATACTCATAGCAATTTGATGTAGATAAATAAAATATTCACGAGTAAATTGTCCCAAATAAAAATATTCTTGAAGAAGCTCATGCAACCCCAAAAATAACAAGCATGTTTGCACATTTTTAGTATGGGCCAATGTATATCCCATTAAATATCAAGTGAGTTACTTACTCCTTATAATATTTTTTGAAAATCTAGACATAATGTCAATAGATATCTATGATTCCATTTTATATATTTCTTGAATTAATAATTCTTAAGGAACACATTCTTCTTTTTTGGGTCTGTATATTTTGTTCATTGAAATCTTGCTCAATCTTCAAAAGAATATCCCGTTGGATTAATTTTCCTAATAATATCTCAGTAAAAGAGTCAGAAGAAAAAATAGAATATGGAAGCTATAGTCCATAGTATAATTTTTGCCTCAGCTTTTCAAAACAAAACTTCCATTTTATGATAAAAGTTGTGATGTAAGAATTCATTTTCGTTTCTTTTTATCCTCTATATTTGCCATAAATCTTAGGTGTAATGTCAGCTAGAATTTCTTTTCTTTTTCTTTGAGGTGGTTTACTGAACATTTATGATTGTGCAGTTGTAGGTTTTAGTGAACTAGAATTTTTAACCGTATTGAAGCTTCTAACAAGAGTTGCCTACGTAACAACTTCATGGATGAGACTTTTCTTACTATTCAAGGTGTGCATTGGTAGGATTTATAGTTAAAATCACAATGAAGGTGAAGTTAAATAGATAATTTGTTAAAAAATATTCTTGCTTCGGGTGGAAATAAATTGATGGTTATGTGTGAGTTTCTCTAAATTAAAATGAAGACAGCATACTTTTCCAGTGCTTGATTTTGGTCGGACCAATTATACACCTTTTCTTTCGATTTTGCAGCGAATAAATTTTTTATATAGGCCAAATTTCAAAACAAATAATAATATTAGACCAGTTCTAAAACTTATTACACAAATAGACCAGTTTTGGCCACGTTGGACGCCACGTGTGCTAGCGGCATCTCAAATGCCACCAGTACACGTGTAATATGGAAAACAACACTGGCGGCATTTGAGATGCCGCCAGTTAGCGGCATTTAGGATGTCGCCTGTAAGTGGCATCTCAAATGCTGTCGATTTCATTGCTCTCTGTAAATTTGCAGCCCATTCATCCATACACTCTCACTCTCCCTTCTCTCAAGCTCTCTTCAAAAAAAACCTGAACCCACCCCCCAAATTCAGCAAAAAACAAATTTTCAAATAGAAAACTACTTAAATCTAGCTAGAATTTGAACTATGGCTTCCTCATCATCTCAAGCACATCCTATAGGTATGAAATCTATCGATTTTGTCTCTTAATGTCATTTTTTCAGTTTAGGGTTTAGAGCTAAAATTGTTCTATAATTGCAAATCTATGGTTGTATACTACAATGAAGTTGAGTAGCCACTTAGAGCACATGTTTAATTGTTTCTTGAGTTGATATAAGGATGTATTATGGTATGACTATGATTATGTAATGTTATCGTGGTAGAATACGACGAAATGGCGCCCGGACCGATCGATCCTACTGTGCTTTACCTCCAACCTCAACACCGAACAAACAACATCGATATGATGGAGGTATAAGCTCATATAATTTGTCATTACTTTTGCAAAGTGTTTGTAATTACCATAATTGCTTTCATTTGTTATTATTTATCGACAGGGGGTTGAGCCGGACGACTTCATTGACCATTCATCCACTTTAAAGCTCATCACGTCAATGCATCCAAGCGTGTTGGAACTGTTAGACAAGGTTGATTTGGTGTTGTCAATAAGTTGGAAAATACACAACTCGACTGGAATCTTTTGACGGCTTTGATCGATAGATGGCGACTAGAGACGTCTACATTTCATCTCAGAGTAGGTGAAA
The DNA here is from genome assembly GCA_030737815.1 of Allium fistulosum. Lineage (NCBI taxonomy): Eukaryota > Viridiplantae > Streptophyta > Magnoliopsida > Asparagales > Amaryllidaceae > Allium > Allium fistulosum. The sequence goes on from CM060901.1 coordinate 847,530,082, forward strand.
TGACAATCACTTTGAAAGACGTAGCTGTATTGCTCGGATTGCTGATTAACGGGGATCCCATCCTAATACCGGATTTCCCAAGAAATTGTATGGAATTGTGTGAGCCCTTGCTCGGCTTGTCTCTTCCAGAAGACGTGAGGTGGGGAAATGAGTCGATAGTGGCCACGTGGTTTAGGGAGCAGATAGTCGGTGATATTCCCCATCGTGCCTCTCCTTTGCAGATTGCCCAGCGCACCCGTGCTATTATGTTGCACATCATCACACAACGTCTCTTTTGCGATTGATCGAAGACAATAGTGGCCTTTCAATGGCTTCCATTGTTAGAAGACTTCGATTCATGTCGGCAATACTCGTGGGGTAGTGCGGTGCTAGCTTTCACCTATACGGAGCTTACGAGAGTTGCTTTGGTCCAACAATGGTCCGCCAGAGGGTGTATGACTCTACTTCAGGTACAGACATAGTCATTCGTTGTTGCATATTTGAGTTTGTCGTAAAACCGTAACTAAAAATAAGTTTCACACTTGCAGCTTTGGTCATGGACCTACCTTCCGGTTGGTCGTATTTCTATGAAGACACGAATAATTGACAATTCAAAGCCATATGGAGCGAGGTAAAACAGTGTCGTTAGTGTTGTTGTATCAACACAGTAAATTTGAATACTGCCTATAACTTGTTGCTATTACAGGTGGATTGGCCCGAAGAATACAAAAATGATCCCAAACGCAATCTAGCCTTCTACCGGAATGAGTTTGATGTCTTAGATTACAATGCAGTGACATGGAATCCGTATTTCGACGTAGACCTTCAGGCTCTTCCGGCTCTTTGTACTGTGGAAAGGCCGTTATGGCGGGCAAGACTTATGATTTTTTGTTTTGGAGATTTAGCATACCATCTGCCAGACAGAGTCATGAGACAGTTTGGTCTTCGACGGCACTTACCATATCTTGCTCCATATTATGCTCTTTCGTATGATGACGAAGAGTTTGAGTTATGGAACAACCATTTCATAGCTAGGGAAGACGAGCATGAAGTTACTCTGACCGATGAGGAGTATCTAGCTGGTATTGGAATATCACTCGTCGTTATGTGCTACAAAGACGAGCGGAAGAACCCGAGCAAGAGGTGGCACCTTACACTCCACGAGCTCCGCTAGAACGGAATATAGTAGGTATTAATATTGAAAACTTGTATAGTACTTATGAAACTCATAATGGTTTATGTTATATGCAGGCGGATGGTATGTATCATGTGTTGGACATAGTCGACGAGCTTGCGGAGGAGGTTCCTAAAAAGAGCAAGGCGAAATGCTTCTCTATCAAACAAATTCTACTATCCTATTTGTCGAAGAACAAGATGTCAAGGCCCATCCCACCTCCGCCTCCTCCTCCTGCCATGCCACCACTTATCGAGGATATTGCCCCTCCCGTATCGTATGAGGACATAACTGCAGTCCCACCGGCCCCCTCACCGAAGAGAAAGTATAGAAGAAGGAATAAAATTGAGGGCAAGAGTTCCAGAGCGATATCTTCCTAGCATACACAACCTGTCGGGCCATCACAACCCCGAACGGAAGGGACGCAAGAGGAGGGCATGGTGAAGAGCTGTCACCAGAAGAGGAGGAATTCATGATCAAGCTGAGAAGATTGAAGAAGAAAACTCCTCGGGAATTAAAAATTTTGAGATGAAATTTTAGACTAATCGTAGTGGACTGTGGTTTCTATTTGTTGACTGTAGTATTGGTTGACTGTAGTGTTGATTGATCGTTTGTGTGAGTTGTTGACTGTAGTGTTGATTGATCATGGTTTCTATTTGTTCGTTTGGGATGTTTGGTTGTTAACTAATGTAGACTATTGATTGTCGCTGTAATTGTAGAAGTGACTCTAGTATTTCGATGTTGGTGTGAATATTATTGATTGTAGACTTGTATTTGTTGATGGTGAATGTAGTCATGAGCTCAAAAATTTGTAGCAGTCAATGTTCAGAAATTTGTTTATATTGGGGTCGAAATATTGACACCGTATTGTCTCGATTTGCAGTTTCTTTGAGTAAGTAACAGAGCGGCATTTCAAATGCCGCCTACGTGCGGCATTTCAAATGCCACATTAGGCGGCATTTGAAATGTCGCTACATGTGGCATTTCAGATGTCGCACTCTGGTTTTCCCACGCGACATTTGAGATGCCGCAGTGTGGTGTGCATCTGTTGTAGGTTTAGCAAGCATGTAGACTGACTTTTCATAACAACAGAGTTCAACTAAGAATAACATACTTTGAACATATAAATATTATTTCGAATAATACTTCAATAAGTTAGCGCAATTATTTCAGATAATGATTCATCATACAACAAGTTTCTAATATCATTACGTTACATTTCAATTATCCTTCAACGATCTACGTGGCCACAACGCCGAATACTTGTACCCGTGAACCAACAATTCATTTTAGTATTCAAGGTTCAACTTTTCCAAACGACTAACCTCCGCTTGCATCTCTAAAGCATATTCCATCCCTCTAGGACACCGTGGTGGATCGAGCCACTTAAAAAAAATTGCAACATTCAACCTGATGCGGCCGAATCTTGTGATCGTTGTATCCAGCGCAAAGGTAGAAACGACGTCCAGCGTTCCTATCGTTTCTACAAACGACTACTTCACATTCCTCTCCACACTCACAAACTGCACATGGGGCATGGGAGCTTGAGCTTGCACGATTTTGCCGACCAAGGACAGTTAAAAGACGTGCATGGAGCGATTGTTGGATTGGTCTATCAGCTGCGGCTTCTCCACGTGATGTTCCACTATCCACAACCAGGGGTTCTTCTTCGAATTGTGTCTCTGGTACAAAATCAACTTCTAGGTCAACGCCACTTGAAATCCCCTTTCCGCTATTTTGTTTGAATTCGTCGTACATCTTTATCATTGTTTCATCATCAATTTCCCAATTGTCCATTATACACCTATGAATACAATCAAATAATACATCGAGAAAACAATTGTTGAAATTGAACGAGAGTAGTATAATACTTACCTTTGAGCCGCCTTGTTGAATTGAAATGCAATTTACGGTAAATAGAAAATTAATAGCAATATGAAACCTGGAGCTTTTGATGAGATAGATTTGGTAAAGTTAGGGTGTGGGTGGGGTAGTTGCAAAAACTTAGCAAATATATAGGCAACATAGCGACTTTTTAAATGCCACCAACGTGCGGCATCTCAAATGCCGCTCAAAGCGGTATTACAAATGCCGCCCCAAGCGGCATTTCAAATGCCGCACATAGGCGGCATTAGAAATGTCGCTCTGTTAATTACCCACCAATGTATTCAAATTTCTGAATAAGTCCACAATAAACTTCGAATACACTCTGCATTATAATGTTAACGACAAAATAAATAAGTGTCGAATAAACTTTGCATACAATATTAGATTACACAAACAATTGTTCTCGGGCACACTAGAATGCATTCGAATTAGAATTACAAACAAAATAAAACAAAAACATTAAGTTGCTATATTACAACGATTTTTTTATGACAAAGAACACCACATTTGCTGCACCTATTTCCTTTAGGGGTCTGCATCTCGTGCATTGTACCTTTAATTTTAGTTGAACGTGGACGTCCTGGTTGTCTTTTAGCTACTAGAGGTAGGACCAATTGACTGTCACTTGAACTCCAATAGCGTTTATCTCAGATCGGATGAAACTTAGGGTTATAAACGGCCAGGTATTTTGCTGCGGAATACCATATTGAAGCGAAGTCATGATGGTCTCTATTTGCTCCATTGGAAACTGTTGAGCAAGCGGCCATAACATGCATACACGGTAGGTGCTCTAAAAGAGGGATGTTGCACGTACAAGAGCAACTGTTCCCGTTGATTAGTACTTTGAACTTGTAACCAAAATAGTGCACAACTTGCCACTTAGATTTACTAAATCGAATTATTCTTGTATGCCTAGCTTCATTAGCTCTTTCGGCAATCTTGGCTTTCCACTTCGGAGTAAGATGGAAAGTCAGTTTTGCTGCCGCTTCTCTTCGTTGACAAAAATAATCAACCGACCCGAAAAAGGTGCGTGAAACTAAAGCTTTGACAGGTAAAGACCTAGATCCTTTAAGAACACCGTTGAAACTTTCTGCACAGTTAGTGGTCATGACATGAAATCGACTGCCATCATCTTTACACAATGCCCAATTCTCCTCGTGCGCTCCCAAACTCCTTTTTATCCAATTGTGAGCCCTGATGCTTATAGTTTTGATTTCTTCACGTATTTTGATGTACTCAGCTTCTTCCGCAGCACAAGCTAAAGCATAAAAAAGTCCGATTAATCATTTTTCTCTAAACCCTGCAGCTTGAAAATTAGCTTTAAGATGTCTAGCACAAAATCTGTGTTTATGTGGCAAACACCATTACGATTCCAAGGCTGATGGTATTCCTTTCATTAGATCCGAAATGAAGGTAATTCGTCAATTGTTAACATTGTGAATGAATCGCCACATGCCGGCAAAAAACCACCCCCAACTATCCCCAGATTCAGACTCTACAATTGCGTACGCTAAAGGGTATAGGCGATCATCCGCATCAACAGCAGTGGCCACAAGTAGTGTCCTTTTGTATTTCCCGTACAAATGTGTCCCGCCAATACATAACAACGGACGACAATGAACCAATCCTTCAATATAAGGTCCAAAGGCCAAAAAAGCTCGATCGAAGACTCCATAATCATCAGTCATAACGTGTCCAACACTTTCCGGGTCTGATCTAGTTATTTCTGCAAAATATTGCCTTAGACTGCTGTATGACTCCGCCTAATCGCCATAAATTCTTTCCACCGCCTTACTTAAAGCTCTCCAAGCCTTCATATAACTAATTTTCACGAACAACTGTTCTTTCATCAAAACTTGTACCATCCCGGTTGTAATGTTCTGATCGGCTTTCACAAAAGGTAATATTTTTGTCACTTCAAAATTGGACGTCGCCTACTTGTGAGTGGAGTTCACCATTGGGTTAACACAATTGTGTTCGCTAGGATATTTCCTTACAATCCACCAGTTCTGCTCTGATTTTTTTGAGACAATAGCATGAATTCTCCATGGACAGTTTGCATCTATATTACAAATGGCGGTGTATTTGGTTTTATTTGATTTTATTGCTTTAAAAGAAACGGCATGAAAAATAGACCATTCGCTCAACTGTTGTAACAACTTGGCTTTCATCTCGAAAATCATACCAACTTTGAATCCATTTTGAACACTTACGGTTGAAAACAACTCATTGTTGAACTCAAGATTTCTAACGATTGACCTTGCCATAATTTGTGCATTGCACAAATCATCATCCAAAGGTACTTCCATTTCACCTCATCACTGTCTTCGGAAATATTGTCTTCAACCGGAAAATCATAGGTCAAAGGATCATTGTTCACTTGCATACTGTAACGATTCCGAATTTTTTCGGTTATTTAAACGATTAGTCAGTTAACTATAATTTGATTTAAGTTAATAAATTTGGAAAATTGAATTTAAATTTATGTTACGTACAATTAGTTAAATGAATAAAATGTGAATTTAATTATAAAATGGCAATTTTGAACGATTTGGAATTTAACGTAAAATCAGTTGTTATTAAAACAGTGAAATTTTGGTTCAGAAATTTAAATAATTTATATGGGAATGTTGTAGAAATTTTTTTTTAAAAAGAAAATGTCGCCATTCATTTCGTTGGATTTCAAATTTCTCCAGTTTCATTTAAATCGATTTTTATGGTAGATTTATTGGAACGACAACCGATATAGCGAAATTATCAAATTTCATTCGAGCGTTAAACAAACAATTTTCTGTGTGCCAACGCATCCGTGTTGATACACTGAGTATAACGGTAGTCTGTTCCACATTTGCGGACGGTTAGTCTGTTCGGAGCGGTATTCTGGTCGGGTTAACATTGGTTAAAATTTTATTTAATGTTTAGTGTTGCTAAATTTGAACATAAATTTCTATTAAACAATAAAACACTCACAAATTAACATGTATACGATTTTAGTTTGGAAGTGGAAACATAACACTTTAAAGTGAATCGATGATAATGACTTCACGTACGGTTAAAAATGGATACAGTTCAAAATTTTGAATTGTTATAATCTGGCGAAAAAGAACAAGCCAGAAGAAATGTTCAACCGACACGTGGGCGCGTCTCATTCCTTTCCTTTTTTTATCTTCTGCTTTGCGTTTGCATATATATAAAAAAAGATTTACACAGCCCAGCACTGTAGCATCACCCAGTACCGAGCTTTGAAATCCCTTTTTCGAGCCTTTTCCTTTCACTGCCTACGCCGAGTCTTCCACCTTCTCTTGCAACCGCCACCGCACCTAATCCCGACCACAGTCGCCACGCCAACCTCTCCTCTCACCAATTCCAACAGCCGCGGCCTGAAAAAAGAGAGATTAGAGTTGCACATCCGAGCCTCACATCTCCCCTCCTCTTCCTCCACCGTTGCACCACCACTTCCACCACTGCAACCTCCCTGTAGTCGCTATACGTTTCTACACCACGGCGCACCCTGCTTGTAGCCTCCGAACCTATCCCTCACCGCTTCCAGCCATCGTCGCCGTAAAACAAAAAAAGGAAAGCTGCAACTTGCATCGCCGGCCCCTGCAAGACTTCGCCACCACCTCCTTCTACCGACCAGTGACCCAACCCAGCCAAGCTCGACTACTCTCCTTCTTTCTTGTTGCAGTGATAGGCCATAAGTATTTATATACATTATATATATATATATTCATACAGAAAAAAAGGGAAGAGTGAGTTGCTGTCCGGGTCATCCATATCTGGTATTCAAGTTGGTTGTACGTCGTGAATTTCGATCGTGTTGTGTTCGTGATTGTATTGGATCAGCGTAGTTGAGGTGAGTGTTTTACATTCACGCTTGACTAATATAATGATCCAAGTTAAAAAAAATCTGAAATCATCATTATTATATGTTTGTAGTTGAATTGGATTGATATATAGTCGTTGGATGAATTTTTGAATGATGTATATATCTTGTCACAATATACACGTCTTATGTATGTACATAGCTTTAGAAAATTATAAATTTGGACACGTCACATTCACCCTATTATTGATATCCACTGTACAATGTTTTGTTGAAATTTCCCTATCAAAATTTGGATATGAATGTATGTTGAAATCACGATATTGGGAAGGGTTGAAATGATATCTACCCATATTTTTAATTTAATTATTCCACTTGGCCTAGGTAGAAAATTAAATTTTAAAACACCGTTGGTCGAATAAAAATATTTTTCATAAACGGAGATCGTTGAAAATTTTTATATGAACGATTTGAAATTTGAAATTTTGTTTTTAATTTGGTATTTATTATTCAAATAAAATTTAGGTGAAATAAGTGATTTTATTAGCATATGGTAAATTGAGATAAATGTTTTGAAATGTTTATTTAAAGAAATGGGATTTTTAGATTTAATTCCTTAAAATTTTGATTTAAATTAAGATTGAAAAATTTGGAATATAAGGTATTGAAGTTAAGAATTTAAGTTAAATTTTGAGTTAGATTTAAACTTAAATCAGTAACTTGTTTTCCTATATTGAAATTTATGTAAATTAAATCTATTTGGAGTTAAAAATATATATATATATATATATATATATATATATATATATAAGAAAGGGAGTTTAAATTGTTAAATAAATTTGGAATTAGAAATTGGTTTGATAAAATAATATTGGAGATTTAAATTGTTACCAATTTTTTTTGGATTTATTGACAATTGATTGGTTAAACTGTAATGAAATTTAAATTTCAACTTAAATAAGTTTGATTTAAGTTATCCAATTTATGGGTTTAATGGACTTTAAAATTTAAGATTTCAAAGGAAATTGAGTTTGATATCAGAATGTTTTATAATAGAATTTGGGAATTAGAAATTGGATTTAAGGAGTTTAAAAAAAAGAATCCCGTTGTTGTTAATACGAATCGTTTTTAAACCATAATTAACCAAATGATGTGTAAAACATACGTTGGGTTGTCAAAGGGACTGGGGCCGGATATTGACATACTCTTTGTCAATCCCGGAACCACTTTGATAATCGTGTACGCGATGGATGATATCCAAAATGTAGTGGTTGGATTGGCGACGTTTACTGGAATGAAGTAAGAGGACGATGATGGATAGCTTTGACATTTATGTCATAATTAAAATGACTAAAACATGAGCCTATGTCTGGCCAATGAGGTTAGCTACCTCTAGCGACGTTGATCTTTCGTATTTTACTGTCGTGATTTGAACTCGATTGGTGCACCCTTCTGTTTGGATTAATAGTCGTGGTCGGCCATGGATGGGTTACGACCAGCCAGAAAGGGTAAACTGGTAGAATCCTACCTTGGGCATTGCCTTGCGTGCCTTGTCATATTTACCCCTATACGAGTCTATTACGATTTTGGATTAAACTGTATAATGTGTTGAGGTGGATCAATGTAAAGCCTTAACGCTATTTTGATATTTATTTTACTGATAGACATTATCTATTGTAGTGTACACTATTATATGTAAATAGTTTAACGGATCCTTAGGAGATAGAAAACCCATAACATCTCCTAAGTTACATTGCATTGATTTATTGACTTTCATGAGAATATTAGTTCTGACTTGAGTATTGTGTTTTTCCATTATGCTCGGGTCAGCCTGAGTATTTCCAATTTGGAGAACTTGTTGTGAAGACGAAGACATTTCTAGAGATTCTATTCTATTTCAGTTATTTCATCAGTTTAGTTCGTTATGTCAGTTAGACTCATTTTATTCCAGTTATTTCTTTTCATTATTTAGAGTGAGAATAATGTAAATTATTTGGAGTTTTCATGACTTATTTATGTACTTATTTATTTTCCGCTGCGAGACTCTGAGTTGTTTTTATTTCTGTGTCTGTTTCTGTGGTTGATTCTATTTTACCCTAAATAACTATCTATCATTTAAGCAAATATCCTTGTTTAAATGGTGGGTCGTTACAGTTGGTATCAGAGCCAAGTTGAGTGAACCCCTAAGCCTGTGGGGTAAACTCATTATAGATAGGGTAACTAATTACCCTAGAATTAGTAGAATCTTTCTTGAGAGAGTGTGTTTTAAAAATTTAAGAAAGAAACGGTTTAAAAACTTAAGTAAGTTAAATTATTAAGGCGTCCTTCCTTAGTAAATTCTTTTGACTAGGTTCATTTTTCTTGACTCAGCTTCTAATAAATTTTCTTGCCATCCCTTCTTTTCAGGATGAGTAATCGTAGCTCTAGAGGCAGAGGTAGGGGAAATATTCCCAATGAAGTTGTTGCACCCGTTGTTGTCCTAGAAGTGAGGTTTACCACTCTTTGTAAAGAGTATACACAGTTTGGGGGAAAGAAGTTCACTGGTGCCGAGGGCATTGTTGGAGCCCAACAATGGCTCAAGAATGCCGAAAGGATTTTTGTTGGACTTGGCATCACTGATGCTCAGAAGCGTCAATTAGCTGCTTGGCATTTTTAAGAAGCCACCCTTGATTGGTGGGATGCTTTTACGGCTCATACCCCTGAGGAAGATATTTCTTGGGCCTAGTCTAGGTGAGATCTATCAAAATGAGAATTTTATATTCTTACGATTATCTCGTGGAAGTTTAGCTTAGCCTTGGTTCTCCGAATTACAGGGAAGCTATTATTACCCAGTGGATGCCAGAAGCTGGGAGGACGGATTTGTATAATCAGTTTATGGAGCTTAAGCAAGGTGAGATGACGGTCGTAGAGTATGAAAGGAAATTCAATGAGCTATTGAAGTTTGGCCCTCATCTGATTGAGATTACCCTTAAGAAGAATGAGAAATTCATTGCTGGCATGCGTATGGAGTATAGAGAACAACTGACTGGTCATATTCATAAGTCATTTTCTGATATCATTGATTTGGCGATCCGTTTTGAGAATTTAAAGTTGAGTAGGATTGCAGAAGTTTCAGGCACCCCAGCCCAGTCTAGCTCCAGTAACCTTGGCAAGAGAAAGTCCAATTTTAGTAGGCAGAAGAAGAAGTGGCAGAGCCGTCAAGGAGTTGGATTTCCTCAGAAAAAGACAAAGGATTTGTCGCACATCACTTGCTTCAAATGAGATAAAAAGGGACATTATGCTAGAGATTGTCCGCCAGCATCCTTAGCGGTCGTCCCTTCAGTCCAGATGACTAGGCGTGACTTATGCCATGTTTTCTTACAACCATGCCATTTCAAGAAGGATTGCCCTTTGTATAAGAAGGGCACACCATCTGGCATCTTTGCAGTCACCGCTTCCACCCCTCCAGTTAAAGAAACCTATCCCGTACTTCAAGGTACGCTTTCTTTTCATGATACCCATATCTGTGTTTTTTTCGATACTGAAGCATCTCATAGTTTTATATCTGTTAATTTATGTGAGAAATTTGAGTATGATTTGAAACCCGAACCTACTTCTAAATCTTTGTGTGTCTCTAATCCCATTGGTGGCCTTGCAAACTTAGGAATGATTTGTAAGGGCGTTTATCTTTTTAAAGACGAACACCGTTTCACCGGAGACTTTTATGTTTTGGGCTTTGGTGGATTCGATTTATTGTTAGGCATGGATTGTCTATCCAAGTTCGAAGCTGTTATTTTTAGTAGTGATCGGACTATTTCTTTAGTTGACGATAAAGGTTCTCAACTGATTATCCAATGTAAAATGCCTTTTGATCTTGTTAAGAGTTTTGTTTTCTCCCTTGATTCACATTCTAGTGATCTAGACACTATTCTAGTTGTCCGAATTTTTCCTGATGTTTTTGGTGAGGTTACTTGTTTACAACCTCATCGAGAAATCGAATTTCGGATTGATCTTATTCCCGGAGCCAGACCTGTCATACTTCCCCCTCGAAGGATGTCGCCCAAGGAAAGAGTGGAGTTGAAGACTCAAGTTGATGATCTATTAGCTAAAGGCTTGATTAGGAGAAGTTTTTCTGAATGGGGTGCAGCTGTAGTCTTTGTCACTAAGTCTGACAGTTCCTTGAGAATGTGTGTAGACTATAGAGAGTTGAATAAGCTCACACACAAGAACCGATATCATATCCCTCGTATTAATGATATGTTCGATCAGCTTTATGGAGCGGAGCACAGGTGTTTTGTCAACTTGACCTCGCTTTAGGTTTCCATCAGTTGAGGATTTCCGAGGATAGCATTCATAAGACTGCTTTTCGTACTGAAAATGGATTTTATGAATGGCTTGTTATGCCTTTCGGATTAACCAATGCCCCAGCATACTTTGTAGATCTCATGATCAGAGTATTCAGGGATGTTCTTAACAAATTTGTGCTTGTTTTTATCGATGATATTCTGGTTTTCTCTAAAACCGAAGAAGAGCATGAGCAGCATTTGAAGTTCGTGCTTGAAAATTTGAGAAGCCATCAATTGAAGGCAAAATTTTCCAAATGTCATTTCTGGCAAGAGGAAGTTCGATTTCTTGGCCATGTGGTTTTGAAAAATGGAGTTTCGGTAGATCCCGCTAAGATCGCCGTAATAAATGTAAGTTCCTATATGTACTTTTGATTTAATTACCGAAATTCTCAAAATTTTGATCATGCCTTACATTTAATTTTAGGATTGGGAAATTCCTAAGACACCCACGGATGTTAGGAGTTTCTTAGGCCTTGCTGGTTATTACAGGAGATTCATTGAGCATTTCTCTCGCATTGCCTCTCCTCTTACAGCTTTAACCCGAAAGAACATCAAATTAAATTGGGATGAAAAGTGTCAGAAAGCATTTGATGAATTGAAGCAGAAATTGACCTCTGCTCCTGTTCTTACCGTTCCAAATAGTAACGATGGCCTTAAAGTTTATACCGATGCCTGTAGGAGTGGGATTGGTGCTGTTTTAATGCAACATGGCAAAGTTATTGCGTATGCTAGTAAACAGTTGCGACCACATGAAGCTAAGTACGCAACACATGATTTGGAGTTATTGGCTGTGTTTTTTGCTTTGAAGTTGTGGCGACATCATCTCTTAGGTACAAAATTCTAACTTTTTATCGATCATAAATCCCTGAAATATATTTTTGCTCAGAAGGATTTGAACCTAAGGTAAGCGAGATGGCTAGAATTCTTAGCTGTATATGACCTTGACATCAATTATACCTCGGGTAAAGCAAATGTAGTGGTTGATGCTTTTAGTAGGAAAAAGGCTATGCTTTGTTAGTTTGTTGCTTCATCCTCTCTTATGGATCGTATAGTTGCTAAGCAAAGTGAAGACCCAAGTTTAAGAGCTATTCGAGAGGAAGTTTTAAGGAGAGAGACTGACTCGAGGAGATGGTATGATGCTGTAGTTGATGAGGATGGTATTCTTAGAATAAATGGTAGGGTTTGTGTTGCAAATGTAGATAGACTAAGGGAGGAAGTGCTTAGGGAGAATCACAAATCCAAATTTTCTATTCATCCTGGAGTGACAAAGATGTTTCAGAATATGAAGAGACTTTATTGGTGGGAAGGAATGGAGAGGGACATTTTGATGTATGTAAGTAGATGCGGTACTTGTCAGCGGATTAAGGCCGATCATCAGAAATTGGCAGGGTTGTTACAGCCACTTGAGATTCCAAAATGGAAGTGGGATCGAATTTCTATGGATTTTGTAGATGGTTTACCAAAGACGAGTAGGGGTAATGAGAGTATTTGGGTGATTGTTGACCGTTTGACGAAGACTGCCCATTTTATTCCTGTGAAATCAGCTCGAACCACCTCGAGTTTAGCTGGGATCTATTTGAAGGAGATTGTCCGACTTCATGGAATTCCTTCTAGTATCGTTTATGATCATGACCCTATTTTCACGAGTAACTTTTGGAGAGCACTTCAGGATTCGTTGGGTACACAGTTGAATCTGAGTACGGCCTATCACCTACAGACGGATGGCCAAACCGAACGGCTCAATCAAATTTTGGAAGACCTTCATCGTGCTTGTATTCTGGATTTTCGTGGTTCTTGGGAAGACCATCTTCATCTTGTAGAATTCACCTATAATAATAGCTATCAGGTAAAACCTTGTTAAATAAAATTTGAATTAAATATATATAAATAAACCTTTTCGTAATTCGAATCTTTAACTTAGGCTAGTATCGACATGGCACCGTTCGAAGCTCTTTACGAATAACCATGTAAATCTCCATCTTGTTGGATTGAATCTGGAGACAGACTTGTTCTTGGGCCTGAGATTATTTTGGAGGATTCTAAGAAGGTTGAAGGGATTAAGCGGAAGACGAAAACTGCGCAGGATAGGCAGAAGAAATATGCTGATAGAAGGCGAAAGGAATTGGAATTCGCAGTTGGAGATCTTGTGTATCTCAAGATTTCACCATTGAGATATGTAATTTGGTTTGGGAAGAAAGGGAAGTTAGCCCCAAGGTTTATTGGTCCTTTCCGAATATCCGAAAGGATTGGTACCCTAGCTTACAGAGTTGAGTTGCCTGAAAAACTATCGGGTGTTCATGATGTATTTCACGTCTCCAATCTTCGTAAGTACATCCATGACCCATCGGCAATAGTTCAGTCCACGCAGCTTGAGGAATTGGAGATTTAACCTGATCTTACTATTGAAAGGAAGCCCATTCGTATTTTGGATAAGACTACAAGGAGGTTGAGAAATAAATTGGTCAATCTCATCAAAGTTCAGTGGAGCAATAATGATCGAGATTGCACTTGGGAAACCGATGATAGTATTCGTGCTTCCAATCCTGAATTCTTTGATTTGGGTATGCTTTCTAATACTAATCTATCTTTTGATTCTTGTTATATCATTTCATTCGACCTTTTCGAGGACGAAAAGTTTTGAGTGGGGGCGAATGTAATGATTTTGAATTTTTTTTGGTTATTTGAACGATTAGTCAGTTAACTTTAATTTGATTTAAGTTGAGAAATTTGGAAAATTGAATTTAAATTTACGTTACGTACAATTAGTTAAATGAATAAAATGTGAATTTAATTATAAAACGGCAATTTTGAATGATTTGGAATTTAATGTAAAATCAGTTGTTATTAAAATAGTGAAATTTTGGTTCAGAAATTTAAATAGTTTATACGGGAATGTTGTAGAAATTTAAAAAAAAAAAGAAAATGTCGCCATTCATTTCGTTGGATTTCAAATTTCGCCAGTTTCATTTAAATTGATTTTTACGGTAGATTTATTGGAACGGCAACCGATATAGCGAAATTATCAAATTTCATTCGAGCGTTAAACAAACAATTTTCTATGTGCTAACACGCCCGTGTTGATACACTGAGTATAACGGTAGTCTGTTCCACATTTGCGGACGGTTAGTCTGTTCGGAGCGGTATTCTGGTCGGGTTAACCTTGGTTAAAAATTTATTTAACGTTTAGTGTTGCTAAATTTGAACATAAATTTCTAGTAAACAACAAAACACTCATAAATTAACACGTATACGATTTTAGTTTGGAAGTGGAAACATAACACTTTAAAGTGAATCGATGATAACAACTTCACGTACGGTTAAAAAAGGATACAGTTCAAAATTTTGAATTGTTATAATCTGGTGAAAAAGAACAAGCCAGAAGAAATGTTCAACCGACACATGGGCGCATCTCCTTCCTTTTCTTTTTTATCTTCTGCTTTGCATTCGCATATATAAAAAAAAATTACACAGCCTAACACTATAGCATCACCCAGTACCGAGCTTTGAAATCCCTTTTCCAAGCCTTTTCCTTTCACCGCCTACGCCGAGTCTTCCACCTTCTCTTGCAACCGCCGCCGCACCTCATCCCGACCACAGTCGCCATGCCAACCTCTCCTCTCACCAATTCCACCAGCCGCTGCCTGAAAAAAAAAGAGATTAGAGTTGCACAGTCGAGCCTCACATCTCCCCTCCTCTTCCTCCACAGCTGCACTACCACTTCCACCACCGCAACCTCCCTGTAGTCGTCGTACGTCTCTACACCACCGCCGCACCCTGCCTGTAGCCGCCGAACCTATCCCCTCACCGCTTCCAGCCATCGTCTCCGTAAAAAAAAGGAAAGCTGCAACTTGCATCGTCGGCCCCTGCAAGACTTCGCCACCACCTCCTTCTACCGACCAGTGACCCAACCCAGCCAAGCTCGACTACTCTCCTTCTTTCTTGTTGCAGTGATAGGCCATAAGTATTTATATACAGTATATATATATTCATCAGAATAAAAAGGGAAGAGTGAGTTGCTGTCCGGGTCATCCATATCAGGTATTCAAGTTGGTCGTACGTCGTGAATTTCGGTTGTGTTGTGTTCGTGATCATATTGGATCAGCGTAGTTGAGGTGAGTGTTTTTGTAACGACCCGTAAATTTCCGATAATTTTATTTGTTTTATTTATATATTTAAATAAAATTTTTAGAAATGGTAAACGATAAAATTTTGAAATAAAAATTTAATATTTGAAATGCGTCTAATTAAACATAGCAAACTGTAAATTTTCATCCAAAAATATTGAAGTTCATTTCGTGTGTAATTTTATTTCAATTTAATCAATTAGTAATTGAT